>CAWUFW010010240.1:0-242500 GCA_963921515.1 Calotriton arnoldi | reverse complement strand
CTTGTTGCAGAGTCAGGACTCTAGCGATGTCAGCCATGGACTGTTGGAGAGCATGGAGCGGACTGTGGGTGTCCGTTAGGGACTGTGAGTGGTCCCTGATGGGACTTAGACACCCACGTATTGCGTCTATTTGATGCGGGACAGTGGACATTCCGACTACATCACGGATGTGTGTTTGTACTTGTACATTGTCAACTCACATTTCCCTGCAATGCCAAATGTGATTGGCCAGTTTCTACGCACATGCGGCACCAGTTGTGTCCTCTGTTATGCTGTGGACGTGTTGCGGTTTGTACCACATCATTGTCAATGTTGATGTGCTCTGCATGTAATGTGTGTGTGCCGCATTTTGGGGGAGTCGCCCCTGCAGCTCTGATTTAGCTGCCCCTTATCCCTTACATGCGGTGTGCCTCGGTCTTCTGTGCTTATGCAGTGCTGAGATGTTGCATACCTGTGTGCATTGGTCTCTTGGTGGGAGTTGGGGGTCTGGGGCATGGTTTGTCCGCAGATGTGCTATGCTTAATTGTGCATGTGTGCCATTGTGCCCATCTCCCCCCGTCCCCCCAGTCCCTGGTCGTTACTAACCCTGTTGCTGTTGTGTCCGGTCATGTTGAGCAGTGTCCGGTCCCCCAACTCCTGCCACCGTCTCCCCACTGATGACTGTGGACACCATTTCCTCCATCTCGTCCAGCTCCTGCTGTGACGCTGGACTCCCACCTCCAGTCTGCATTGCTGCCTTCCGGTTGTTTGCGAGTTTCTGCTTGGTTTTGCGCTTCACATCATTCCAACGCCTCTTGACCTTGTCCATTGTCCTCCTCAGCACTCCGACTGCATTCACCTTGTCCACGATGGTCTGCCATATTCTATTTTTAGTTGTCAGTGACACAGTGGAGGTGATGAACAGTGGTTGATGGTGTTCTATCACCTCCGTTATCAGGATCCTGTTTTCCTGCGGACTGAACCGCTTCTTCCTACTCTTCTTGTCCTTGCCCTTCCCTGACCCCGAGGTCACAGGCTGGTCCTCCGGGGGGCTTGTGGGGTTCTGGTTGTCCTCTGCACTTGCTCCGGATGCCTCCATTGTGCTTCGCTGTTGTTTGGCTTTTGTTTGTAGGTTTTTTTTCTACTTTTATAGTGCATTTTCCCGCATGATGCGTGGGAATTGCAAGCCTGTGGCTGGTTTTCGCAGATTTTTGTATCGCGATTGGCTTAATCGCTACTATTTTCACGTTGGGTTTCGCGTTTTTGCGGCGTCGCGTTGATTTTAACGCGTTCATTTGACGCGTTATCGTGTGACTATCGCATGGTACCGCCGTGTTGGGAATACCACGTTAACACGGCATTATTTTCCCGCGATGGACTGCGATGTGAAGTGTTGCGTTAAGCTGATTTTGCGGTAGTTATCACGCGTTCTTGAGAATATGCCCCAAAGTCTTTTACCATGATCTGTGGCAGCCCTAAGGGGGAATATGATGCCATTCTATATTTAAGGCACTAGGTTACAGACTGTGAATATGGTTATGCATTTGGGGCTACCCTTTGACAGTGAATGCAACTGGAAACATATTGGGCAGGTTAGATGTACCCAATTTTAACAAAATGTGGCTGCTATGTACAAGTTTGCTAAAAAGCTAGGATCTTCCCCTATGGGTGCACTGCTCAATATATACCAGGCCAGATGTGCTTCAGCACCCACCTATGGGGAATGCAGGAGCCAACACAATTGCATGTTGCTGAAAATAAATTTGTACACAAACTGCTACAATTACCCAGGCCTGTACCAGCATCCCAATGTCATTAAGAATTGGGTCTCGTCCATGTGAAAGACACTGTCTTGTTAGCCCCACTAATGCTATGGGTTTCCATTTGGAATCGTCCAGAAGCAGCACTAACCAAAGTAGTGAATGTCTAAAGGTAGGTAAGGCAGGTAGCATTCAGTGGCTGCAATATGTTAAAACGCAATTCCAACTGATAGGGAGACAAGAACTTTTCAACCACTCCACGAGCATCTCAAGGCACACAAAAACTATGGTTACAAAGGAATGGATGGGCCGCATAATGAGAAAAAGGGAGAATGGGGAGATCGGCAAGCGGTAAGTAGGTTATGTGGCATGCTGGTAATGACCAGACATATTGAACAGTATTTGCTCATAATTCCTAGTTCATACCGATATTACTTAATAAGAATACATCTCAATATGTTGCACTTGCTGGTCGCCAACTCCTCGACATCTAGCCGTGATCAGGGTCTCATAGCGTGCCCTTGCGACTCGAACTCAGTTCAGTCGCAGTGGCATTTTTATATTTTGTGGCCTGTATGATAAGATTAGGAAGACTTTACTCATTCCCCTGCTCAGGAGTCTAAATATTAAACAATGCAGACCTGCAATGCTACACTTACAACTACTTCAAACAGACATGGACTGCCATACAGTCTATAGGATATTGTGTCTTCTGTCAAGCTACAGAAGATTGTGGGAAACTAATAGCTTCTATGTTTATACCATCTTTATTTATTTATTTTATTTGCCTTATAACCACTTGTAGAGGGCATATTCTTAATTGCACATCCACTTTTGAACATAAGTACTGTATGTAACAGTTACATAGGTCCCAAACAAGCATTACAAATAAGAAATAGAGTGACACATAGATCATATGTATAATGCAGTGTCTTTTTAATCCCAGTATCCACGTGGGAATTTTCAGTCCAAGCATAGTTTTATATGATTGGCTCATTGATTTTACTTTATAATTTTCAGTAGCACTAGTTTGCACATGATGCTTTATTATTACATACACGCTTTATTAAATTATTCATTGTATATACAAGTTTAATGAATTCTGAACACTTTTTCAGCATGCCGACTGTTGAACCCCCCAAATGTTTTATGGTTTATAAATTATTTTACCTTAACTTCTAATTGTAAACAATATCGATAGAAACAGCTCACTACTATAACATCATGTATGGTGATGGGCTGTATATTCTACCTTTTGACATCATATGTGTATAACTTGTATGACTTTGCATCTTTTATGTGTTTTTTAACCGAATAAAGAAGATTACCTACCTAGCTACCTACATACCTTTCACCATATGTGGTACTGTTACATGTATAACACAAACATACAACCATTTTATTTTAATAGGAGAAATTGAAAGTGCAGAAAATGTCCTGCAAAAAATTTCATAATATGGAACATTTTTCTGCATTTTAAATTTCTCCCACTTAAAAAAAATGACTGTATTTTTCAGCTATAAATTTGACACTGTGTCTACAAGTCACTGAGAGGAAAATGCCTGTTGTATGTAAATGCAACACTTTGAAATGGGAGAAAATTCAACTGAAGAGCTAAATTTATGTTTATATAGATTCCATAAAACTCATCATTTAATTGTCTCCCATTTCAAAGTGTTGCATGTACAAACAGCAGGCATCTTGCACCCAGTGGCCTGCAGACACGGTGCCATATTTATAACGTAAAAATAAAACCATTTGCTTAAATAGGAGGAATTGAAAGTGAAGAAACATGATTCATAAAATATTAAGACATAATTGGCTTAATTGAAAATGGAGAAAAACATTGACTCAATGTTTTATGGAAATATTTTTATCCACTTTAAATGTATCCCATTTAAAAAAAGAAATGACAGTAGTTTTCGGTTATAAATATGGCACAGTGTCTACTGGCCAGTGGGAACAAGAAGCCTATTGTTTGTAAATGCAAAACTTTGAAAGGGGACCAAATTAAAATGAGGACTTAACTTAATCATGCTCCAATATTGAGTTGACAAGGGCTTTTATTTAAGATTTAAATACTTCAGTGCTTCAGTTCTTCACCTCTGTGCCCTGGGTCATAAACCTGACTCCAGCACTGCTCATTATTAGGCCCTGCTATCTGCAGCCTGAAGTTAATAATGTAAAATGAACACAGCCTTCTCTTAACTTTAAAAGGAAAATTTGGCCTTGTGCTTATTTCAAAATGAACTCAAGGCTGTGAGCTATTTAGCTACTCTAAAGGTGTCTGTGAGCTACTGATAGCTCACGATCGACTGATTGTAGACACCTGCAGTAGCCATTTGAAAACATTAAATCATCGGACTACAAATCTAATACTGCATTGGGTTGGTCATGTGCTCTCATGTGTTACCTGGATTTTAAGCTTCATACAAGAGTTGTTCTGAACATTATAAAGAATTTAGTGAGGACTCTTGTTTTATTTGTGAAATGGGCACTCTGAAGTTGTGTAATTTCACGCCCTTATGCCCATGTTAACCTTTTACATATAACAGGATCCACAACACTCTCTCTTCTCCAGGTTTAAAGCCCTGATGCCGCAAGACACAGTTTTTTTACTCCCACCTCCCAAATAGCTTTGTTGCCCTGCATCCCACTCACCAAGATCCAGTGCTTAGTTTGTGAAAAATTAAGTGATTTCACACGGGCCCACTGCAGCTGGCACAAACTGCATGTTAATTTAAAATTCAGGTTTAAGTCTGAGTTTTATCATTTTTTAAAGCTATTTTACTTTGTGTAAAAATTGTACAAACAGCGCCACCATCTGGAGGAGTCTCATAAATAAGTGTAAGAAGCTGGCCTGGTATATGATGTCCACTAATGTAAGTGGGCACCTTGCACCAGTCCAGACAACCCTTATGGTGATTTAAGAGGTCTTAGACAACCTTAGAGAGCCCTCTAAGTGGTAGCTGAGGAGAGCAGCCTTCAGGCTTAGTCCAGAGGGAGTGTAAAGCAGCTTGTTTTACCAGAATGCAATCTTATAGTATAGATTAAGTGAAAAAGAACCACACAAAGTATTTATAAAAATATGTATGTATTATATAATACTCTCTACTACATAGAAATATCCTACCCGGAGATATGCACAATGCACACAATACTTCAGCAAAAAAATACAGTAAATAGCACAAAATACACAGTGGACCACAGGAGGGGACCAAACCATATACTAAGAAAGTGGTATAAGAACCACGACTCGGGTCAAGACAATGTCAAGAGGACGTAGAAGTGCTGGGGACCCAAGGAACCACCCAAGGAACCACCCAAGGAACCACCCAAGGTGAGTGGATGGGGACCCCACGGAGAGCGTGTGCAGTGTGGGAACACGACTGCGTGCTCCGTACAACTCTACGTGTAAGTCGCGGTTGGATTTTTAAAGATTAAGGACCCTTCCCAGTGGACCCTGAAAGAACCCCGTGGAAGACGGAAGGTTGGATAGCCACCCCACCCGTGCATTCCCTAGTACACATGTTACGTACACCAGGGAAGCCAGGTGCCTACGTGTGAAGTGGTGTCGGAAACCGCTGTCCAACCCAATGGAGGACTTCAGGAAAATGCCGCTGCTGAAGACAGAGAAAGGGTCCGGTGGAATCCGAGGATGGATTCTAGATGAGAGGTGCCTGCAATCAGAGGGGACAGAGTCTATGTCACTGAGGGGTGACCAGGAGACTTGGAAGACGAATGCCATCCAGTGTCGGGTTTGCAGGATGGATAACGATGACCTTGACTCTGCAGCTATGAGGACCAGACGATGCTGAGGAGGAGCAGGAGCAGTGCACGAGCTGTCCCACGAAGGGTGTCGAGTGCTGAGGGGTCAATATCCGGCGGGAGCACCAACAAGCCTTGGCAAATGTAACCAACACAGAAATTGAAGAAGGAGCAACATTGGGACCAGCAAGGTCCAGTGGACTCACCAAAAGCAGGGGAGTCAGGGCAGGCCCCGAGCAATCATGGGAGCTCAAAAGAAGCAAGTGGGACCCACAAGTGGACCCGGAGGCACTGGAGTCGCGAGAGGACCTCAAGCAGCTCACCCATAGATGCAGGCCACGGAGCACAACGATGCGGTGTGGCTGAAGATTCTGGTCTCTGGAGATGCTCAAGGTGGGGGCTACTTGGAGCCCAAAGATCTTCTTAGAAGGAAGCCAACAACCCTTTGCAACTGCAAGTTGACACAACGCACAGGGGTTCGGTTATTGCAACCCCCACAAGGGATACTGGCCTCAAACTTGGTGAGAGAGAAGGGAAGGCCTCGGGAGCTCTGGAAAACCAACACCTGTG
This sequence comes from Calotriton arnoldi, assembly GCA_963921515.1. Classification (NCBI taxonomy): domain Eukaryota; kingdom Metazoa; phylum Chordata; class Amphibia; order Caudata; family Salamandridae; genus Calotriton; species Calotriton arnoldi. The sequence goes on along the minus strand of CAWUFW010010240.1, from coordinate 236,423 downwards.
TTGCAGAACCATATGGAGTCCGGAGGAGCTCAGGATCAGCAGACTGGTCGACTTAGTTGCGGTGCTTGTGAATGCAGGGGAGTGACTCCTTCACTCCAAGGGAGATTCCTTCAAGTGTCTTTGATGCTTCACAGGCCTTGGAAGGTTCCTGTATGATGCACTGGCAGAAACGATGCAGCAGACTGGAAGGGAGATGAAGTCAGGCCCAAACGAAGTCCAGCGAAGTCCAGAGTGCCCAGACGGTAGAAGACGAAGTGGTGTCTGATCTGAATCTCATCCCACAATGAATCTAGGAACCTATACCCAGGTAAGCCCTTAAGTACCCTGGGGAAATTGTTGGGAAGTTTCAGGGGACCCTCCCAGGGGAGGGTCTGGACAGGGGGAGGTTACTCCCATGTCCTTTGTCCAGTTTCGCGCCAGATCGGGAGCCATCAGCTCCCAGGACTGGTTTGAACTGGACTATGCACAGGGACTCCAAATGTGCCCCTCATGCAGACTGACTGGCACTGGCAAGCGCACCCACCCCACCCCAATACACTAAATCCTGTCTGTGAGGTGGTCACACCTCCCTGTGACAGGATGCCTATTGTTCTGCCTTTCCCTGCTCGAGCTTGGCTTAGCAGCAGGAGGGCAGAATCGTGTCTCTGGTCGGCAGCAAACATTTTGTGCTGTCTGGGTCAAGAAGGCTGGTACCGGCAACACTGAGAGCCTAACGGAGGGTTCTTCCAGTGCTTGGAATCATACCTCCCACACTGTTTACAGTGTGGGGGTATGATTCCAACATGTTTGATACCAAACATGGTAGGATTCGTTGCAGCCATTTGCTAGGGACTTATAAGGGTACTCCAGTATCCAATCTGGGGTGTACCTAAGTACTGAACACAACAATTTAGGGAGAAAGCAGATAGACTGGGGTCCTGATTAGCAGGATCCCAGTCAGACTAGTCAAATACAGCTTAGCACCAGGCAAAAAGTGGGGGTAACCATAGAAACAGATCCTAATTTCCTGCAATAAAATAAGTGTTTACAAATAAATGCTGATGCCAAGCCCCGGAAAACACTGGCACAAATTAAGCCCACTACTCACCAATATGAACAATAGCGGTGCAAATCCCCATTGTAACAAGCAAGATATGAGAGTTTTAATACTGTTCCTAAAGAAGTCAGTATCCAAAAATGCTATAAAGAAGCTGAAAAATGCAAATTGAGAGCAGATGCAAAAACTCTTATAGCAGATATACACACTGGCATGAAGAGAAGCTGTACCGGCCTCCTGTTCTTTTCTTTCATCCCAGAAGCCTGTCAGCTCACATTACAGTCAAAACTCAACACAAAAATCCCCAAATGTTCGAAAAGGTGTAGGGGCTCTGGAAAATATTACCTCGTCTCATATTGTGCTACGGTCAGTTGTTGAAGGTACAAAAAGTGGCACAAAATACATCTGAAATCCAAGGGGACCTTCGAGACAATTCTACTAAACCACACAAACCCCAGAAAAAACTCACTATCAATATGTACTGCAAGAGTATCATCATGGTCTAGGCCAACAATGGGAACATCCAGTTGTTTCAATTTTTTTTCCAGTATTTCAAAAAGCCATAGCAGACCCAGATCTGACTTACCGCCAAAGCACACTGCCATGCCAACTTTATCACAGACACATGCAAGACCCACAACCACCCCTTCTCTATCCTTACCACTGACCAGTAACTCATAACTATCAGCTCCTCCAACCCATCTCCTCCATCAATTTCTACTGAGCTCACACAGAATATTTGGCCTCATCAACACCTGCTCCACCCAGAAGGATACACAGGGAAATAAACAACATCTTTTACAAATCCAACTGCTACTCTTGAGTCTTACAGACATGCTTCAATGACAATTCCATCACCTCCTTCGATAACCTCTTCTCATTGGTCAACAAATCACCCTTTAGGCAGAGAGGTAAAGGTTAAGGGATTGCCCTAGTCCATACTTCAACCTTACATTCAGTCACTCTTTACCCACTGTTCTGTTCCTTCAGATGCCTAGTCATGCACTGGTCCATCAACTCCAACACCTATCTAATTGTAGGAACCATGCTGTAGGCATGTACTGCTCTTCTCCAGTCACAATTTAACCTTCTTTGAGGATTCCCTTGAGCTATAACTCCACCTACAGGCTTAAGCATATACAACTATTATCTTGGGAGACTACACCCTGTGGATAGGCAGCCTGGACTAAAAACTTGCTGCTACCGTCATCGTAAAAATGCAGGATATCGGCTACATTCAGGAAGTGAATTGCCCAACGCACCTCTACTAGCCACATGCTCAACATCACATTCACCCAACACCTTGAAACATCAAACGTTCATGTACATCGGCCACTCTGGTCAGACCGCTGTAATCATATCCATCAACTTGACTAATCTGAAATACAACCCCTTCCCACATAACAGCACACCAACCTCATCCTGTCCAATTATGTCAAAAATCTATGTAAAAAGGAGTGTGAGTCAATTAAAAATAAGATAAAAATCAATCTCCCAGGCTCAACTTATTCTGAACACATGAAGGTAAACTATATCATCCACACCTGATATTTTAGCCCAAGCAAAACCTAGAAAATCTAAATTGAGTATCAAAGCAATAAACAGGTAGATCAACAATGACCTAGCAGACCTGAAATATGCCAACTACAACTTATACTTTCAATGGTGCAGACCCCAGATCAAGAAAATAGAATCAAAGACTGTAGGGAATTAGGTTACTGATTAATAGGGGTGGAACCCCACTCAAGCAGCAACCACAATTTCTGTCAGGGTGAAGTCACAAGCAAAACCCAAACTAACCTGTGGTTACTCCTCTGGTAGCTTAGCACAAAGCAGTAAGGCTTAACTTAGAGGCAAGTAAAACAGTAACAGTAAATAGTAAAAAAAGTGAAATCACAACACAAGAAAATTCCCACATCATTACTGAAAAAAAGTGTAAAATGTATTTGAAACCAAAACAACAATGGTCCAATCAGTAGACCCGGAGATATGCACTGTTAAAGATTTAGGTGAAAATAGTGGCTAAAAACACAGAGCGCCAACTGTGGTTATCTGGTCGCACTGGACCGGGACAAAGTCAAGAGTTCAGGCCGACAACGATGGAGCGTGGGCCGGATACAGGGACCAAATTAAGCCCTCTGAACAAAGTATCTTAAATTTTGATTTGTGGAGCTTTGCAAGATCCCGTGTTGAGGATGCATGGTTCCGAGGAGCTGTGGGGATGCGATGGGGAGTCCTGCATCATCATCAAGTATGCCATTGACTAAGGGCTTGCGATGCAGAGGCCTGTATTGAGGATGCATCGCATAGTGGCGGTTCTGAAGCGGCTGCGAGGAGATGCGTGGGGCTGCATCAGTTCTGGTTACAGGACCACAGCTGGGTTGGTAGAGTACCCTCAGGCCCACTTCCAAGGGTCAAGGACTGGGGTGGCACCACTTGGAGGGCAAGATTCACAGCAGTTAGGTCCAGATGCCGGGTTCAAGGTAGTTAGATCCTTTTTTGTCCCTGAGGCTCTGATCGGGAGGCCAGCCAACTAGCCCTTAGAGCCACTCTGATGGTCCTGGATTCAAGATGCAGGTCCAGTCCTTCTCTATCAGGCAGTATGGCAGCAGAGTAGCAGTTCTTCTGGAAGAGCAGCACAGCAGTAGGGGTGGGCAATGAACTCCACTCCGCTCACAGAGTTTGCAGAGAATTGTTAACTACGCATTCCATTAAAAACACGGAATTCAAGCAAAAACTCTGTCCCTCCGCGTAGTGGAATCAGCTACTAAACTGCACCCACAAATGCTTTGATAAAGCAATTTTACATGCTAAAAAGCATATAACAAATACACAAAAGTGAACTGGTGATGATTTTGGGATCCCCCCTAACCTAGGGGGAGGACCAAGCAGATGCCTTGAACACAAAGAGCACATCATGCTGAACGATTCTGTGGTGCTCCCATCCTGTTAGGACCACCCCAAGCACAGTTATGGGCAAAAATACAATCCCAACCAAAGGCCCTGCAAAGCATTATGGGATGAGATTAGCAGATGGCAGTGAATATTATAGTATCCAGTATCAAAATAATTCTACAAAGAGCTGCAATTCAAATCGTCGTTACTAGGTGTCCCTCACGAGTCAAATGCAAAAGCATTGAAATTATTACATCAAGCTGCAGTTCCACTAGTCGTTACTAGATGTCCCTCACGTGTCAAATGCAAAAGCATTGAAACCCTTTCATGAAGCTGCAGTTCCACTAGTCGTTACTAGGTGTCCCTCACGAGTGAAATGCAAAAGCATTGAAACCCTTTCATGAAGCTGCAGTTCAGCTCTTTGTAGAATTTATAGTATTAGCTCTCAGCTCAGGGTTTCAATGCTAAAGGGGTTCTCCTCAGGAACGGTTCTCAATTTCGCTTCCCGCTGAGTCAAGTGGTGGAGGCAATTTCTTTTTCTGACAAACTTGAGACCAGTTCACAGATATGTATCTCCTATGATAGATTTGTAAGGGTGTACCTTGTCAAATTCGAAGAGCTCGGATAGTTTTCTTTGCGAGCAGTATATATTCCAACTTCCGTACTGGCATGTCTTCAGCGTTCAGCTTTGTTCTGCATCAGTCGTCTCCATTGTTCTTTGTTTAATGAACTGGCATGTGTCTGAGTCAGCATAACAAAATTTGGCAACTAGATAATTTGTTTGTTTACACAACTTTCTAAAAGTGGCATTTTCAGAATTGTGATTTAAAATCCGACTTTACAGTTAAAGAGGGTTTTAAAGTACACTTCTTTAGACACCCAACTCGACATTCCAACCGGCTCTCAATTGAAAGATATCACTTATTAAATGTAATAGGTTAACCCAATGTTATCTTATGGGAGAGGTAGGCTTTGCAGTAGTGAAAAACCAATTTAAGTTTTTTTTCCCCACACCCAGGAAATGGTGAAGTTAAAGTACATGTCCGACTTTTTGAATACACTGCACCCTGCCCTATGCTCGGTTTAGGATCTACCCTACGGGAGACTTATATGTATTAAAAAGGAAGGTTTAAGCCTGGCAAAAAAGGTTTATTCTGCCAGGTCAAAATGGCAGTTGAAGCTGTACACACAGGCTGCAATGGAAGTCTGGGGCATGTTTAAAAGGCTACTCTAAGTGTGTGGCATAATGAGTGCTGCAGGCTTGCTACTATCATTTAATTTGCAAGCGCTGTGTACCTGTAGTACCACTGCCATAGTGACTTTCAAGTAAATTAAATATGCCAGTTTGGTGCTAGCCAATGTTACCATGTTTAAAGGAGAGAGCATAAACACTTTAGCACTGGTTAGCAGTGGTAAAGTGCACAGAGTCCTAAAAGCCATTTAGAGGATGATCCTGCCGAAATGCCAAGTCCAACATATGCACAATGCAGAAGGAATCCATCAACAAACCATCAAAAGAGCCAAGAAAGCTTTCTACAGCAAAAAAATCACTGAGGCACTGAATGAAGCTAATGAAGTGTTTAACATGTACTATAAGTTGATCAAATGAAGCCTTGAAAAGTGTGACCTATACAATTTAGCAGCACTGTGAATGCCTTCTTAATTTCTTTGAAGAAAAACTGCCAAGATCCAAAATTACATCTTATGTGGCTGGGATAGGGCCCAAGTTGGGGGACACGGACTGGGGGCAGTTTATAGACAAGCATGATATCTGCCTCCTCCAGAAGACCTGGAGTCCTATTGAGGGGATTCTGCACATATACAGAACTATGCGCAGGAAAACAGGACCTCGGTGTATAGTGGTGTACCAACCATCCACCTTAGTGCCCAAAATCCCAATCCGACTAGCTATAGTGTCTCATTCGTTCTCTGTACTACAGCGAAGCTACCAATGATTAGACATCCCAGAACATAGACTCTTTCAGGAATTGCGGAAGCAAGAACACTCTTTCCACAACGTGCGTATTAAGAGACACAGTATAGTTTAAAATGTTTATTTCAACTAACGTGCTCTAAGACACAGTACACGTGCCAGTACTAGCAGCATAATGCATAAAGACAAAATAGTAAGCATCGTTCCAATTCCATAGAATACAAACGGGGACAGCATTTTATAAAGACAGTGGATGAAGGACTATAATGCCTTGCCACCCTCCCCGTGCTAGTAACTAGTTTATTATAAAAAGAGAAGACCCTTGGGCTTTGTCAGGGGGACCCCCATACCTCAAGAACTAGATGCAAAGTTTACATCATCGGACAAGCACAGCTCTTCTCCCTGGAAAGGTTTTTCTCCAAGTCCCATCAACAGGGAGATCACAATATTAAAAGCACACAAATTTCTCCAGTGCAGCTGTATTTCATGTTATGTCTAAGTGCGAGGGGCTGACCAGAACAGCAACAACAAGGGACATTGTTTTTCGACCTTGTACATTGTGTGCAGACGAAAACCACAGAGAACATCAGAAAAGGTGAAAGGCAGAAATGCAGACAGTTCAATCAAACAATCAATCATGTCACTTATAAAGCGCACTACATACCCGCGAGGGTCTCAAGGCGCTGGGGGAAGAGGGGGGTGGTGCTGCTACTGATCGAAGAGCCAGGTCTTGAGGAGTCTTCTGAAGGCCAGTAGGTCTTGGGTCTGGCCGAAGGTTGGTGGGGAGGGTGTTCCAGGTCTTGGCGGCGAGGTGGGAGAAGGATCTGCCGCCGGCGGTCGTTTCCAGATGCGGGGGACTGTGGCGAGGGCGAGGCTGGTGGAGCGGAGCTGGCGGGTGGGGGTGTAGAAGCTGAGTCGTCTGTTGAGGTAGGCTGGTCCGGAGTTGTGGAGTGCTTTGTGTGCGTGGGTGAGGAGCTTGAAGGTTATCCTCTTGTTGACAGGGAGCCAGTGCAGGTCTCCTCAGGTGGGGTGTGATGTGGCTGCGTCGGGGGATGTCGAGGATAAGACGTGCAGAGGCGTTCTGGATGCGTTGCAGCCGTCTCAGGAGCTTAGCCGTCGTTCCTGCGTAGAGGGCATTTCCGTAGTCCAGCCTGCTGGTGACGAGGGCCTGGGTGACTGTTTTTCTTGTTTCGGTGGGGATCCACTTGAAGATCCTGCGGAGCATTCGGAGGGTGTTGAAGCAGGATGAGGAAACGGCGTTGACCTGCTTAGTCATGGAGAGGGTGGGGTCGAGGATGACCCCTAGGTTGCGTGCGTGGTCGGTGGGTGTCGGGGCTGTTCCCAGTGATGTTGGCCACCAGGAGTCGTCCCATGCTGAAGGGTTGGAACCAAGGATGAGGACCTCCGTCTTGTCCGAGTTCAGCTTCAGGCGGCTGGTACTCATCCATTCGGCGACGGCCTTCATTCCTTCGTGGAGGTGGGCTTTGGCGGTGTGAGGGTCTTTGGTGAGGGAGAGGATCAGCTGGGTGTCGTTGGCGTAGGAGATGATGTTGAGGTTGTGCTGTCGGGCGACGTGGGCGAGGGTGCCATGTAGATGTTGAACAGCGTTGGGCTGAGGGAGGAGCGCTTGGGGTACGCCGCAGATGATCTTGGTGGCTTTGGATCGGAAGGGGGCGAGGCGGACGCTTTGTGTTCTGCCGGAGAGGAAGGATGTGGTCCAGTCCAGGGCCTTCTCTTGGATCCCGGCGTCGTGAAGGCGTGTTCGTAGTGTGTGGTGGCAGACCGTGTCGAAGGCGGCTGATAGGTCCAGGAGGATGAGGGCTGCTGTTTCTCCGTTGTCTAGCAGGGTCCTGATGTCATCGGTGGCGGCGATGAGGGCGGTTTCGGTGCTGTGGTTGCTGCGGAAGCCGGACTGGGAAGGGTCCAGGATGTTGTTCTCCTCGAGGTAGCGGGTCAGTTGTTTGTTGACGATTTTCTCGGTGACCTTCGGGGAACGGGAGCAGAGAGATGGGTCGGAAGTTCTTGAGGTCCTTGGGGTCTGCCTTGGGTTTCTTGAGTAAGGCGGTGATCTCGGCGTGCTTCCAGCTTTCCGGGAAGGTTGCTGTCTCGAAGGAGATGTTGATTATTTTCCGGAGATGGGGCGCGATGGCTGTACTGGCTTTGTTGAAGACGTGGTGAGGGCACGGTTCTAATGTGAACGGTTACAAGCAGAGTCTGGAAAAACAAAGTCACGGAGTAACGTGTGCAAAGGAGGCATCATGGCAGCTAGGCCTAAGCTAACATAGCAATGTCGACTATGAGGCCACAATCCACACTACACCCTCCCCTGGTCAGTCCATAGGCCAAGACATAGGACGAAAACAGAGTTCAAATAGATGGAGCAGAATGTAAACGTCTATTGGTGGGAAAAGTCTTTTTGAAAAAAAACGTGGGAACAAATTCTAGATAGGGCCAGAAAATAGGTCATTCAAAGAGAATAAAAAAAATCCAGCTATGCAGTTCATTGAGTGTCAATGCAACTAATCCATCACAGTGTATGCGCAGAAAACTGCAATACCTTCCAAAAAGACATCATTGTCATTGTCTGAAAAAAGAGATGCCATCCAGTTCAACAAATCAAAACTGCATTCATGCTCCTCACAGTAGGGAGCAGCAATCAGCATTGCGGGACAACTTGATATTCAATAAAACTGTGTTGTAGGAGATTCTGAGCAGCCGCCCAGATATCCCATTGCGCCAAGACTCCAAGTGCAGCCGCACGTGCCATTAATCCATCACTGGAACATTTCCATTCATGGGCCATTAGGGGGCCCATCAACTGGTCAAAATCTGGGTCAAAACAAGACATATTGGAGAGGCAAACATCCAAGGACGAAGAGAACGGACATCGTAAGCAGGACATCACAGGTTGCACGCAAGTAAAATACGCAAAGCGAAAAGATAGTCCATGAGCCACGAGTGTCGCCAGAGGCAGGACGCCAAAGCTGTCCATCATGCGGTCACGGAGCATCGGCAGTCGCCCTGGGTTGTGTAGGACCACAAGAGGTGCAGCCATTGCACAACAGACAAAGTAAAAGCAATATTCCAGCAGCTAATGCTAGGATCAATGGGAAGCCACCAAAGACACTGGAAAAAATAGAATGAATAAAAGCCGGTATTACACCAAATATGGTCTGAAAGGACGTCAAAAGGCCAGAGCCCACAACTTTAAAAAAGTGTACAAGGCCGTTGGTATTAGACGCATTAAATATACGGTGAATCAGTTCACCGAAATGTTGGGGGAGGTTTGTGTTTAAAAGGGCCTGTATTTCACTGTGGTTGCTGGACACCTGGAGGACGAAGGTCTCCCGTGCGGAAGTTAGCATAACCTCCTGGTTTAATAATAGCGCCTTTATTCTGCTTAATTTATTGAAATCCGCCTTCAAAGTCGGTATGTAAGGCCAAATGGAACTATCTAACTTCCCACGCAGGGGTAGAAAAAGCACATTTTTGCAGCACACTACGCGTTGCGAAACTGTTACAATGTAGGGTATGCCTGCCTGCAACCCACAGCAGTCTTGATTATTTAAAAGCAGATAGCTACCATTAGCAAGCAGAGTGAAAGTAGGTGAAATAACCGGAACAGGAATGCCCTTTAAATCACATGCAAGATTCGGGGCAGAAAGATTACAAGCCCTGTGCAATTTAATGTTTTTACAAACAAGGGAATGACCCACTGTAGAATCGCAAGACTCTCCTGTGAGAAATACCTCCTTATCATCCCTAAGGCATCTGTATGTGAAAGGTAGGGACCAAAGTTCGTGTAAAAAGGCCCTACCCAAAGGCTCAAAACGGCCAACAGGATAATGTTTCATGCATGAACTAAATTCAAATAAAGAAAAAGGCAAAGTGATAACCCCATGTACTAGCCACACTGCAGAGTCAGACTCCGCCACAGAGAATGGTAAAGGATCTATTTTTTCGATATGTAGGAGAGTGTATGTTGCATCTTTCATGGACATGAACTGCTGTTTCTCAGTTAAATTAAATGGCAAGAACAAGGCAGATGTGTTTAAAAAATGCCATGGAACCTTCCCCTTTTTCAGTGTCTGCAAAGTCCATGCAAACTGCATTACTGAACGCAATTGATTCTGACCATGATATAAGACAGACACGTCATCCTGTACAATATCAACAACAGATGAAACAATATTCTCTAATGTGTAAATGCGGGAAGACAGGGTGTTAATACTATTGTCGACAACAGCAAGCACTTTTTCTAGATTCGTTGATCTATTTCCCGTAAACGGGAAGCAGCTTCTATTTGTAGAAAGCTTCCAGATTTCATTATAAGTCGCATAAACAAATCTTTAGATCTCGGACCTCAAGGTCCTAGAACAAAGTCCGCCAGGTCGATGTTGCTGGAGAGCAGGAATAAATGTTGTTTTATGGAATCTAAGGTAGAGTGCTGTAACCACTGTTTACATAATTTACCAACAGAATATGTTGTGATTGATCGTGAATCAGAAAAACGTGGATCTGGTCTATCCTGTTTGTAACCAGGAGCAGAGTTATGAAAACGCAGTTGGCAGGCATTAGAAGTTATGGGCCACACCAACCAGGCTGAGCGATCTAGTGTAGAGACATTAAATGAGTTATTTTGAAACAAAGCTTGCAAACTATCAAGGGAAAGATGTAAATGCTCGCTCCTGTTTGGCATGGGAGACAACGCAGGAGTGGAAGGTGCATTTAATTGTTTGGAAGTCGCCAAACCAAAACAAGTTGTTTGATATATAGTACTGTTTAAAAATAATATTTGTGTGGGGATAAGGCAAGCGCGGTGCAAGGCTTCTGTACCGCGTACCTGCCACGATTTAGTGCCCCAAATAGATTTCAACTCAATGGTGTTTTTCCAGTGTTCATAGCCACCAACAGCTAATGCGTCCATAAAGGAGCTGGAATATAGCAATTTGGTGTGGGTCAACATCACCTTTGGATTTGAAGAAATGTTCAATTTAAAATAATAGGACCCTGGGTTTGATCTGTCAAAGTCTGTAAAGTAAGTAAATTTATTTATCAGTGTTTGGGAGCTACCTTGCAGAGGGGTCGGGCAATGTTCCCACTGGGTATAATTGAAACTACCTCGAAGTGTACTTGGTTTATGCAGAAAATGGTTACCGTAATGCTGGTAACAATACAAGTCGGCATAATTAGCAGAATTTAAGTACAAATCCAAGGCAAGAGATGGAGAGAAAGAGGCAGGAGGGGTGCAGAAAGAAGGAAGAGAAGTGCAGAAAAAGGCAAGAGAATTGATGCAAGAAGCAACAGAGGTGTAGAAAGAAGCAAGAGAAACGCAGAAAGAGGGAAGTGAGGTGCAGAAAGAAGCAAGAGCAGTGCAGAATGAACCAACAGAGGTGCAAAAAGAGGCAAGAGGAGTGCAGAAAGAGGTAGGAGAGGTGCACAAGGAGGCAAAAGAGGTACAGAAAGAGGCAGGAGGGGTTCAGAAAAAAGGAAGAGAAGTACAGAAAGAGGCAAGAGAATTGCTGAAAGAAGCAACAGAGGTGTAGAAAGAAGCAAGAGAAGTGCAGATAGAGGGAAGTGAGGTGCAGAAAGAAGCAAGAGCAGTGCAGAATGAACCAACAGTAGTGCAAAAAGAGTCAAGAGGAGTGCAGAAAGAGGTAGGAGAGGTGCACAAGGAGGAAAGAGAGGTACAGAAAGAGGCAGAAGGGGTGCAGAAAGAAGGAAGAGAAGTGCAGAAAGAGGCAAGAGAATTGCTGAAAGAAACAACAGAGGTGTAAAAAGAAGCAAGAGAAGTTTTTTTTTTTTTTTTGCAGAGTTTTATATAGCGCGAACTTGACCCGAATCGGGTATCAGAGCGCTTTACATAGCACCAGTTACGTTACATTAGGGGACACATTCATTTTTGCTAGGCACGGGGAGATTAAGTGATTTGCCCAGAATCACAGGATGTTCAGCGTCATTGCCGAGACTCGAACCCAGTTCCCCAGATTCGAGGGCGGACGCCCTAGCCATTAGGCCAACTCCTCTCCCCAAGTGAGGTACAGAAAAAAGCTTGAGCAGTGCAGAAAGAACCAACAGAGGTGCTGAAAGAGCATTTAAAAAACCTTAGAAATTCACTGAAGAAAACATAGGTTTCAGGGACGTTATAACTAGAAATTATTATTTAAAAAACTTTTGAAATTCACTGAAAATTCACTGAAAAAACACAGGTTTCTGGGCGGTTATAGTTAGTTGGACATTTCACTTGTACAAAACCAGAGAAATTCGGCCATTATAGTTAGTTGAACTCAGTATAACTCGCGCCCCGCAATGCACTGCTGATGACATCACATATTACATTGTGCAACAGAGGCAAGTGAGGTGTAGAAAGAAGCAAGAGCAGTGCAGAAAGAACCAACAGAGGTGCAAAAAGAGGCAAGAGGGTTGCAGAAAAAGGTAGGAGGGGTGCACAAAGAGGCAAGAGAGGTACAGAAAGAGGCAGGAGAGGTGCAGAAAAAAGGAAGAGAAGTGCAGAAAGAGGCAAGAGAATTGCTGAAAGAAGCAACAGAGGTGTAGAACGAAGCAAGAGAAGTGCAGAAAGAGGCAACAGAGGTACAGAAAGAGGCAAGCGAGGTGAAGAAACAGGCAGGAAAGGTCAGAAACAGGGAACAGGGGTGCCAAAAAAAACAAGAGCAGTGCAGAAACAACCAACAGAGGTGCTGAAAGAGGTGCAAAGGGTGCAGAAAGAGCAAGAGAAGTGCAGAAAGAGGCAACAGAGGTACAGAAAGAGGCAAGAGAGGTGAAGAAACAGGCAGGAAAAGTGCAGAAACAGGGAACAGGGGTGCAGAAAGAGGCAAGTGAGGTGTAGAAAGAAGCAAGAGCAGTGCAGAAAGAACCAACAGAGGTGCAAAAAGAGGCAAGAGGGTTGCAGAAAAAGGTAGGAGGGGTGCACAAAGAGGCAAGAGAGGTACAGAAAGAGGCAGGAGGGGTGCAGAAAGAAGGAACAGAAGTGCAGAAAGAGGCAAGAGAGGTGCAGAAAGAGAAAGGAGGGGTGCAGAAAGAGGCAAGAGATCTGCAGAAAAAAGCAACAGAGGTGCTGAAAGAGGCAAGTGAGGTGCAGAAAGAAGCAAGAGAGGTGCAGAAAGAGGCAATAGAAGTGCAGAAAGAAGCAACAGAGGTACAGAAAGAGGCAAGAGGGTGCAGAAAGAGGAGAGAGAAGTGCAGAAAGAAGCAAAAGAGGTGCTCAAAGAGGCAAGAGGGATGCAGAAAGAGGCAAGAGCAGTGCAGAAAGAACCAAGAGAAGTGCAGAAAGAAACAACAGAGGTGCAGAAGGAGGCACGAGAGGTGCAAGAAAGAAGGAAGAGAAGTGCAGAAAGAAGCAACAGAGGTGGTGAAAGAGGCACAAAGGGTGCAGAAAGCGGCAAGAGAAGTGCAGAAAGAAGCAACAGAGGTTCAGAAAGAGGCACGAGTGGTGCAGAAAGATGGAAGAGAGGTGTAGAAAGAGGCAAGAGAGTTGCACAAAGAGGGAAGAGGGGTGCAGAAAGAGGCAGGAGGGGTGCAGAAAGAAGCAACAGAGGTGCCGAAAGAGGCAAGAGAGGTGCAGAAAAAGCAAGTGAAGTGCAGAAAGAGGCAACAGAGGTGCAGAAAGACGCAAGAGAGGATTAGAAAAAAGCAAGAGAAGTGCAGAAAGAGGCAAGTGAGGTGCAGAAAAAAGCATGAGCAGTGCAGAAAGAACCAACAGATGTGCCAAAAGAGGCAAGAGCGGTGCAGACAAAAGGTAGGAGGGGTGCACAAAGAGGCAAGAGAGGTACAGAAAGAGGCAGGAGGGGTGCAGAAAGAAGGAAGAGAAGTGCAGAAAGAGGCAAGAGAATTGCTGAAAGAAGCAACAGAGGTGTAGAAAGAAGCAAGAGAAGTGCAGAAAGAGGCAAGTGAGGTGCAGACAAAAGCAAGAGCAGTGCAGAAAGAACCAACAGAGGTGCTGAAAGAGGCGCGAAGGGTGCAGAAAGAGGGAAGATAATTGCTGAAAGAAGCAACAGAGGTGCAGAAAGTAGAAGAGATTTGCAGAAAGGGCAAGAGAAGTGCAGAAAAAGAAAGAAATGTGCAGAAAGAAGCAACAGAAATGCAGAAAGAGGCAAGAGAGGCGCAGAAGGAAGCAAGAGTGGGTTTCACATCATTAGTACCAATTTAACACCCACATTTAGCAATAAGTAACAGGTGACCATTCTAGGTTTGCAAAGGGCCTTCCACCACGCTGTAACACTTGTCGCTGCATTTTTGGTAACGTTTGAGCCGTTTGAGCTAGAAACAAGGCTTTCTTTGCTCAAATCTGCAGATTAGAGAGCAGATTTTTTTTTTCTTTTCATTGAAATCCATATAACAAGAAGTTTTTTATCCAAACATACATCCATAAAATTCATTAAATCTATCGAATGATACAAAATTATTAAATAACACCAATAGGCCGGAAAACAGTAAGTCCCAAAATCAATAAAAGAGAGACAATATATACATTTAAGCCAGTATTCAAAAAATGAAACTCCTAATATCTTGGAACAGCATCCACTGCCAATAATTAACATGAACTAAACAATTGATTGTACCTTAGATACCTTAAGCATATAGAGAGAAATCTGCGAGTATGGCCAGAATACTATTTCATCCTATATTGATTAATATAGTTATTTTGCAATAAGTTATGAAGTGTCGTATAGTAAATTAAAGTGCTAATATTACAATACATAGGAATCGAGCATGCTGGAAAAACCTCCTATGGGCTAAATTTTGAGATCTTAGTTAAAATGGGCTGCCCAAACCTTTTCAAACTTCTTAAGCCCGCCAATTCGCAGTGCATAGGCTTGTTCGCTTTTTTTAACCTGCTTCATTTTCCAGACCCAGTCATTTATAGATGGTATAAGATCCGATCGCCATCTCTGAAGCAGAAGTGATCTGGCAACAGCCATTGCAATATATAATAATTTGATCACCTTGTCTGAAAGAAGAAGGTCTGGGTCATAGCCAAACACTATCAGGCGAATGTTCAAATCTATTATAATTAAGCTTTCGGCTTCCAAGTAGTGAAAAATGTCCTTCCAGAACCTCTGGATCAGGGGGCATTGTAATATAATATGTGTCCAATTGGCTGAAGGATGGTTAAGGCAACGAAAGCACTGCCCAGATTGGTTGGGGAAAGCCTTAGATAGGAAAGTGGAGTTCTATAAAGTAGCCATTTACTAAAAAATAACATCCTTCGCCAATTGGCACCCCTTAACGTACTAAAGTTGAGATTATTAACTGCTGACCACATACTTGCTGTGATTTCCATCTCCTCATGTTTTGCCCATTTAGTTATGGCCTTCACCTCAAGATCCATGCCCTTGATAGAGGCTAAACGCTTTTTCCATTCCCCGGGTTTCTTAAATGCGGTATCTTCTAATAGATCATATACTAAGCATTTCGGTTCAATGATCTGGACCAAATCAAGCTTACTCAGGAACTTACTAAAAATGTTGTATGACCCAAGGAGAAGGAAATCATTTGGAATTAAAAGAGACATTTCAGCTATATTTAGCCATCTATCATTCCTTAAGAAATCTGAGATTTTCCCAAAGCCAGCCTTGGTCCATTTTTGTGTAATTACAGACGAATCTCTGATCCCAGATAGTGAGATGAGACCAGATAACGGAGTTGAAGAGTTAATTGCGGGGATATAGTATCTTCTATAAAAGGCCTGACGTTTATGGATTAGGGAGCAGATGATGAATTATGTGGCTAATGCGGAAAATGTATAATTGTGCGAAAGTCGGTGCAGCCAAACAGTCGCATAATTCAAGTGGCCCTGATCATACCTCTGACTAGGTCCACAAGTGCTCCTCAGTGATTCCTTCTTTTTTTGTCTCACTGAGTTCATATTTCAGCTTCTATGGAAACGAGGAAGACTAAACCTGATGTTACCACTCCACAACACAGACTACCATACCACATAATTACTCTCCATAACACATAATCCCACTCAACATAATTCCTATACACTAAATACCACATACTTTCTATCCACATAATTTCACTGCACAACATACCACATAATTCCACTACACACAGCGTACATCCACTCCAAAAAACATTAGTAAAAAACTTTTACATTTACAATGCCAATAGCTCTAAATCTCGCAAATGCGAAACTTATTACATTGCAAACACTTCTTTAGCTAGTAGTCGCGTTTGCAGAGTGGTAGAGAAAGGGTGCTGGGCCTCCGACCAGCGCTCATGAATTCTGCTGCGTAGGACTTACAGGAGGTACCAGGAGGGCTTCTTGGCCCCCAAAGTCCCTCAGGAGTAAATTGGACTTCATCCCCCATCCCGTAGTCTGCCAGGAGGCACGTTTGCAGAGTGGTGGAGAAAGGGGGGCATGGCCTCCGAAGACGTCTTAGCAATCCCACTGTGTGGGACTTACTGGAGGTAACAAGAGGGGTAGTTGGCCCTGAAGGACATCCTTGGGGGCCAACTACCCCTCCTATTACCTCCAGTAAGTCCCACACAGCAGGATTGCTAAGTTCTCATAGCAGGCCATGCCCCCTTTGCCCACCACTCTGCAAACACGCTCCCTGGCGCGCTCTTGGATGGGGATTGAAGTCCCCTTCACTGCTGGGGGTCCTTTAGGGGCCAACTAGCCTACCTCTTACCTCCAGTAAGCCCCACACAGCAGGATTGCCGAGAGGTGGACACAGGCCACACCCCCTTTCTCCACCACTCTGCAAACGCACCTCCTGGCGTGCTCTTGGTTGGGGGATGAAGCCCACTTTAGTCCTGAGGTCCTCAGTACACAAGAGGACCTCATCGCCCCACCAGCAATGCACCAAGAGGCGGGTTTGCAGAGTGGTGTAAAAAGGGGCGTGGCCTCGGACCACCACTCAACAATACCACTGTGTGGGGCTTACTGAAGGTACCTGGTGGGCTAGTTGGCCCCCAGGGACCCTGAGGATTCAGGGGGACTTAATCCCCAACTTAGAATGCGCCAGGAGGAGCGTTTGCAGACTGGTACAGGGAGGGGGCGGGGCCTCCGGGGAGATGCAGCTTTTCTTTTTTTTGTTAGAAGGGGGCTGTGTGGCCCTCCTTCTCTTAATATTTTGAGGGCCCTGGGGACCCCATCCCCCAGGACTTGACCCTTATTTAAAAAAAAAAAAATGGGAAGGGGCCGCGCGGCCCCCCTCCTGAGGCCGATTTCGGCCCCAGGGTCCCCATCCCCCAGGGCATGGCCTAGTTTTTAAAAAAAAATTATTAATACAGAAGGGGGGCCACGTGGCCCCCCTTCCCTGGGCCACTATTGGCCCCGGGGACCCCATCCCGCGGGGCCTGGCCTCCTTTTTTATTTAATTACGGGAGGGGGGCCATGTGGCCCCACTTCCCTAGGCCACTTCTGGCCCCGGGGACCCCATCCCCCAGGGCCCGGCCTTTTTTTTTTTTTTTAAATGAACACCCAAAGGGAGAGGGCCAAGTGGCCCCCCTCCCGTGCCACTTCTGGCCCTGGGGACCCCATCCCCCAGGGCCAGCCCTAAGGTTCAGGACCGTGGGGGGAACCCCAATGCCCCCACTGTCCCTGCCGATTCCCCGCCTCCTGCGGGAGCCGGCATTGCTTTTGGGCAAGGAGAGCTGCTAACATGCAGCTCCCCTTGCCCAAAAGCAATTCTGCTTTGCTTCGTTGAAGCGAGAGCAGGTTTCCTGCTCTTGCTTCAACGAAGCAAAGCAGTGTTTGCTATGGCAGGGCAGGAGCCGTGCTCCCGCCCTGCCATAGCAAACGGCAATGTCCCGGGGGTGGGCACCCCGGGACATTGCAGGAGCCGGCCCTGGGGAGTAAAAGTCCCCAGGGCCATCGAGGGCTCCAGGAGGGGGGCCACGCAGCCCCTCCCAACTAATTTAAGCCCCGGGGAGGTGGTGGTCCCCAGGGCCCGGGGGTGTGCAACGGACCCCCGCAATTCAATAAAGAGTGCCCCGGGGAGGTGTGGTCCCCGAGGTGTGTGGGGGGGGCTGTGTGCCCCCATGTTTAATTATCAAAGCCCCGGGGAGGTGGCGGTCCCTGGGGCAGCGTGGGGGGGCAGGAGCCCCCCCATGCCTTTTATTTGATAAATAAGCCCCGGGGAGGTGGCGGTCCCTGGGGCTGTGGGGGGGTTGCGTGCTCCCACGTTTAATTATCAAAGCCACGGGGAAGTGGCGGTCCCTGGGGCAGCGTGGGGGGCCAGGAGCCCCCCCATGCATTTTATTTGATAAATAAGCCCCGGGGAGGTGGCGGTCCCTGGGGCTGCGTGCCCCCCGCACATCATGAATGAAGCCCAGGGGAGGTGGTTGTCCCCGGGGCTGCGGGGGCTCCCATGGGCCCCGCTACATAATTGGGCATTGCCCCCGGGACCTGGCCCACCTGGGGGCTTAAGGAAAATGAAGCACGGGAGCCCACGCCTCGGTTTTTGTTTTATTTTCTTGGCTAGATTCGCGCACTCAGCGCGAATTTGGCTGATTTCCTTTTTAAAACAAATGCTTTTTTTGGGCCCTGAGGGTCCTTGTGGGACCCCCAGAGCAGGCCTAGGGGGTCAGGGTGTTTCTACCCTGCCCCCTTTTCTTGTTTTTCACCTTTTTTGTACTGTTTGTAACCCTGGGCGTAGTTCGCGTAGTAGCGCTACGCGTAGGTACGCAAAGTGCACTTCGCACTATGCGAGCTATGCGTAGCACTACGCGAACTGCGTAGTTTGCTGTTCGCAATGATTACACAGTGCCGGATGCTTGTCCACACTGTGCAATCATTGCAAACGGCATCTTGCACAGTGCAAGCGGTCGTTTTCTGCCGCTCGAGTAGATTTTTACTCGAGCGGCAGCTTTCACAACGCGGACTGGTAGTTTCTCATCGCGAGCGGTCGCGAGCATACGCGACCACTCGCAATGAGAAACCTGACCTCCCCGCGTTGAGCGGGAGATTTTTTTTCCACGCTCACGATTGGCAACTTGATGTTGCTGATCGCGAACGAGGAAAAAGTCTCGCCGGGATGTCATTTTGCTCGCTCGCGGTCGCCAACTTGACGTTGAGGACCGCGAGCAAGCAAAAAATGCCCGCTACGTGTTTTTGCACTGTGCTACGTGCAATTCGCGTAGTGCGAAGTAGCGCAAACTACGCAAACTACGCGAGCGTAGCGTAGTACTACGCCCAGGCCTAACTGTTTGCTTGTGACTCGGTTACCGAGTCATAAGATGGCTGCCAACACATTCTGGTTTGGAGTGTTGGCAGCCAATCAGATGTCAGCTCGTGCTCGGGGGGAGTCGCGACTCCTCCTCGGTGCTCAGATATATACATTTTTATTTTTTGAATTTCTCAGCAACTACTGAACGGATTTAAACCATTTAAAAAAAAAGGTCGCTTTCTTGACCAAGAGCTACCTTTTTGCCAAATTTGGTGTATTTCCGTTTAGCAGTTCGGGTTGTAACCGTGTCTAAAGTTCTGTTAGACCTGGTACCATTGGCGTGAGTCTCCCTTCCACTTTTTTCTGATTGCCTCCTCTGTTTTTGATCTGTTTGCTGGTTATAGATGCTTTGGGCACTGTGCTACTGCTATTCAGTGCCACAGTGCAAGTGCTCCCTATGTTAAATTGATGCATTGATTAGTGACTCCATGATTGGATCATTTGATTTACTTGTCAGACCCTAGTACAGTGCACCAGGTGTGCCCAGGGCCTGTAAATCAAATGCTGCTGGTGGGCTTGCAGCACTGGTTGTGCCACCCACAGAAGCAGCTTCTAAAGTGTGTCTCAGGCCTGCCATTGCGGAGCCTGTGTGCAGTCTGACTGCCATGTCGACTTGGCAAGTGCACCCACTTGCCAGTCCCTAAACCTTCCCTTATCTTCATATCAGACACCCCTAAGGTAGGCCCAAGGGCAGGGTGCATTGTAAGTATAAGGTAGGACATGCCCTGGTGTGTGTGGCATGTCCTAATAGTGTATTACAGCCATTTTCGTTTTTCACTATTGCAAGGCTACCTGTTCCCCATAGGCCAGAATGGGCAGTTTGATTATAACATCTTATAATCCTAACTGTCCCAGGGAACATGGTAGAAAAACGAATTTAGTAATGCCTGAACTCAGAATGATAAAATACATCTTTTAGTGAAGTTGGTTTTAACATTCTGTGTTTGAAAATACCACTTTTAGAAAGTAGGTATTTTCTTGCCTAACTGTCCAAGCCTGCCTCTGCTAGGTTGTGTATTGTGTGTCTGGTTTTGTGAGTGACAGGGGCTGGGGGATTCCAGGAGACAGGGTGAGTCAGCACAGGGCTGAATAGAGAGATCTCCATGCAGATGGGTGGGAGGAGTTGCACCTGGGACCTGAATAGGGCTGTGCCTTCCCTCCACAATGCTGGCTCCACCCCCTGTGGAGTGTCTGATGTCTCTGCCCTGCTCTCTGAAAGGAAATAAGGAGTCATGTACACAGAGTGCTCCAGGACTGACCAGAACTGGTTTGGACTAGGCAAAGGCCTCTCTGCCTTCAGAGAACAAAGAGAAAAGGTGTATAAATATTGGGGCCCTGACCCCAGAACTTTAGATCACTTCTGGAACAACAAGACGGACCTCTGCCAAGGAGAAGAACCAAAGGAAGCTGTAGGAGTTGGACTGCCCCCTGCCAGTGTGCTGTGTTGCTGGGTTGGCCTACAGTGGTGTCTTCAGTGCCAAGGAGAGGAGAAAGGAACTGTGTGTGTACTTTCATCATCTTGCAGAATATTACTCCAAGGGCTTGATTTGAGCTTGCCTCCTGACCGAAGTCTCAGGGATACCAGACTTCACCCCCTTCTGTGTGCCTGCATCTGGAACTTGCTGCTCTGGTGCTACAGAAGGAATTTGAAACACCGACGCCGGCGAGCGACGCCGTCTCCTGCATCGAAGCCGTGAGCGCTGCTCCGACTTGGAACGAAGACCCGACGCCGACCGCCGTGCCACATCGACGCCAGCGAGCGACACCGTAAGCCTGCCATAGCCGTGAGCGCTGCTCCGACTTACGACGCCGGCCCGACGCCTGCTGCTGTGCCGCATCGAGTCCGAAGCCGACATCATCGCGGAGCCGATCGTCGACGTGGGTGGTCAAGAATCCATCGACATCGTGACATCGTACGGAACCGTGGCTTCGGCGCCATCGTGACGTCACCTCCTCTCCGGTCCGGAACCGACGCCTCCCCTGCCTGCGCAAGCATCCAGGTCCCGACGCATCATCTCCTCCGAAGCAAGGAACCGATGCCGCAACGCGCCAACGACGCCGCACCTCCCCGACGCCGTGAGCTGTCTTTGTTTTCGCTTTTCCAAGGTACTGTTCTTTGTGGGTCTGTTTTTGACTCCGGGCCCGACATCGCGCACTTCGCGGTCGGCGCCGTACTTTGGGATTTCTTTGACCTCGACGTCGTAATAACTCCAGTTGGGGTTATTTGTTGCTAAAGACTGCTTTTAAGTGAAGAACTTATTTTTAAACCATTTCTACCATCTTGAAGTATTATTGATTACAGTATTGTGGATATTTGTCGTTTGTGCTCTTGCGATAAATCTATATAAAGGATACTTATTTTTATAAAACCTGTGTGGTGTCCATCTGTAGTGTTTTCACTGTATTACTGTATGTGTTCACAAATGCTTAACACACTGCCTCTGAGATAAGCCTGTCTGCTCGTGCCAAGCTACCAAGGGTGTGAGCAGGGGTTATTTTAGTAGTGTATCCCCCTTACCCTGACTAGAAGCAAGGGTCCCTATTTGGTCAAAGGTGTATACCATTGCTAACTAGAGACCCCCAGTTCTAACATTGGTGGTCAGCGGTGAGGATTCTGGACTTGCATTTGTGACTCATATACAGTGATTGGTGTACACTACTAGTGAGTGCAGACCAAACGCAACCACATACTTTTGGTAGAATTGTTTTCTCCTGGGACTGTTATTTTTCTGAGAACTGCCAATTCTTATTGCCATGAGTCCACCAGCATCTATTGCCTCTATGGATCCAGAGTTTGAGGAAGAGAGGTTGGATACCTATAATGGCAAACAGCTGAAAGCCTTCTGTAGAAAATTTAAAGTTGCTTTTACAGGCCTCACAAAGAAGGATGAGTTCCACAAGGCGCTGAGGGCCTTGGTGGATCAAGAAATGCATCTGAAAATGTGGAGCACCCTGTGGAAGAGGTGGAAGGGCAGCTAGAGGGGCCCCTGGGCCCAAGGGGGGAGAAAGTACCTACCCCGCCAGGCAGCAGTGTTTCTTCCAAAGACCTGTCCCCCAGAGAGTTGGAAGACAGGGAGAGAAATAGGGCGCACAAGCTGGAGATGGCTAGGCTCAAGATGGAGGGTGAAAATAACAAGTTAGCCTTGGAGAGAGAGAGAATGAGATTAGAGCATGAGAGAATGTTGAGGGAGCTAGAGATCAAAGCGCAGGGCTTAGAACACAATCCCTCTGGTGGCAGCGCACCATCTGTGCCTTCAGAAGGCAGGGTATATATTCCCAAGGATGTCATTAAAGATTTCCATAAGCATGAAGATATTGGGCAGTGATTTGCAGCCTATGAAATAGCAATGTTGGCCCACCGGGTCCCTGAGAAGGATTGGGGAGCTGGGTTGTGGGGCCGCTTTGTGAGTGAGGGGAGGGATACTTTGTTAGACCTACCCAGTGAGAATAGGATGTCTTATGCCCATATGAAGGAAGCCCTGATGACAAGGTATGGTTTGACTCCAGAACTCTATATACAGAGGTTTAGGAGTTGCAAGAAGCTGGAGGGAACCACTTGGGTAGAATATGTATCTTTCTTTTGCAGAGCCATGGATGTTTGGGTGAAGGGTAGCAAAGTGGATACTTTTGAAGCGCTCTATGATTTGTTTGCATGGGAGCACTTGTCTGCTAATTGTTTTACAGAGCTACGCCAGCACCTTATTGATAGCAAGCTAACTAACCCTAGGAAGCTTGCTGAGGAGGCGGACCGCTGGGTCAGTACCAGGGTCCACAAGGGTCATGTGGGAGATTCCGCCAAAGGTGGGCAGGGTCCCCAGCAGAAGAGTGGGGGGACAAGGGTAAACAGAGGGAGTTCCAGAAAGGGCCCCAAAGTAATCCCCAAGGGGACCAAGGGAAGGGTTCCCAGCCTCCCCCTGAGAAGAAGCCAGAGGCCCCGACAGGTAGACCTGTTCAGAGGGGCCCCTACAAGTGCTTTACGTGTGGTCAAGTGGGCCACCGTTGGTTTGATGCACAGTGTCCCATGAGGGACTCCAAGGCACCACCGCATGCACCACCCCGACAGTTGGCGAGTGTAGCCCTGGGAGGGGAGGAGATGGGTGCCCCAGGTGGGTGGGGTTCCGCAGAAATGTCCCTTGTCTCGCTAGGAGACTTTGAGATGGTCCCTAAACCTCAGCTGCCTGATAACACTAAAAAGTACAGACAGTGGATGACCATCAATGGCCATAGGGTGGAAGCTCTAAGAGACACCGGTGCAAGTGTGACAGCTGTCAGTTGTCGGTTGGTGTCCAAAGAGCAGGTTGTCCCCCATGCATTCTTCCCTGTTGTTGCTGCAGACAACTCACAGAGCCAGTGTGAGGTGGCTCAAGTTCCCTTTGAGTGGAGGGGGTCTCAGGTACTCTCCAAGTTGCTGTGAGGCCAGCCATGCCTGTTGATTGTCTGTTGGGCAATGATTTAGAGGACTCCCATTGGGCTAAGGTGGAGAGAAGGTCTCATTTAGAGATGTTGGGTCTGCCTGAGTGGGCGTGTGTGACCACTCGGTCTATGGCAGCCAGTAAGGGTGTTGAAGCGGTTCTGGAGCCTGAGAATATGGCCCAGGCCCCTGCCTTAGAGAGAAGAGGTGGGGGGCGTGGGAAACCAGCCCCCCTAGTTCCCACGGTCCAGGAGGAGGCAGACCTTGAAGGGGATGCCCTGGAACCTACAGGGGAACAAGTGGCCAAACTGGGGGACCTGCCTGAGCTGACCCATTGGCAGCAGGAAGGAGGTCCCTCCAGGGAGGAATTTTGTGAGGAGCAAAGGAAGTGCCCTTCTCTTGAGGGTTTGAGGCAACAGGCCACAAACCAGGCAGCAGGTGATCAGTCTGGATCACATTGGATCTACTGGGAGAACGACCTTCTGTATAGCGAGCCTAAGGTTGCTGAGCCTGGGTCAGCCCGTGTGCTGGTGGTACCCCAGCGCTTCAGAGCCTTCCTACTGGGTTTGGCTCATGACGTTCCTTTAGCTGGACATCTGGGGCAGAACAAGACCTTTGAAAGGCTTGTTTCCCATTTTCATTGGTCCCAGATGCGCAAGAGTTCAGATACTCATTGTAGGACCTGCCAAACTTGCCAGGCAAGTGGGAAAAGTGGAAGGAAGCACAAGGCTCCTCTCCAACCTTTCCCTGTAGTCAGTACCCCTTTGAACGGGTGGGCATTGACATTGTGGGGCCACTGGACCCCAAGACAGCCATGGGCAACAGGTTTATCCTGGTCTTGGTGGACCATGCTACCCGGTACCCGGAAGCCATCCCTTCAGGACAGTGACGGCCCCCATGGTGGGACGTGCACTGATGAAGGTTTTTCCCGTGTGGGGTTCCCCAGAGGTGGTGTCAGACCGTGGTACCAACTTCATATCTAATTATATAAAGTCCCTGTGGAAGGAGTGTGGTGTTACCTATAAGTTCGCCACTCCTTACCACCCCCAAGGTAATGGGCTGGTTGAGAGATTCAACCGGACCCTTAAGGCCATGATTATGGGTCTTGAGGAACCTATGAGGCGTAAGTGGGACGTCCTCTTGCCATGCCTGTTGTTTGCTTACCGTGAGGTGGCTCAGAAGTCCTTAGGGTTCAGCCCCTTTGAGCTGCTGTATGGTCACCCGGTAAGAGGACCTTTGAGTCTGGTCAAGGAAGGCTGGGAGCAATCTCCCAGGAAACCTCCCCAGGATGTATATAGCTACATGCTGGCCTTCAGGAACCAGACTCGGCGTTTCAGAGAACTCGCTCAGGCGAACCTGGAAGCCAGCCAGGAAGAGATGAAGCGGTGGTACGATCAGAATGCCACTCTGATTGAACTTCAGCCTGGACCGAAAGTTTGGGTCATGGCCCCTGTGGAGCCCTGTGCGCTCCAGGACAGGTGGACCGGTCCATTTGAGGTGGTGGAGCGCAAGAGTGATGTCACCTATCTGGTGAACTTGCGGTCTCCCAGGAACCCTTTGCGGGTCCTGCATGTTAACCGCCTGAAGCCCCACTTAGAAAGGTCCGAGGTGGGCATGCTCCTAGCGACAGATGATGGAATGGAGGAGGAGACTGAGCCTCTTCCTGACCTCCTGTCTGCAGCGGAGCAAGATGGGTCAGTGGATGGTGTTGGCCTCTCTGCCACACTGACCCCTGAACAGCAGCAAGATTGTCGCCAACTGTTGGGACAATTCTCTGATTTGTTTTCCCTGATTCCTGGTGTCACTGAGTGGTGCGTCCATGATGTGGACACTGGGGACAGTCCTCCTGTGAAGCACAAGGCTTACAGAGTGACTGACAAGGTCAGAGCTTACATCAAGGAGGAGGTCTCCAAGATGTTTGCCTTAGGGGTGATTGAGTCCTCTCACAGTCCTTGGGCCAGCCCAGTGGTCTTGGTCCCAAAGGCTGCCGCGCCTGGTGTCACACCCGAACTCCGGTTCTGTGTGGACTACCGAGGACTCAATTCAGTCACCAGGACTGACGTGCACCCCATCCCCAGAGCTGATGAGCTCATTGATCGGTTGGGGGCTGCACGGTACCTCAGCACGTTTGATTTGACGTCTGGGAACTGGCAGATCGCCTTCACTGATGGGGCCAAAGAGAGGTCAGCATTCTCCACACCAGATGGGCACTACCAATTCCGGGTTATGCCCTTTGGGATGAAGAATGCCCCTGCCACCTTTCAGAGGTTGGTCAACCAGGTGTTGGCTGGACTGGAGGCTTTCAGTGCCGCCTACCTGGATGACATTGCAATGATCAGCGCCAGTTGGGAAGAACACCTGCGCCACCTCTGGGAAGTGTTGATGGCAATGCGAAAGGCAGGCCTCACGATCAAGGCGAGTAAGTGCCAGATCGGGCAGGGTTCCGTGGTGTACTTGGGGCACCAAGTGGGGAGCGGCCAGGTGGCGCCCCTACAACCCAAGATTGATACCATCCTGGCATGGGAACCCCCAAAGACTCAGACACAGGTGAGAGCCTTTTTAGGACTCACGGGGTACTACAGGAGGTTTGTCAAGGGGTATGGCAACATTGTTGCTCACTTGACTGAGCTGACTTCCAGGAAGCAGCCCAAGAAAGTGAACTGGACTGACACCTGTCAGACAGCTTTTGACGCCCTGAAGACTGCCATGTGTACAGCACCCGTGCTTCAGGCGCCCAACTTCTCAAAGGAATTCATTGTTCAAACAGATGCTTCAGAGCATGGTGTGGGGGCTGTTCTATCACAGATTAATGAGGAGGGCCTAGACCAACCTGTAGCCTTCATCAGTAGGAGGCTACTTCCACGGGAACAGAGGTGGAGTGCAATTGAGCGTGAGGCATTTGCTGTGGTCTGGGCACTGAAGAAGTTGAGACCATACCTGTTTGGGACTCGCTTCCGGGTTCAGACAGACCACAGGCCCCTCAGATGGCTGATGCAGATGAGGGGTGAGAACCCAGAGTTGTTGAGGTGGTCCATTCCCCTACAGGGGATGGACTTTACGGTGGAACACCGCCCTGGTACTGAACACGCCAATGCTGATGGTCTGCCCAGATTTTTCCGCCTTAGTGAAGAGAACTCCCAAGGGGTTGGGTAGTTCTCCCCACATTTCAGCTGGAGGGGACACGTGTTAGACCTGGTACCATTGGCGTGAGTCTCCCTTCCACTTTTTCTGATTGCCTCCTCTGTTTTTGATCTGTTTGCTGGTTATAGATGCTTTGGGCACTGTGCCACTGCTATTCAGTGCCACAGTGCAAGTGCTCCCTATGTTAAATTGATGCATTGATTAGCGACTCCATGATTGGATCATTTGATTTACTTGTCAGACCCTAGTACAGTGCACCAGGTGTGCCCAGGGCCTGTAAATCAAATGCTGCTGGTGGGCTTGCAGCACTGGTTGTGCCACCCACAGAAGCAGCTTGTAAAGTGTGTCTCAGGCCTGCCATTGCAGAGCCTGTGTGCAGTCTGACTGCCATGTCGACTTGGCAAGTGCACCCACTTGCCAGTCCCTAAACCTTCCCTTATCTTCATATCAGACACCCCTAAGGTAGGCCCAAGGGCAGGGTGCATTGTGAGTATAAGGTAGGACATGCCCTGGTGTGTGTGGCATGTCCTAATAGTGAATTACAGCCATTTTCGTTTTTCACTATTGCAAGGCTACCTGTACCCCATAGGCCAGAATGGGCAGTTTGATTATAACATCTTATAATCCTAACTGACCCAGGGAACATGGTAGAAAAACGAATTTTGTATGCCTGAACTCAGAATGATAAAATACATCTTTTAGTGAAGTTGGTTTTAACATTCTGTGTTTGAAAATACCACTTTGTGAAAGTAGGTATTTTCTTGCCTAACTGTCCAAGCCTGCCTCTGCTAGGTTGTGTATTGTGTGTCTGGTTTTGTGAGTGACAGGGGCTGGGGGATTCCAGGAGACAGGGTGAGTCAGCACAGGGCTGAATAGAGAGATCTCCATGCAGGTGGGTGGGAGAAGTTGCACCTGGGACCTGAATAGGGCTGTGCCTTTCCTCCACAATGCTGGCTCCACCCCCTGTGGAGTGTCTGATGTCTCTGCCCTGCTCTCTGAAAGGAAATAAGGAGTCATGTACACAGAGTGCTCCAGGACTGACCAGAACTGGTTTGGACTAGGCAAAGGCCTCTCTGCCTTCAGAGAACAAAGAGAAAAGGTGTATAAATATTGGGGCCCTGACCCCAGAACTTTAGATCACTTCTGGAACAACAAGACGGACCTCTGCCAAGGAGAAGAACCAAAGGAAGCTGTAGGAGTTGGACTGCCCCCCTGCCAGTGTGCTGTGTTGCTGGGTTGGCCTACAGTGGTGTCTTCAGTGCCAAGGAGAGGAGAAAGGAACTGTGTGTGTACTTTCATCATCTTGCAGAATATTACTCCAAGGGCTTGATTTGAGCTTGCCTCCTGACCGAAGTCTCAGGGATACCAGACTTCACCCCCTTCTGTTTGCCTGCATCTGGAACTTGCTGTTCTGGTGCTACAGAAGGAATTTGCAACACCGATGCCGGCGAGCGACGCCGTCTCCTGCATCGAAGCCGTGAGCGCTGCTCCGACTTGCAACGAAGACCCGACGCCGACCGCCATGCCACATCGACGCCAGCGAGCGACATCGTAAGCATGCCATAGCCATGAGCGCTGCTCCGACTTACGACGCCGGCCCGACGCCTGCTGCTGTGCCGCATCGACTCCGAAGCCGACATCATCGCGGAGCCGATCGTCGACGTGGGTGGTCAAGAATCCATCGACATCGTACGGAACCGTGGCTTCGGCGCCATCGTGACGTCACCTCCTCTCCGGTCCAGAACCGACGCCTCCCCTGCCTGCACAAGCATCCAGGTCCCGACGCATCATCTCCTCCGAAGCAAGGAACCAACGCCGCAACGCGCCAACGACGCCGCACCTCCCCGACGCCGTGAGCTGCCTTTGTTTTCGCTTTTCCAAGGTACTGTTCTTTGTGGGTCTGTTTTTGACTCCGGGCCCGACGCCGCGCACCTCGCGGTCGGCGCCGTACTTTGGGATTTCTTTGACCTCGACGTCGTAATAACTCCAGTTGGGGTTATTTGTTGCTAAAGACTGCTTTTAAGTGAAGAACTTATTTTTAAACCATTTCTACCATCTTGAAGTATTATTGATTACAGTATTGTGGATTTTTGTCGTTTGTGGTCTTGTGATAAATCTATATAAAGTATACTTATTTTTATAAAACCTGTGTGGTGTCCATCTGTAGTGTTTTTACTGTATTACTGTATGTGTTCACAAATGCTTAACACACTGCCTCTGAGATAAGCCTGTCTGCTCGTGCCAAGCTACCAAGGGGGTGAGCAGGGGTTATTTTAGTAGTGTATCCCCCTTACCCTGACTAGAAGCAAGGGTCCCTATTTGGTCAAAGGTGTATACCATTGCCAACTAGAGACCCCCAGTTCTAACATTGGTGGTCAGCGGTGAGGATTCTGGACTTGCATTTATGACTCATATACAGTGATTGGTGTACACTACTAGTGAGTGCAGACCAAACGCAACCACATACTTTTTGGTAGAATTGTTTTCTCCTGGGACTGTTATTTTTCTGAGAACTGCCAATTCTTATTGCCATGAGTCCACCAGCATCTATTGCCTCTATGGATCCAGAGTTTGAGGAAGAGAGGTTGGATACCTATAATGGCAAACAGCTGAAAGCCTTCTGTAGAAAATTTAAAGTTGCTTTTACAGGCCTCACAAAGAAGGATGAGTTCCACAAGGCGCTGAGGGCCTGGGTGGAAGCAAGAAATGCATCTGAAAATGTGGAGCACCCTGTGGAAGAGGTGAAAGGGCAGCTAGAGGGGCCCCTGGGCCCAAGGGGGGAGAAAGTACCTACCCCGACAGGCAGCAGTGTTTCTTCCAAAGACCTGTCCCCCAGAGAGTTGGAAGACAGGGAGAGAAATAGGGCGCACAAGCTGGAGATGGCTAGGCTCAAGATGGAGGGTGAAAATAACAAGTTAGCCTTGGAGAGAGAGAGAATGAGATTAGAGCATGAGAGAATGTTGAGGGAGCTAGAGATCAAAGCGCAGGGCTTAGAACTCAATCCCTCTGGTGGCAGCGCACCATCTGTGCCTTCAGAAGGCAGGGTATATATTCCCAAGGATGTCATTAAAGATTTCCATAAGCATGAAGATATTGGGCAGTGATTTGCAGCCTATGAAATAGCAATGTTGGCCCACCGGGTCCCTGAGAAGGATTGCGGAGCTGGGTTGTGGGGCCGCTTTGTGAGTGAGGGGAGGGATACTTTGTTAGACCTACCCAGTGAGAATAGGATGTCTTATGCCCATATGAAGGAAGCCCTGATGACAAGGTATGGTTTGACTCCAGAACTCTATATACAGAGGTTTAGGAGTTGCAAGAAGCTGGAGGGAACCACTTGGGTAGAATATGTATCTTTCTTTTGCAGAGCCATGGATGTTTGGGTGAAGGGTAGCAAAGTGGATACTTTTGAAGCGCTCTATGATTTGTTTGCATGGGAGCACTTGTCTGCTAATTGTTTTACAGAGCTACGCCAGCACCTTATTGATAGCAAGCTAACTAACCCTAGGAAGCTTGTTGAGGAGGCGGACCGCTGGGTCAGTACCAGGGTCCACAAGGGTCATGTGGGAGATTCCGCCAAAGGTGGGCAGGGTCCCCAGCAGAAGAGTGGGGGACAAGGGTAAACAGAGGGAGTTCCAGAAAGGGCCCCAAAGTAATCCCCAAGGGAACCAAGGGAAGGGTTCCCAGCCTCCCCTGAGAAGAAGCCAGAGGCCCCGACAGGTAGACCTGTTCAGAGGGGCCCCTACAAGTGCTTTACGTGTGGTCAAGTGGGCCACCGTTGGTTTGATGCACAGTGTCCCATGAGGGACTCCAAGGCACCACCGCATGCACCACCCCGACAGTTGGCGAGTGTAGCCCTGGGAGGGGAGGAGATGGGTGCCCCAGGTGGGTGGGGTTCCGCAGAAATGTCCCTTGTCTCGCTAGGAGACTTTGAGATGGTCCCTAAACCTCAGCTGCCTGATAACACTAAAAAGTACAGGCAGTTGGTGACCATCAATGGCCATAGGGTGGAAGCTCTAAGAGACACCGGTGCAAGTGTGACAGCTGTCAGTTGTCGGTTGGTGTCCAAAGAGCAGGTTGTCCCCCATGCATTCTTCCCTGTTGTTGCTGCAGACAACTCACAGAGCCAGTGTGAGGTGGCTCAAGTTCCCTTTGAGTGGAGGGGGTCTCAGGTACTCTCCAAGTTGCTGTGAGGCCAGCCATGCCTGTTGATTGTCTGTTGGGCAATGATTTAGAGGACTCCCATTGGGCTAAGGTGGAGAGAAGGTCTCATTTAGAGATGTTGGGTCTGCCTGAGTGGGCGTGTGTGACCACTCGGTCTATGGCAGCCAGTAAGGGTGTTGAAGCGGTTCTGAAGCCTGAGAATATGGCCCAGGCCCCTGCCTTAGAGAGAAGAGGTGGGGGGCGTGGGAAACCGGCCCCCCTAGTTCCCACGGTCCAGGAGGAGGCAGACCTTGAGGGGGATGCCCTGGAACCTACAGGGGAACAAGTGGCCAAACTGGGGGACCTGCCTGAGCTGACCCATTGGCAGCAGGAAGGAGGTCCCTCCAGGGAGGAATTTTGTGAGGAGCAAAGGAAGTGCCCTTCTCTTGAGGGTTTGAGGCAACAGGCCACAAACCAGGCAGCAGGTGATCAGTCTGGATCACATT
The DNA here is from genome assembly GCA_963921515.1 of Calotriton arnoldi. NCBI lineage: Eukaryota > Metazoa > Chordata > Amphibia > Caudata > Salamandridae > Calotriton > Calotriton arnoldi. The sequence continues at coordinate 205,162 of CAWUFW010010240.1, read as the reverse complement.
GGATCTACTGGGAGAACGACCTTCTGTATAGCGAGCCTAAGGTTGCTGAGCCTGGGTCAGCCCGTGTGCTGGTGGTACCCCAGCGCTTCAGAGCCTTCCTACTGGGTTTGGCTCATGACGTTCCTTTAGCTGGACATCTGGGGCAGAACAAGACCTTTGAAAGGCTTGTTTCCCATTTTCATTGGCCCCAGATGCGCAAGAGTTCAGATACTCATTGTAGGACCTGCCAAACTTGCCAGGCAAGTGGGAAAAGTGGAAGGAAGCACAAGGCTCCTCTCCAACCTTTCCCTGTAGTCAGTACCCCCTTTGAACGGGTGGGCATTGACATTGTGGGGCCACTGGACCCCAAGACAGCCATGGGCAACAGGTTTTTCCTGGTCTTGGTGGACCATGCTACCCGGTACCCGGAAGCCATCCCTCTCAGGACAGTGACGGCCCCCATGGTGGGACGTGCACTGATGAAGGTTTTTTCCCGTGTGGGGTTCCCCCGAGAGGTGGTGTCAGACCGTGGTACCAACCTCTTTTTTTTATTTTTTTTTTATTTAACAATTTTCATCATATGTATCATACATTACATCTTCTGAGAATCATTGTACAACTTTGCAGCCTTCCTGCATCGAGAGTTCTGACGGAGAAAAAACACACATATCTAACTTTGCATACAGCACTGAAGAAAGAAAAAAAAAAAAAAAGAGATGACCATGCATACCCAACCCTGAGTACAGCCAATGGAGAAATCCGTGACAGGGCACCACATTAGTAAGATCAAACGTTGTGATTATGATATATTCTATTAGCAAACTACACACCAAATAACCAGCTTCAACATTCCATCAACAGCCTATTATACTTTTGTTCCTGGTTTCTCAGATCTTAGGGGGTGGAACGTCAGTGGTAACAGAAATGATCGTAGACCCCCTACTGTGTGTATTGGGAAGCGTCACTCACGCCCTACATGGTGAAGTAAAGATCGCAGGTGCCATGAGCAGGGAGTGATCATGTATCTATCTAGTATCTTGCCCCAAAGGGGAGGCATCTGACCTATCTGCGCTCTGCATTAAAAGATAACTTTGGAGAGGGCCCCGTATGTCCTTAGGTCTAGATGCATGTGGAAGTGTTTCTGCATAAATTGTTAATTGCCCCTGACAATAAAGTAAGTCATCTAGCCACTCCTTGAATTTCGGGGCTCTTCCCCTTCCCCATCTACATGCCACCCTACGCTTGGCCAGCAGGAACGATATGGCGATGAACCTACGGTACGTCCTAGGTACCTGCTCGGTATAGCCCAACAACGCCAGCACAGGGTCAACATCCAGCGTGATACTTGTCATCTGCCTAACAGCCTCAAAGATCTGCACCCAGTACTCCTGTATCTGCAGGCATTCCCATGCCAGATGTAGGAACCCTGCTCCGGGCTGGTGACATCTGTCACATCTGTCATTATCCGTCAGCTTGAACCGAAATTTTTAGCAGGCGTATAGTAGAGGCGGTGTAAGAATTTATAGTGGATCACACGTAATCTACAACTCGCAGAGATCTGTGAAGTTTGGAGGCAGCAATATGTCCATTGTTTGTCGGTTACCTCCCTACCCAGTTCAGTGTTCCACTGTGTACGGGCCTTACTAGGGGCTTCCGTTTGTTGTGCGCGTATTGTATGATAGAGCCGAGACACCAGGTGTTTTCCATCTGTGGATCCCAGCATTTGATGGAGAGGGGCAAAATTTGCAGGCTCCTGTGGGAACTCTGGGATAATGGCCCGCATTCCCTGTCGGAGTCGGATATAAAGAAAGGTATCAAGGGGTGTGGGTTGAGTCCCGCGAAAGAATTGTTCTGGAGAGCAAAACACTCCATCTGAAAAGAGTTCTCCCCATTTAGTAACTTTATTGCGTGCACAAAGTTGTTGAAAGCCACACTCCTGTAGGAGAGGTATTTTGGGATGATAAGTCAAAGGAAGCCTCGAGGAATACAACATTGGAGAGTCAAGGAGAGCAGAAATCCGACGCCATGCGTCCACAGTGCCCGTAATAGTGGTAGGCGGCGTAGTACGAGTACGACCAGGCGCTTGTATTAATCCATCCAGAGGGATGGGGTGAGCAAGCCAGTGCTCCGCAGCCACTTGTGGCATGTGTCTGGGTGGATTGATCCAATAATAGGCATAATGAGCCTGCGCACATAAAAAATAGACTTCAAAGTCTGGGATATCCAAACCACCCTGTGCATAAGGCCTTGTGAGCATAGACCACTTTAACCTTGGTTGTTTACCTCCCCAGAGCAGTCGGAGCAGTTCCGAACGAGGGGTTTTAAAAAAAGTCCGTCCAGGGTGATATGGCACGTTCATGAACAAATATAAAAATTGTGGGAGTACTATCATTTTTATCAGGGAGGCACGGCCTGCAAGCGAGATAGGTAGAGAGATCCATCTCGTGACATTACTGGCAAGTCGGTTAATAGCTGTACCATAATTGAGACGCAGCAGCTCCTCTCTGTCCCCAGTAATTTGTATCCCTAGGTAGCGGAGGTCTGTATCGCACCACTCCAGTGGATAGTCCAAAGCAAAGGCCGCAACTGCTGGTGTTAGGGGAAACACCTGCGACTTCCCCCAGTTAATACTCACCCCCGAGAGCTGTCCAAACACAATGAATTCCCTCAGCAAAGGATTAATGTTCTGTTGGGGATCTCGTATGTATAGGGTGATATCGTCTGCATAAAGAGATACCAGGATTTGACTAATGTGACAACGGAGTGCCCTGTCTTGGTGGTGTTGGCGCAGCTTGGATGCCAGTGGTTCAACCGCAATGGCAAATAAGAGAGGGGACAGTGGACATCCCTGTCGAGTACCTCTCGTGACAGAGAACGCAGAAGAGAGATGGCCATTGATCAGCACTTTAGCCCTAGGCTGTTGATATAAAAGTTGTATCCAGGAAATGAACAGAGGGGGGAAACCCATCCGCCGCATCACACCAAAGAGATAGTCCCATTCCACAGAATCGAACGCTTTAGTAGCGTCAAGAAATACCGCAGCTAAAGGAAGTTCGGGGGCCACATTCTGAAGAAGAGTAAAGAGAGTACGAAGGTTGTGGGTGGTAGCACGTCCGGGGACAAACCCCGATTGGTCCGGAAGGATAAGTTTGTCCATCAATAGTGCCAATCGGTTAGCAATGATCTTGGCCAGAATTTTCGTGTCGCAATTTAACAGCGACAGCGGTCTATATGAGTCACATGAGTCCGGGGGCTTATCGGGCTTCAGAAGGGACGTGATAAGTGCTTCCCTCATCGAGGGGGGGAGTGTGCCAGCTTCCAAGGCTTCTTCATATATTTCTTTAAGCACAGGGGCCATAATGTCTATGTAATTTTTGTAAAATTCGGCAGGAATGCCGTCTAGGCCCGGAGTTTTGCCCGACTTCATCTGCATTATCGCCTCTCTAACTTCGTCAAGTTCGAAAGGAGCACATAAGAACTCCCTTTGTGAGTCACCTAACCAAGCGAGAGTAATATCGCCCAGGAAGCTATCTAGGTCGAGCACCCCTCTGCGTTTTGTGGTATATAATGTAGTATAGTGTGCAGTGAATGTGCCTAGTATGTCCATGGTGTCCCGTTGCACTACCTCCCCAGGTCCCTTGATTTCCAGTATGTAATTAGAAAAGCGCGATCGCCTGGTCACTTCAGCTAATGCCTTTCCGGGCCGTTCACCTTCACCGTACCTACGAGCCTCCCAGTATCTCCCTCTAAATTTCGTCTCTCTCGCTGCCGTTTCCGTGTACTCCGACACTTTCACTCGGAAGTCCGTCTGTACTTGTCCCGTTTCCCCCGCTGCCATTCGAGATTCTAGCACCTGCAGGTCATTTTCCAGGGTCCTTAACGTTCCCCGAATGTCCCTGAGTACCCCAAAACTCTTGGAAATACAATACCCTCTAATTGTGACCTTGAAGGCTTCCCATATCGTCTCCACATTATCCACAGATCCCCTATTTCTTTGAAAAAAGTCACGAATTTCCTCCCCCAGCTCAGTATTAAAGACAGTGTCTAGTAAAGCCGTGGGCTGCAGCCTCCAGCTAGGCCTAGGCTTATCAAATCCTGGTAGAGTGATCGTGAGTTTCACAGGGCAATGATCGGAAAATGTTCTGGCGGGATGTGTGACGTCTCTAACTGTCGGTCCCAGGCCCCTAGTGACGAGATAGTAGTCCAGTCGGGCCCATGTTGCCGCATGTGTTGTGAAATGCGTGCCTCCTCTAACCAGTGGGTGTGCATGGCGCCATGTATCTATCAGTCCTCCCTCAGCAATTATCCCCTGGAGTGCTACCTGCGATTTATTATAGTGATGCGGTGCAGGATTGGAACGATCAAGCAGTGGGTCCAGGGCTACGTTAAAGTCCCCTCCCCATATTATATGAGTGGAGCCTACATTTACAATTTTACCCCAGAGGGTGGTAAAGAAATCAGGGTGTCTACGTTTGGACCATAACTGCATACCAATGTAACTGAGTCTATACCCATGTGACCCCAAACCACCGCATAGCGTCCCTGTGGGTCCGCCATTGTACCTGCTAGCACAAAAGGCGTTTGTCGTTTGATCAGTATCGCAACGCCTCGAGCATAGGAAGAGTATGAAGAGAACAATCTGCACGTCGCCCATTTGCTCGCAAATGTAGTAGGAAGGTTTGGGTTGATGTGAGTCTCCTGAAGCATAGCAACATCAATCTGTTGACGTTCTAAATAGGCCAAGATCTGTCTACGCTTCCGGGGGTCTCCTAGTCCCCTGACGTTCCAGGACATAAGTCTCAGCTGCCCCACACCCCTCGTGTCACCCATGGCTTCCTTTGGTGCAATATCTGCAACATTGCGATGCTGTACTCAGTAGTGTTCGGATACATCGATAGCCACAGTTACCGGTGAAGTGCTGCAAAGTGTGTGTGCCATAACATTCATTAACCCATACCCCTACCGCCCCCCCCACTGAAACATCCCAAACATGCCAGTAGTGTTTGTCCCTCCCCCCTCCCTGTTACCCACAGAAAAAACGAACATTACGTTCAACTTGTCCAGTCAGTGACCAGAAGATATCTGTTATGGGGATCACCCTCAGGGGGATTCCTGCTGGGTGGCACACGGGTGCCTCGTGCCACGCAGGGGCTGTGCGATAACAGCAAAACCCCCGACTGCCACAAAGGTGTCCGGCTGCATTCGGTCCTTACATCCCATCCCTTGGCATATCTCGCCAGCTTATTCACTTAGCCCACCAGTTTGAGTTTCAGTGATGTATTTGTCCATTGCTGCACGTCCATATATTTCCAATGGTCAGTGAGGAGAGCATCCCGCCATGTCCCAGGTCTCTCATCAATCCGCTTGCGGCGAGTGCGTCCTTGAAGCGGCGTCCGGCTCAGTCCCATCCCTCTTCTGGTTTTTAAGGCGCTTAAGAAATTCTTCCACCTGTTGGGGCTTCGTATAGAACGTTTGCTTCCCCTGATGCGTGACCCTGAGTCGTGCAGGGTAAAGGAGAGCATAATCTATTTGGGCCAGTCGTAGTTTTTGTTTCACCGGGAGGAATTTGCGCCTTTCCTCTTGTACTATTGCAGTAAAATCAGGATACATGGTGAAGGGTACCCCCTCAAAGCACAACTGCTTTTTCTCCCTTGCCACTCTGAGGGCCGTGTCCCTGTCCCTATAATTCAGGAGGCGCGCAATTATAGGTCTGGGCATACTACCAGGGGGAGGCCTCGGGCCCAAGGAGCGATGGGCGCGCTCAACTATGAAGTGTGATGAAAGAGCTTCACCCCCCACCACATCCAGTAGCAATTTCTCAATATAGTCCTCCATTTTGCCTGTATTTGTGCTTTCTGGTATGCCCAGTACGCGGATGTTGTTCCTCCGACTCCTTGCTTCAATATCTTCATTCTTTGCAGCTATGAGTTTTAGCAGTTTGTCCATCTGCGAGACGGAGTCTTGGATGTGGGATGTTGCATCTTCAGCGTCTGATATACGCTGCTCCGTCTCTTTTATGCGCACCTCATGGCCCTCTATTTTGCGGACAACTGCGTCCATTCGCGTGGTTAGGGTATCCATTTTGCCAGAAATGTTAGCAAAGCCCTGTCGGACCTCCAGTAACAGCGCTTTCATGTCATCACCTTGTGGGGATTGTGAGTCTTGTTGTGGCGCGGCCGTGCCACTATCTCCCTCCGCCATCTGCAGACGGGCACTCTTCTTCGCTTCAAATGTAAGGCGCGGTTGTCGTGCATCTGGTTTCCCCATTGTGAGCGCCCACTAGTCCGACATGAGATAAGGGGCAAACCAGGAGATCCCCCAGAACTGATCCAAGAACGGCGCAGTACCTGCGGTGTCTGTTTTTCTTTTTGGAGTGCTTCCCAGCCCACGGTAGAGCGGAAGTCCAGTCCAGCGCTCCTCTTTGCCAATGCTGCCTGCAGGACGGGCACCCGGCCAATGACAGTACAGTTACGTCAGTGTCCACCTAAGAAGATACTCGGACCTCAATCAGCCATAGGACCCGCTTGATCTACAGGTGGCTTTCCCTACTTCTCCGCCTGCCTTTAGTTCTTCAGGGTCACTCCCCGTTCCACTGCTGATGCGAAGCTTGTGACGATCCACTGATTTACGTGACGCGTGCCCCGCTAACCACCGCGGGATTTACTACCAGGTAGTGCCTTTTGCCTCTCACAGTATTTAATGTTGGCCGTACCTCATGTCAGCATGCCTGCCACACAGCCGCAAATGTCCGATTCGTCACCTGATCTACGATCCCACTGCTGCAGCCCAGCGCTCAATGACGCCAGGATCCCGGGTATTTTAGGACCTAGCTGCACCTTTATTCAGCTTTGGCCAGTTCACCGATGTAGGGGGCGCAGCCTGACACTGGGGTATTCACCTCTTTTAATCTTCCGGCACTTCAACTGGTGGCCGAGAGTCCGGACTAAGCCCTCCGCTCCCCCACGGACCACGGGGCCCAGCAACTACTGCGGAGTCCGCCTCAAGAAAATGTCTTTTTGCCTTCCGCTTCAATCACTGCGCACAGCTACACAGCCGCAAATGGCCGATCCGCCACCCGCACGGCCTCCCCACTGCGACTGCACACCACACAACAGCGAGGTCCCTATGAAGCTAGTCCAGTTCAGCGCACACGTTCCGCTATTGCTAGTCCTCCGGTACAGGGAGCACAACGCCACTTTGGCACACTCCAATATCACCGCACTCGGGCCTACTCACCACCTGGGTGCCCTGATCTCCGAGCCGGCCCTTGCGCCCAGTGTGCGTTCCGCACCGCTCAGCCTCCGCACATCGGCCTCCCGCCGCACATTGATATCTGGACCTCCACGTTTCTGGGGCGCCTTAATTCCTTCTTTACGCTCTGCCCTGCCTGCAGATAATGAGCATGGTGGGGGCTTTGGATCACTCACCGCCTCCTTTGCTCCGGCACAGCGACGCCCGGCCCATGCGCCACATGGAAGCCCCGGTCCTTGCGTAGGTGTCTGCGCCCAGCGGCAGTTCCGTACCGCTCAGGGCCGCACAGCGGGGTTTACACTCTCCTCTGCTGCTTCGGCATTCAGCGACGTGCAGGCATCAGAGTCGCCTCGCCACTTCCCTAGGTTGCGGGCTCGTGGTTCCGCTTATTATTAGGCGATTTGTGCCATCTGGGCAGGATAATCAGCAGGATAACGGCGCCGGACTGCGGGAGCCTCACGTCTGGACGGCCATTCCGCTCGTGCGCCACCTAGCGCCCCGTGGTACCAACTTCATATCTAATTATATAAAGTCCCTGTGGAAGGAGTGTGGTGTTACCTATAAGTTCGCCACTCCTTACCACCCCCAAGGTAATGGGCTGGTTGAGAGATTCAACCGGACCCTTAAGGCCATGATTATGGGTCTTGAGGAACCTATGAGGCGTAAGTGGGACGTCCTCTTGCCATGCCTGTTGTTTGCTTACTGTGAGGTGGCTCAGAAGTCCTTAGGGTTCAGCCCCTTTGAGCTGCTGTATGGTCACCCGGTAAGAGGACCTTTGAGTCTGGTCAAGGAAGGCTGGGAGCAATCTCCCAGGAAACCTCCCCAGGATGTATATAGCTACATGCTGGCCTTCAGGAACCAGACTCGGCGTTTCAGAGAACTCGCTCAGGCGAACCTGGAAGGCAGCCAGGAAGAGATGAAGCGGTGGTACGATCAGAATGCCACTCTGATTGAGCTTCAGCCTGGACCGAAAGTTTGGGTCATGGCCCCTGTGGAGCCCTGTGCGCTCCAGGACAGGTGGACCGGTCCATTTGAGGTGGTGGAGCGCAAGAGTGATGTCACCTATCTGGTGAACTTGCGGTCTCCCAGGAACCCTTTGCGGGTCCTGCATGTTAACCGCCTGAAGCCCCACTTAGAAAGGTCCGAGGTGGGCATGCTCCTAGCAACAGATGATGGAATGGAGGAGGAGACTGAGCCTCTTCCTGACCTCCTGTCTGCAGCGGAGCAAGATGGGTCAGTGGATGGTGTTGGCCTCTCTGCCACACTGACCCCTGAACAGCAGCAAGATTGTCGCCAACTGTTGGGACAATTCTCTGATTTGTTTTCCCTGATTCCTGGTGTCACTGAGTGGTGCGTCCATGATGTGGACACTGGGGACAGTCCTCCTGTGAAGCACAAGGCTTACAGAGTGACTGACAAGGTCAGAGCTTACATCAAGGAGGAGGTCTCCAAGATGTTTGCCTTAGGGGTGATTGAGTCCTCTCACAGTCCTTGGGCCAGCCCAGTGGTCTTGGTCCCAAAGGCTGCCGCGCCTGGTGTCACACCCGAACTCCAGTTCTGTGTGGACTACCGAGGACTCAATTCAGTCACCAGGACTGACGCGCACCCCATCCCCAGAGCTGATGAGCTCATTGATCGGTTGGGGGCTGCACGGTACCTCAGCACGTTTGATTTGACGTCTGGGTACTGGCAGATCGCCTTCACTGATGGGGCCAAAGAGAGGTCAGCATTCTCCACACCAGATGGGCACTACCAATTCCGGGTTATGCCCTTTGGGATGAAGAATGCCCCTGCCACCTTTCAGAGGTTGGTCAACCAGGTGTTGGCTGGACTGGAGGCTTTCAGTGCCGCCTACCTGGATGACATTGCAATGATCAGCGCCAGTTGGGAAGAACACCTGCGCCACCTCTGGGAAGTGTTGATGGCAATGCGAAGGCAGGCCTCACGATCAAGGCGAGTAAGTGCCAGATCGGGCAGGGTTCCGTGGTGTACTTGGGGCACCAAGTGGGAGCGGCCAGGTGGCGCCCCACAACCCAAGATTGATACCATCCTGGCATGGGAACCCCCAAAGACTCAGACACAGGTGAGAGCCTTTTAGGACTCACGGGGTACTACAGGAGGTTTGTCAAGGGCATGGCAACATTGTTGCTCCTTGACTGAGCTGACTTCCAGGAAGCAGCCCAAGAAAGTGAACTGGACTGACACCTGTCAGACAGCTTTTGACGCCCTGAAGACTGCCATGTGTACAGCACCCGTGCTTCAGGCGCCCAACTTCTCAAAGGAATTCATTGTTCAAACAGATGCTTCAGAGCATGGTGTGGGGGCTGTTCTATCACAGATTAATGAGGAGGGCCTAGACCAACCTGTAGCCTTCATCAGTAGGAGGCTACTTCCACGGGAACAGAGGTGGAGTGCAATTGAGCGTGAGGCATTTGCTGTGGTCTGGGCACTGAAGAAGTTGAGACCATACCTGTTTGGGACTCGCTTCCGGGTTCAGACAGACCACAGGCCCCTCAGATGGCTGATGCAGATGAGGGGTGAGAACCCAGAGTTGTTGAGGTGGTCCATTCCCCTACAGGGGATGGACTTTACGGTGGAACACCGCCCTGGTACTGAACACGCCAATGCTGATGGTCTGCCCAGATTTTTCCGCCTTAGTGAAGAGAACTCCCAAGGGGTTGGGTAGTTCTCCCCACATTTCAGCTGGAGGGGACACGTGTTAGACCTGGTACCATTGGCGTGAGTCTCCCTTCCACTTTTTCTGATTGCCTCCTCTGTTTTTGATCTGTTTGCTGGTTATAGATGCTTTGGGCACTGTGCCACTGCTATTCAGTGCCACAGTGCAAGTGCTCCCTATGTTAAATTGATGCATTGATTAGCGACTCCATGATTGGATCATTTGATTTACTTGTCAGACCCTAGTACAGTGCACCAGGTGTGCCCAGGGCCTGTAAATCAAATGCTGCTGGTGGGCTTGCAGCACTGGTTGTGCCACCCACAGAAGCAGCTTGTAAAGTGTGTCTCAGGCCTGCCATTGCAGAGCCTGTGTGCAGTCTGTACTGCCATGTCGACTTGGCAAGTGCACCCACTTGCCAGTCCCTAAACCTTCCCTTATCTTCATATCAGACACCCCTAAGGTAGGCCCAAGGGCAGGGTGCATTGTAAGTATAAGGTAGGACATGCCCTGGTGTGTGTGGCATGTCCTAATAGTGAATTACAGCCATTTTCGTTTTTCACTATTGCAAGGCTACCTGTTCCCCATAGGCCAGAATGGTCAGTTTGATTATAACATCTTATAATCCTAACTGACCCAGGGAACATGGTAGAAAAACGAATTTTGTATGCCTGAACTCAGAATGATAAAATACATCTTTTAGTGAAGTTGGTTTTAACATTCTGTGTTTGAAAATACCACTTTTAGAAAGTAGGTATTTTCTTGCCTAACTGTCCAAGCCTGCCTCTGCTAGGTTGTGTATTGTGTGTCTGGTTTTGTGAGTGACAGGGGCTGGGGGATTCCAGGAGACAGGGTGAGTCAGCACAGGGCTGAATAGAGAGATCTCCATGCAGGTGGGTGGGAGAAGTTGCACCTGGGACCTGAATAGGGCTGTGCCTTTCCTCCACAATGCTGGCTCCACCTCCTGTGGAGTGTCTGATGTCTCTGCCCTGCTCTCTGAAAGGAAATAAGGAGTCATGTACACAGAGTGCTCCAGGACTGCACCAGAACTGGTTTGGACTAGGCAAAGGCCTCTCTGCCTTCAGAGAACAAAGAGAAAAGGTGTATAAATATTGGGGCCCTGACCCCAGAACTTTAGATCACTTCTGGAACAACAAGACGGACCTCTGCCAAGGAGAAGAACCAAAGGAAGCTGTAGGAGTTGGACTGCCCCCTGCCAGTGTGCTGTGTTGCTGGGTTGGCCTACAGTGGTGTCTTCAGTGCCAAGGAGAGGAGAAAGGAACTGTGTGTGTACTTTCATCATCTTGCAGAATATTACTCCAAGGGCTTGATTTGAGCTTGCCTCCTGACCGAAGTCTCAGGGATACCAGACTTCACCCCCTTCTGTTTGCCTGCATCTGGAACTTGCTGTTCTGGTGCTACAAAAGGAATTTGCAACACCGATGCCTGCGAGCGACGCCGTCTCCTGCATCGAAGCCGTGAGCGCTGCTCCGACTTGCAACGAAGACCCGACGCCGACCGCCGTGCCACATCGACGCCAGCGAGCGACATCGTAAGCATGCCATAGCCATGAGCGCTGCTCCGACTTACGACGCCGGCCCGACGCCTGCTGCTGTGCCGCATCGACTCCGAAGCCGACATCATCGCGGAGCCGATCGTCGACGTGGGTGGTCAAGAATCCATCGACATTGTGACATCGTACGGAACCGTGGCTTCGGCGCCATCGTGACGTCACCTCCTCTCCGGTCCAGAACCGACGCCTCCCCTGCCTGCACAAGCATCCAGGTCCCGACGCATCATCTCCTCCAAAGCAAGGAACCAACGCCGCAACGCGCCAACGACGCCGCACCTCCCCGACGCCGTGAGCTGTCTTTGTTTTCGCTTTTCCAAGGTACTGTTCTTTGTGGGTCTGTTTTTGACTCCGGGCCCGACGCCGCGCACCTCGCGGTCGGCGCCGTACTTTGGGATTTCTTTGACCTCGACGTCGTAATAACTCCAGTTGGGGTTATTTGTTGCTAAAGACTGCTTTTAAGTGAAGAACTTATTTTTAAACCATTTCTACCATCTTGAAGTATTATTGATTACAGTATTGTGGATTTTTGTCGTTTGTGGTCTTGTGATAAATCTATATAAAGTATACTTATTTTTATAAAACCTGTGTGGTGTCCATCTGAAGTGTTTTCACTGTATTACTGTATGTGTTCACAAATGCTTAACACACTGCCTCTGAGATAAGCCTGTCTGCTCGTGCCAAGCTACCAAGGGGGTGAGCAGGGGTTATTTTAGTAGTGTATCCCCCTTACCCTGACTAGAAGCAAGGGTCCCTATTTGGTCAAAGGTGTATACCATTGCCAACTAGAGACCCCCAGTTCTAACATTGGTGGTCAGCGGTGAGGATTCTGGACTTGCATTTGTGACTCATATACAGTGATTGGTGTACACTACTAGTGAGTGCAGACCAAACGCAACCACATACTTTTTGGTAGAATTGTTTTTCTCCTGGGACTGTTATTTTTCTGAGAACTGCCAATTCTTATTGCCATGAGTCCACCAGCATCTATTGCCTCTATGGATCCAGAGTTTGAGGAAGAGAGGTTGGATACCTATAATGGCAAACAGCTGAAAGCCTTCTGTAGAAAATTTAAAGTTGCTATTACAGGCCTCACTAAAGAAGGATGAGTTCCACAAGGCGCTGAGGGCCTGGGTGGAAGCAAGAAATGCATCTGAAAATGTGGAGCACCCTGTGGAAGAGGTGAAAGGGCAGCTAGAGGGGCCCCTGGGCCCAAGGGGGAGAAAGTACCTACCCCGACAGGCAGCAGTGTTTCTTCCAAAGACCTGTCCCCCAGGAGAGTTGGAAGACAGGGAGAGAAATAGGGCGCACAAGCTGGAGATGGCTAGGCTCAAAGGATAGGATGAGGAGCTGAGTTTGAAATAACAAGTTAGCCTTGGAGAGAGAGAGAATGAGATTAGAGCATGAGAGAATGTTGAGGGAGCTAGAGATCAAAGCGCAGGGCTTAGAACTCAATCCCTCTGGTGGCAGCGCACCATCTGTGCCTTCAGAAGGCAGGGTATATATTCCCAAGGATGTCATTAAAGATTTCCATAAGCTTGAAGATATTGGGCAGTGATTTGCAGCCTATGAAATAGCAATGTTGGCCCACCGGGTCCCTGAGAAGGATTGGGGAGCTGGGTTGTGGGGCCGCTTTGTGAGTGAGGGGAGGGATACTTTGTTAGACCTACCCAGTGAGAATAGGATGTCTTATGCCCATATGAAGGAAGCCCTGATGACAAGGTATGGTTTGACTCCAGAACTCTATATACAGAGGTTTAGGAGTTGCAAGAAGCTGGAGGGAACCACTTGGGTAGAATATGTATCTTTCTTTTGCAGAGCCATGGATGTTTGGGTGAAGGGTAGCAAAGTGGATACTTTTGAAGCGCTCTATGATTTGTTTGCATGGGAGCACTTGTCTGCTAATTGTTTTACAGAGCTACGCCAGCACCTTATTGATAGCAAGCTAACTAACCCTAGGAAGCTTGCTGAGGAGGCGGACCGCTGGGTCAGTACCAGGGTCCACAAGGGTCATGTGGGAGATTCCGCCAAAGGTGGGCAGGGTCCCCAGCAGAAGAGTGGGGGGACAAGGGTAAACAGAGGGAGTTCCAGAAAGGGCCCCAAAGTAATCCCCAAGGGAACCAAGGGAAGGGTTCCCAGCCTCCCCCTGAGAAGAAGCCAGAGGCCCCGACAGGTAGACCTGTTCAGAGGGGCCCCTACAAGTGCTTTACGTGTGGTCAAGTGGGCCACCGTTGGTTTGATGCACAGTGTCCCATGAGGGACTCCAAGGCACCACCGCATGCACCACCCCGACAGTTGGCGAGTGTAGCCCTGGGAGGGGAGAAGATGGGTGCCCCAGGTGGGTGGGGTTCTGCAGAAATGTCCCTTGTCTCGCTAGGAGACTTTGAGATGGTCCCTAAACCTCAGCTGCCTGATAACACTAAAAAGTACAGGCAGTGGGTGACCATCAATGGCCATAGGGTGGAAGCTCTAAGAGACACTGGTGCAAGTGTGACAGCTGTCAGTTGTCGGTTGGTGTCCAAAGAGCAGGTTGTCCCCCATGCATTCTTCCCTGTTGTTGCTGCAGACAACTCACAGAGCCAGTGTGAGGTGGCTCAAGTTCCCTTTGAGTGGAGGGGGTCTCAGGTACTCTCCAAGTTGCTGTGAGGCCAGCCATGCCTGTTGATTGTCTGTTGGGCAATGATTTAGAGGACTCCCATTGGGCTAAGGTGGAGAGAAGGTCTCATTTAGAGATGTTGGGTCTGCCTGAGTGGGCGTGTGTGACCACTCGGTCTATGGCAGCCAGTAAGGGTGTTGAAGCGGTTCTGGAGCCTGAGAATATGGCCCAGGCCCCTGCCTTAGAGAGAAGAGGTGGGGGCGTAGGAAACCGGCCCCCTAGTTCCCACGGTCCAGGAGGAGGCAGACCTTGAGGGGGATGCCCTGGAACCTACAGGGGAACAAGTGGCCAAACTGGGGGACCTGCCTGAGCTGACCCATTGGCAGCAGGAAGGAGGTCCCTCCAGGGAGGAATTTTGTGAGGAGCAGAGGAAGTGCCCTTCTCTTGAGGGTTTGAGGCAACAGGCCACAAACCAGGCAGCAGGTGATCAGTCTGGATCACATTGGATCTACTGGGAGAACGACCTTCTGTATAGCGAGCCTAAGGTTGCTGAGCCTGGGTCAGCACGTGTGCTGGTGGTACCCCAGCGCTTCAGAGCCTTCCTACTGGGTTTGGCTCATGACGTTCCTTTAGCTGGACATCTGGGGCAGAACAAGACCTTTGAAAGGCTGGTTTCCCATTTTCATTGGCCCCAGATGCAGCAAGAGTTCAGATACTCATTGTAGGACCTGCCAAACTTGCCAGGCAAGTGGGAAAAGTGGAAGGAAGCACAAGGCTCCTCTCCAACCTTTCCCTGTAGTCAGTACCCCTTTGAACGGGTGGGCATTGACATTGTGGGGCCACTGGACCCCAAGACAGCCATGGGCAACAGGTTTATCCTGGTCTTGGTGGACCATGCTACCCGGTACCCGGAAGCCATCCTGCTCAGGACAGTGACGGCCCCCGTGGTAGGACGTGCACTGATGAAGGTTTTTTCCCATGTGGGGTTCCCCCGAGAGGTGGTGTCAGACCGTGGTACCAACTTCATATCTAATTATATAAAGTCCCTGTGGAAGGAGTGTGGTGTTACCTATAAGTTCGCCACTCCTTACCACCCCCAAGGTAATGGGCTGGTTGAGAGATTCAACCGGACCCTTAAGGCCATGATTATGGGTCTTGAGGAACCTATGAGGCGTAAGTGGGACGTCCTCTTGCCATGCCTGTTGTTTGCTTACCGTGAGGTGGCTCAGAAGTCCTTAGTGTTCAGCCCCTTTGAGCTGCTGTATGGTCACCCGGTAAGAGGACCTTTGAGTCTGGTCAAGGAAGGCTGGGCGCCATCTCCCAGGAAACCTCCCCAGGATGTATATAGCTACATGCTGGCCTTCAGGAACCAGACTCAGGCGATTCAGAGAACTCGCTCAGGCGAACCTGGAAGCCAGCCAGGAAGAGATGAAGCGGTGGTACGATCAGAATGCCACTCTGATTGAGCTTCAGCCTGGACCGAAAGTTTGGGTCATGGCCCCTGTGGAGCCCTGTGCACTCCAGGACAGGTGGACCGGTCCATTTGAGGTGGTGGAGCGCAAGAGTGATGTCACCTATCTGGTGAACTTGCGGTCTCCCAGGAACCCTTTGCGGGTCCTGCATGTTAACCGCCTGAAGCCCCACTTAGAAAGGTCCGAGGTGGGCATGCTCCTAGCGACAGATGATGGAATGGAGGAGGAGACTGAGCCTCTTCCTGACCTCCTGTCTGCAGCGGAGCAAGATGGGTCAGTGGATGGTGTTGGCCTCTCTGCCACACTGACCCCTGAACAGCAGCAAGATTGTCGCCAACTGTTGGGACAATTCTCTGATTTGTTTTCCCTGATTCCTGGTGTCACTGAGTGGTGCGTCCATGATGTGGACACTGGGGACAGTCCTCCTGTGAAGCACAAGGCTTACAGAGTGACTGACAAGGTCAGAGCTTACATCAAGGAGGAGGTCTCCAAGATGTTTGCCTTAGGGGTGATTGAGTCCTCTCACAGTCCTTGGGCCAGCCCAGTGGTCTTGGTCCCAAAGGCTGCCGCGCCTGGTGTCACACCCGAACTCCGGTTCTGTGTGGACTACCGAGGACTCAATTCAGTCACCAGGACTGACGTGCACCCCATCCCCAGAGCTGATGAGCTCATTGATCGGTTGGGGGCTGCACGGTACCTCAGCACGTTTGATTTGACGTCTGGGTACTGGCAGATCGCCTTCACTGATGGGGCCAAAGAGAGGTCAGCATTCTCCACACCAGATGGGCACTACCAATTCCGGGTTATGCCCTTTGGGATGAAGAATGCCCCTGCCACCTTTCAGAGGTTGGTCAACCAGGTGTTGGCTGGACTGGAGGCTTTCAGTGCCGCCTACCTGGATGACATTGCAATGATCAGCGCCAGTTGGGAAGAACACCTGCGCCACCTCTGGGAAGTGTTGATGGCAATGCGAAAGGCAGGCCTCACGATCAAGGCGAGTAAGTGCCAGATCGGGCAGGGTTCCGTGGTGTACTTGGGGCACCAAGTGGGGAGCGACCAGGTGGCGCCCCTACAACCCAAGATTGATACCATCCTGGCATGGGAACCCCCAAAGACTCAGACACAGGTGAGAGCCTTTTTAGGACTCACGGGGTACTACAGGAGGTTTGTCAAGGGGTATGGCAACATTGTTGCTCACTTGACTGAGCTGACTTCCAGGAAGCAGCCCAAGAAAGTGAACTGGACTGACACCTGTCAGACAGGCTTTTGACGCCCTGAAGACTGCCATGTGTACAGCACCCGTGCTTCAGGCGCCCAACTTCTCAAAGGAATTCATTGTTCAAACAGATGCTTCAGAGCATGGTGTGGGGGCTGTTCTATCACAGATTAATGAGGAGGGCCTAGACCAACCTGTAGCCTTCATCAGTAGGAGGCTACTTCCACGGGAACAGAGGTGGAGTGCAATTGAGCGTGAGGCATTTGCTGTGGTCTGGGCACTGAAGAAGTTGAGACCATACCTGTTTGGGACTCGCTTCCGGGTTCAGACAGACCACAGGCCCCTCAGATGGCTGATGCAGATGAGGGGTGAGAACCCAGAGTTGTTGAGGTGGTCCATTTCCCTACAGGGGATGGACTTTACGGTGGAACACTGCCCTGGTACTGAACACGCCAATGCTGATGGTCTGTCCAGATTTTTCCGCCTTAGTGAAGAGAACTCCCAAGGGGTTGGGTAGTTCTCCCCACATTTCAGCTGGAGGGGACACGTGTTAGACCTGGTACCATTGGCGTGAGTCTCCCTTCCACTTTTTTCTGATTGCCTCCTCTGTTTTTGATCTGTTTGCTGGTTATAGATGCTTTGGGCACTGTGCCACTGCTATTCAGTGCCACAGTGCAAGTGCTCCCTATGTTAAATTGATGCATTGATTAGAGACTCCATGATTGGATCATTTGATTTACTTGTTAGACCCTAGTACAGTGCACCAGGTGTGCCCAGGGCCTGTAAATCAAATGCTGCTGGTGGGCTTGCAGCACTGGTTGTGCCACCCACAGAAGCAGCTTGTAAAGTGTGTCTCAGGCCTGCCATTGCAGAGCCTGTGTGCAGTCTGACTGCCATGTCGACTTGGCAAGTGCACCCACTTGCCAGTCCCTAAACCTTCCCTTATCTTCATATCAGACACCCCTAAGGTAGGCCCAAGGGCAGGGTGCATTGTGAGTATAAGGTAGGACATGCCCTGGTGTGTGTGGCATGTCCTAATAGTGAATTACAGCCATTTTCGTTTTTCACTATTGCAAGGCTACCTGTACCCCATAGGCCAGAATGGGCAGTTTGATTATAACATCTTATAATCCTAACTGACCCAGGGAACATGGTAGAAAAACGAATTTAGTATGCCTG
Source organism: Calotriton arnoldi (assembly GCA_963921515.1). Taxonomy (NCBI): domain Eukaryota; kingdom Metazoa; phylum Chordata; class Amphibia; order Caudata; family Salamandridae; genus Calotriton; species Calotriton arnoldi. Next base: position 187,225 of record CAWUFW010010240.1, on the reverse strand, counting down.
AACTCAGAATGATAAAATACATCTTTTAGTGAAGTTGGTTTTAACATTCTGTGTTTGAAAATACCACTTTTAGAAAGTAGGTATTTTCTTGCCTAACTGTCCAAGCCTGCCTCTGCTAGGTTGTGTATTGTGTGTCTGGTTTTGTGAGTGACAGGGGCTGGGGATTCCAGGAGACAGGGTGAGTCAGCACAGGGCTGAATAGAGAGATCTCCATGCAGGTGGGTGGGAGGAGTTGCACCTGGGACCTGAATAGGGCTGTGCCTTTCCTCCACAATGCTGGCTCCACCTCCTGTGGAGTGTCTGATGTCCCTGCCCTGCTCTCTGAAAGGAAATAAGGAGTCATGTACACAGAGTGCTCCAGGACTGACACAGAACTGGTTTGGACTAGGCAAAGGCCTCTCTGCCTTCAGAGAACAAAGAGAAATAGGTGTATAAATATTGGGGCCCTGACCCCAGAACTTTAGATCACTTCTGGAACAACAAGACGGACCTCTGCCAAGGAGAAGAACCAAAGGAAGCTGTAGGAGTTGGACTGCCCCCTGCCAGTGTGCTGTGTTGCTGGGTTGGCCTACAGTGGTGTCTTCAGTGCCAAGGAGAGGAGAAAGGAACTGTGTGTAGTACTTTCATCATCTTGCAGAATATTACTCCAAGGGCTTGATTTGAGCTTGCCTCCTGACCGAAGTCTCAGGGATACCAGACTTCACCCCTTCTGTTTGCCTGCATCTGGAACTTGCTGTTCTGGTGCTACAGAAGGAATTTGCAACACCGATGCCGGCGAGCGACGCCGTCTCCTGCATCGAAGCCGTGAGCGCTGCTCCGACTTGCAACGAAGACCCGACGCCGACCGCCATGCCACATCGACGCCAGCGAGCGACATCGTAAGCATGCCATAGCCATGAGCGCTGCTCCGACTTACGACGCCGGCCCGACGCCTGCTGCTGTGCCGCATCGACTCCGAAGCCGACATCATCGCGGAGCCGATCGTCGACGTGGGTGGTCAAGAATCCATCGACATTGTGACATCGTACGGAACCGTGGCTTCGGCGCCATCGTGACGTCACCTCCTCTCCGGTCCGGAACCGACGCCTCCCCTGCCTGCGCAAGCATCCAGGTCCCGACGCATCATCTCCTCCGAAGCAAGGAACCAACGCCGCAACGCGCCAACGACGCCGCACCTCCCCGACGCCGTGAGCTGTCTTTGTTTTCGCTTTTCCAAGGTACTGTTCTTTGTGGGTCTGTTTTTGACTCCGGGCCCGACGCCGCGCACCTCGCGGTCGGCGCCGTACTTTGGGATTTCTTTGACCTCGACGTCGTAATAACTCCAGTTGGGGTTATTTGTTGCTAAAGACTGCTTTTAAGTGAAGAACTTATTTTTAAACCATTTCTACCATCTTGAAGTATTATTGATTACAGTATTGTGGATTTTTGTCGTTTGTGGTCTTGTGATAAATCTATATAAAGTATACTTATTTTTATAAAAACCTGTGTGGTGTCCATCTGAAGTGTTTTCACTGTATTACTGTATGTGTTCACAAATGCTTAACACACTGCCTCTGAGATAAGCCTGTCTGCTCGTGCCAAGCTACCAAGAGGGTGAGCAGGAGTTATTTTAGTAGTGTATCCCCCTTACCCTGACTAGAAGCAAGGGTCCCTATTTGGTCAAAGGTGTATACCATTGCCAACTAGAGACCCCCAGTTCTAACATTGGTGGTCAGCGGTGAGGATTCTGGACTTGCATTTGTGACTCATATACAGTGATTGGTGTACACTACTAGTGAGTGCAGACCAAACGCAACCACATACTTTTTGGTAGAATTGTTTTCTCCTGGGACTGTTATTTTTCTGAGAACTGCCAATTCTTATTGCCATGAGTCCACCAGCATCTATTGCCTCTATGGATCCAGAGTTTGAGGAAGAGAGGTTGGATACCTATAATGGCAAACAGCTGAAAGCCTTCTGTAGAAAATTTAAAGTTGCTTTTACAGGCCTCACAAAGAAGGATGAGTTCCACAAGGCGCTGAGGGCCTGGGTGGAAGCAAGAAATGCATCTGAAAATGTGGAGCACCCTGTGGAAGAGGTGAAAGGGCAGCTAGAGGGGCCCCTGGGCCCAAGGGGGAGAAAGTACCTACCCCGACAGGCAGCAGTGTTTCTTCCAAAGACCTGTCCCCAGGAGAGCTGGAAGACAGGGAGAGAAATAGGGCGCACAAGCTGGAGATGGCTAGGCTCAAGATGGAGGGTGAAAATAACAAGTTAGCCTTGGAGAGAGAGAGAATGAGATTAGAGCATGAGAGAATGTTGAGGGAGCTAGAGATCAAAGCGCAGGGCTCTAGAACTCAATCCCTCTGGTGGCAGCGCACCATCTGTGCCTTCAGAAGGCAGGGTATATATTCCCAAGGATGTCATTAAAGATTTCCATAAGCTTGAAGATATTGGGCAGTGATTTGCAGCCTATGAAATAGCAATGTTGGCCCACCGGGTCCCTGAGAAGGATTGGGGAGCTGGGTTGTGGGGCCGCTTTGTGAGTGAGGGGAGGGATACTTTGTTAGACCTACCCAGTGAGAATAGGATGTCTTATGCCCATATGAAGGAAGCCCTGATGACAAGGTATGGTTTGACTCCAGAACTCTATATACAGAGGTTTAGGAGTTGCAAGAAGCTGGAGGGAACCACTTGGGTAGAATATGTATCTTTCTTTTGCAGAGCCATGGATGTTTGGGTGAAGGGTAGCAAAGTGGATACTTTTGAAGCGCTCTATGATTTGTTTGCATGGGAGCACTTGTCTGCTAATTGTTTTACAGAGCTACGCCAGCACCTTATTGATAGCAAGCTAACTAACCCTAGGAAGCTTGCTGAGGAGGCGGACCGCTGGGTCAGTACCAGGGTCCACAAGGGTCATGTGGGAGATTCTGCCAAAGGTGGGCCGGGTCCCCAGCAGAAGAGTGGGGGGACAAGGGTAAACAGAGGGAGTTCCAGAAAGGGCCCCAAAGTAATCCCCAAGGGAACCAAGGGAAGGGTTCCCAGCCTCCCCCTGAGAAGAAGCCAGAGGCCCGACAGGTAGACCTGTTCAGAGGGGCCCCTACAAGTGCTTTACGTGTGGTCAAGTGGGCCACCGTTGGTTTGATGCACAGTGTCCCATGAGGGACTCCAAGGCACCACCGCATGCACCACCCCGACAGTTGGCGAGTGTAGCCCTGGGAGGGGAGAAGATGGGTGCCCCAGGTGGGTGGGGTTCCGCAGAAATGTCCCTTGTCTCGCTAGGAGACTTTGAGATGGTCCCTGAAACCTCAGCTGCCTGATAACACTAAGAAGTACAGGCAGTGGGTGACCATCAATGGCCATAGGGTGTAAGCTCTAAGAGACACCGGTGCAAGTGTGACAGCTGTCAGTTGTCGGTTGGTGTCCAAAGAGCAGGTTGTCCCCCATGCATTCTTCCCTGTTGTTGCTGCAGACAACTCACAGAGCCAGTGTGAGGTGGCTCAAGTTCCCTTTGAGTGGAGGGGGTCTCAGGTACTCTCCAAGTTGCTGTGAGGCCAGCCATGCCTGTTGATTGTCTGTTGGGCAATGATTTAGAGGACTCCCATTGGGCTAAGGTGGAGAGAAGGTCTCATTTAGAGATGTTGGGTCTGCCTGAGTGGGCGTGTGTGACCACTCGGTCTATGGCAGCCAGTAAGGGTGTTGAAGCGGTTCTGGAGCCTGAGAATATGGCCCAGGCCCCTGCCTTAGAGAGAAGAGGTGGGGGGCGTTGGAAACCGGCCCCCCTAGTTCCCACGGTCCAGGAGGAGGCAGACCTTGAGGGGGATGCCCTGGAACCTACAGGGGAACAAGTGGCCAAACTGGGGGACCTGCCTGAGCTGACCCATTGGCAGCAGGAAGGAGGTCCCTCCAGGGAGGAATTTTGTCAGGAGCAAAGGAAGTGCCCTTCTCTTGAGGGTTTGAGGCAACAGGCCACAAACCAGGCAGCAGGTGATCAGTCTGGATCACATTGGATCTACTGGGAGAACGACCTTCTGTATAGCGAGCCTAAGGTTGCTGAGCCTGGGTCAGCCCGTGTGCTGGTGGTACCCCAGCGCTTCAGAGCCTTCCTACTGGGTTTGGCTCATGACGTTCCTTTAGCTGGACATCTGGGGCAGAACAAGACCTTTGAAAGGCTGGTTTCCCATTTTCATTGGCCCCAGATGCGCAAGAGTTCAGATACTCATTGTAGGACCTGCCAAACTTGCCAGGCAAGTGGGAAAAGTGGAAGGAAGCACAAGGCTCCTCTCCAACCTTTCCCTGTAGTCAGTACCCCCTTTGAACGGGTGGGCATTGACATTGTGGGGCCACTGGACCCCAAGACAGCCATGGGCAACAGGTTTATCCTGGTCTTGGTGGACCATGCTACCCGGTACCCGGAAGCCATCCCTCTCAGGACAGTGACGGCCCCCGTGGTGGGACGTGCACTGATGAAGGTTTTTTCCCGTGTGGGGTTCCCCCGAGAGGTGGTGTCAGACCGTGGTACCAACTTCATATCTAATTATATAAAGTCCCTGTGGAAGGAGTGTGGTGTTACCTATAAGTTCGCCACTCCTTACCACCCCCAAGGTAATGGGCTGGTTGAGAGATTCAACCGGACCCTTAAAGGCCATGATTATGGGTCTTGAGGAACCTATGAGGCGTAAGTGGGACGTCCTCTTGCCATGCCTGTTGTTTGCTTACCGTGAGGTGGCTCAGAAGTCCTTAGGGTTCAGCCCCTTTGAGCTGCTGTATGGTCACCCGGTAAGAGGACCTTTGAGTCTGGTCAAGGAAGGCTGGGCGCCATCTCCCAGGAAACCTCCCCAGGATGTATATAGCTACATGCTGGCCTTCAGGAACCAGACTCGGCGTTTCAGAGACCTCGCTCAGGCGAACCTGGAAGCCAGCCAGGAAGAGATGAAGCGGTGGTACGATCAGAATGCCACTCTGATTGAGCTTCAGCCTGGACCGAAAGTTTGGGTCATGGCCCCTGTGGAGCCCTGTGCGCTCCAGGACAGGTGGACCGGTCCATTTGAGGTGGTGGAGCGCAAGAGTGATGTCACCTATCTGGTGAACTTGCGGTCTCCCAGGAACCCTTTGCGGGTCCTGCATGTTAACCGCCTGAAGCCCCACTTAGAAAGGTCCGAGGTGGGCATGCTCCTAGCGACAGATGGTGGAATGGAGGAGGAGACTGAGCCTCTTCCTGACCTCCTGTCTGCAGCGGAGCAAGATGGGTCAGTGGATGGTGTTGGCCTCTCTGCCACACTGACCCCTGAACAGCAGCAAGATTGTCGCCAACTGTTGGGACAATTCTCTGATTTGTTTTCCCTGATTCCTGGTGTCACTGAGTGGTGCGTCCATGATGTGGACACTGGGGACAGTCCTCCTGTGAAGCACAAGGCTTACAGAGTGACTGACAAGGTCAGAGCTTACATCAAGGAGGAGGTCTCCAAGATGTTTGCCTTAGGGGTGATTGAGTCCTCTCACAGTCCTTGGGCCAGCCCAGTGGTCTTGGTCCCAAAGGCTGCCACGCCTGGTGTCACACCCGAACTCCGGTTCTGTGTGGACTACCGAGGACTCAATTCAGTCACCAGGACTGACGTGCACCCCATCCCCAGAGCTGATGAGCTCATTGATCGGTTAGGGGCTGCACGGTACCTCAGCACGTTTGATTTGACGTCTGGGTACTGGCAGATCGCCTTCACTGATGGGGCCAAAGAGAGGTCAGCATTCTCCACACCAGATGGGCACTACCAATTCCGGGTTATGCCCTTTGGGATGAAGAATGCCCCTGCCACCTTTCAGAGGTTGGTCAACCAGGTGTTGGCTGGACTGGAGGCTTTCAGTGCCGCCTACCTGGATGACATTGCAATGATCAGAGCCAGTTGGGAAGAACACCTGCGCCACCTCTGGGAAGTGTTGATGGCAATGCGAAAGGCAGGCCTCACGATCAAGGCGAGTAAGTGCCAGATCGGGCAGGGTTCCGTGGTGTACTTGGGGCACCAAGTGGGGAGCGGCCAGGTGGCGCCCCTACAACCCAAGATTGATACCATCCTGGCATGGGAACCCCCAAAGACTCAGACACAGGTGAGAGCCTTTTTAGGACTCACGGGGTACTACAGGAGGTTTGTCAAGGGGTATGGCAACATTGTTGCTCACTTGACTGAGCTGACTTCCAGGAAGCAGCCCAAGAAAGTGAACTGGACTGACACCTGTCAGACAGCTTTTGACGCCCTGAAGACTGCCATGTGTACAGCACCCGTGCTTCAGGCGCCCAACTTCTCAAAGGAATTCATTGTTCAAACAGATGCTTCAGAGCATGGTGTGGGGGCTGTTCTATCACAGATTAATGAGGAGGGCCTAGACCAACCTGTAGCCTTCATCAGTAGGAGGCTACTTCCACGGGAACAGAGGTGGAGTGCAATTGAGCGTGAGGCATTTGCTGTGGTCTGGGCACTGAAGAAGTTGAGACCATACCTGTTTGGGACTCGCTTCCGGGTTCAGACAGACCACAGGCCCCTCAGATGGCTGATGCAGATGAGGGGTGAGAACCCAGAGTTGTTGAGGTGGTCCATTCCCCTACAGGGGATGGACTTTACGGTGGAACACTGCCCTGGTACTGAACACGCCAATGTTGATGGTCTGTCCAGATTTTTCCGCCTTAGTGAAGAGAACTCCCAAGGGGTTGGGTAGTTCTCCCCACATTTCAGCTGGAGGGGACACGTGTTAGACCTGGTACCATTGGCGTGAGTCTCCCTTCCACTTTTTTCTGATTGCCTCCTCTGTTTTTGATCTGTTTGCTGGTTATAGATGCTTTGGGCACTGTGCCACTGCTATTCAGTGCCACAGTGCAAGTGCTCCCTATGTTAAATTGATGCATTGATTAGCGACTCCATGATTGGATCATTTGATTTACTTGTCAGACCCTAGTACAGTGCACCAGGTGTGCCCAGGGCCTGTAAATCAAATGCTGCTGGTGGGCTTGCAGCACTGGTTGTGCCACCCACAGAAGCAGCTTGTAAAGTGTGTCTCAAGCCTGCCATTGCAGAGCCTGTGTGCAGTCTGACTGCCATGTCGACTTGGCAAGTGCACCCACTTGCCAGTCCCTAAACCTTCCCTTATCTTCATATCAGACACCCCTAAGGTAGGCCCAAGGGCAGGGTGCATTGTGAGTTTAAGGTAGGACATGCCCTGGTGTGTGTGGCATGTCCTAATAGTGAATTACAGCCATTTTCGTTTTTCACTATTGCAAGGCTACCTGTACCCCATAGGCCAGAATGGGCAGTTTGATTATAACATTTTATAATCCTAACTGACCCAGGGAACATGGTAGAAAAACGAATTTTGTATGCCTGATCTCAGAATGATAAAATACATCGTTTAGTGAAGTTGGTTTTAACATTCTGTGTTTGAAAATACCACTTTTAGAAAGTAGGTATTTTCTTGCCTAACTGTCCAAGCCTGCCTCTGCTAGGTTGTGTATTGTGTGTCTGGTTTTGTGAGTAACAGGGGCTGGGGGATTCCAGGAGACAGGGTGAGTCAGCACAGGGCTGAATAGAGAGATCTCCATGCAGGTGGGTGGGAGAAGTTGCACCTGGGACCTGAATAGGGCTGTGCCTTTCCTCCACAATGCTGGCTCCACCCCCTGTGGAGTGTCTGATGTCTCTGCCCTGCTCTCTGAAAGGAAATAAGGAGTCATGTACACAGAGTGCTCCAGGACTGACCAGAACTGGTTTGGACTAGGCAAAGGCCTCTCTGCCTTCAGAGAACAAAGAGAAAAGGTGTATAAATATTGGGGCCCTGACCCCAGAACTTTAGATCACTTCTGGAACAACAATACGGACCTCTGCCAAGGAGAAGAACCAAAGGAAGCTGTAGGAGTTGGACTGCCCCCCTGCCAGTGTGCTGTGTTGCTGGGTTGGCCTACAGTGGTGTCTTCAGTGCCAAGGAGAGGAGAAAGGAACTGTGTGTGTACTTTCATCATCTTGCAGAATATTACTCCAAGGGCTTGATTTGAGCTTGCCTCCTGACCGAAGTCTCAGGGATACCAGACTTCACCCCTTCTGTTTGCCTGCATCTGGAACTTGCTGTTCTGGTGCTACAGAAGGAATTTGCAACACCGATGCCGGCGAGCGACGCCGTCTCCTGCATCGAAGCCGTGAGCGCTGCTCCGACTTGCAACGAAGACCCGACGCCGACCGCCATGCCACATCGACGCCAGCGAGCGACATCGTAAGCATGCCATAGCCATGAGCGCTGCTCCGACTTACGACGCCGGCCCGACGCCTGCTGCTGTGCCGCATCGACTCCGAAGCCGACATCATCGCGGAGCCAATCGTCGACGTGGGTGGTCAAGAATCCATCGACATTGTGACATCGTACGGAACCGTGGCTTCGGCGCCATCGTGACGTCACCTCCTCTCCGGTCCGGAACCGACGCCTCCCCTGCCTGCGCAAGCATCCAGGTCCCGACGCATCATCTCCTCCGAAGCAAGGAACCAACGCCGCAACGCGCCAACGACGCTGCACCTCCCCGACGCCGTGAGCTGTCTTTGTTTTCGCTTTTCCAAGGTACTGTTCTTTGTGGGTCTGTTTTTGACTCCGGGCCCGATGCCGCGCACCTCGCGGTCGGCGCCGTACTTTGGGATTTCTTTGACCTCGTCGTAATAACTCCAGTTGGGGTTATTTGTTGCTAAAGACTGCTTTTAAGTGAAGAACTTATTTTTAAACCATTTAAACCATTTCTACCATCTTGAAGTATTATTGATTACAGTATTGTGGATTTTTGTCGTTTGTGGTCTTGTGATAAATCTATATAAAGTATACTTATTTTTATAAAACCTGTGTGGTGTCCATCTGTAGTGTTTTCACTGTATTACTGTATGTGTTCACAAATGCTTAACACACTGCCTCTGAGATAAGCCTGTCTGCTCGTGCCAAGCTACCAAGGGGGTGAGCAGGGGTTATTTTAGTAGTGTATCCCCCTTACCCTGACTAGTAGCAAGGGTCCCTATTTGGTCAAAGGTGTATACCATTGCCAACTAGAGACCCCCAGTTCTAACAAGTTCCTATGGAAATTAACATGGGAAAAACGTGTTTTGGGCCCCACTTTTTTCTCAGCCCCCGCTTGACGAATCACCCCGAAACTTTCAAGACAGGAGCTGACCTGAGTGAACCATTAGTTTTGAAAATTTCGCAAAGATTCGTCGAACGGCGCCAAAGATATTGGCAAAAGAAAAACGCTTTTGATTAGAAACAAGGTCCTAACTATAACTACCTACTGGCGACCGCCAGTAGGTAATATATATATACAATTTAAATCAAAGGGTGGCATATGATAAACTGATTCATAAACTACAACAACGTCAAGACATTGTAGTAAGATGGTCTGATAAGGGGGGCAACATAGTTCTGTGGCCCCTAGATAAATATAACCAGGAAGCACTTTTACAGCTTCAAGACAGAGATTGCTACACACGTATCAGTAACACCACTATCTTGGGAATAAAAGAACGTTTCCATGCGGAACTGTACAAATGGCGAGGACTGGGACTCATCTCCAAATATGAACTGGGTTTCCTTAAAAATGATTATCCGATGATACCGCAATTGTACCTCATCCCTAAGATTCACAAAAATCCTGTATGCCCGCCGGGCAGACCAATCATATCTGCTATTGGGGGTCTTTTTGAACACACGTCCAGCTACATAGATTATTTTTTACAGCCTTTTGTACAAGAACTCCCGGCTTATTTAAAAGATACTGGGGACTTTTTGAGGAAGATCTATAATTGTAATTGGAGTGATAATTGTGTACTAATGACACTTGATGTACAGACTCTTTATACCAGTATCAGGCATAGGGATGGTCTCAATGCACTTAGACACTACTTGGGTAAACGACCGATCAGCTTACATCAACATACCATGAAGCTGCTCCAAATGTCGGAATGGTGTCTTGAAAACAATATATTTTTGTTTGATAGACTACATTATAAACAGATACAGGGGACAGCCATGGGTACTTGCTTCGCCCCCAGCTATGCTAATTTGCATATGGGCTGGTGGGAGGAGCAGGTACTCATGATGGAACATAAGGAAATTATGACAAATAGTGTGAATCTGTATGTGAGGTATATTGATGATATCTTTATCTTGTGGCAAGGGTCCGAGGTAAATGCAGAAGAATTTGTCAAAGCAATCAATAGTAACAACCTTAATTTAACCTTCACATGTACTATCAGTAAAAAATCTATCCACTTTCTTGATCTAGAGATCTACATTGAGGGCAATAACATCCAATCCCGCACATATAGAAAGCCTACATCTGGAAATGCCATCCTTCATGCCAGCAGCTTCCATCCCACTAATCTTAAGGAGAGCATACCATATGCAGAATGCCTCAGAATGATGCGTAATTGTAGCACTCAAGAAGGGCTGCGAGACTCTAAAAAATGCCTCTTTGATAGACTTAGATGCAGAGGTTATAACGAAAAAACATTATCCAATGCTGAAAAAAAGTGTGTGAGTACTAACAGGGAGGATCTATTATTCTCCAGTAAAAAGGACCCCAAATGTAAGAAACGTTTTCATAATGGTACCCCAAGATTAATAACAGGGTATAATGCATACCACACTAATCTTAGGAAAATACTACACAGACACTGGCGTATTGTCAGTTGTGACCCAGTTATTGGCTTAACTAGTAAAAAACTCCCACAGATTACATATAGACGAGCCAAATCCATGCGCCAGGAACTTGTGAAAAGTGCTCCAGCTCTTGAAAAAAGTACTAACTGGCTGAAACCCCAGAAGGGATTTTTCAAATGCTATAAATGTAAAGCGTGCAAGCATGGGATTAACACCAAGTCTGTTCCACTGCCTTTCAGGAAAACTCCTTTTGAAATCCGTGGTTGTTTCACATGCAAAACGGATTTCGCTGTGTATGTTTTACAATGTACATGTGCGAAGCAATATGTTGGGAGTACTATATTTCCTGTGCATGTGAGAATACTGCAGCACCTTAGAGCTATTTCTAATGATGACCATACATACCCCGTGGCACGACATATTAACACCTGCCACGCAGGAAATCGCAAGAACTTTCCTTTTTGTGATAGACAGTGTCCCCAAAAACATCAGAGGGGGCAATAGACAGCTATCACTCAGAAGATTGGAGTCCAAATATATCATTTTGTTGGACTCCAAAATTCCTCAAGGGTTGAATGCTGATGAAGCCTTAAATGTGCACCTGTAATCCATATATGCCGCTTGTCCCGCTCTTTTTCTGTTTTCCCTCCTGTAACGTTAGGTTTTTGCACTTTTTATTTTCTATATTTAATTTTATTTTATTAATTTAATTTTTTAGTTATTTAGCACACCCCTTCTGTTACTACAGCGAGCTCGGAGCGATGCCCCCCTTGCTTTAATTGCTATTAATAGATATTGCCCACATGGGCGTAATATCATAGCAAATACCCTTTTCTGTGCTATAATTATAAACAGTCCGGGTCTAGGAAGTAGCTTGTATGGGCATTATTCTTTATTGATTATTTTGACCCATGTGGGTGTTACTCCTTAGTGTTTATGACTTGTTGCATTATATTTATAGGGAGTATAGGTTTAGGATCTAAGCCCACTTGGGCAGTATCCCGTTTTCCCACTGACACCATCAACTCATGTCTTTGAATAAAGCGCAATTACATCTAGGCGCAGACATCATTTAAAACTTCCCAATTGAGATATTACTCGATTCTCACAGATATAAATCTTTTGGGTATGGATTCATATAATAATGACATTTACATATCAGTATTACATATCATATGCTGTAATTTTTATTTGTCTATATATGGTTTAGCTTATTATTAGCGTTATTTTGCTATCTCTCCTTGCTTGCGGTTAGTGAATAAGTTAAACACTCACTTATTTGTAATTAAATATATAAATATTTATTTGAGTGTTATGTTAAATGTGAAGGTAAATTACTATTTCGTTATTGACAGTGTTTATGCTTTTTCTTAAAAAAACATGGAAAGGGTTTTCTTTTGGTTGTTGCACCGTTATTGCATTTAGAGAATATGTTTTCTGTTTCTACTACACAGAAGTGGTTTCTATGGCAACTGCCTTAAGTGTGCTTTACCAATCAGTGTATGTGTATATATATGTGTAATCAATTGTTACCTGGCGTAGTGAGCAAGGCGGTCCGCCGCCGAAACGCGTCTTGGTCTTCAAATGGAATAAATCGTTCCGTGATATACTCCCACGGTGTCAGCGCCTGTGTTTTTGCCGACATACAGGATTGGAACTATATATATATATATATATATATATATATATATATATATATATATATATATATATATATATATATACATATATTTAAATTACATGTTTGAAAATGTAGTCTTGACAAGCATTTAAAACAAATAAAAAAATAAAAATGTCCTAGTAAGGTCCTGAAAACATCTCAGGAAATGTTAATGCATTGTCTTAGAGAATGTGCCTGACGTGTTGCTGGATCTTTGGAATCCTAAAGTTTGTTTTGATAGTGCCTGTATTCCAGTTTTTTTAAGCTAATCTCCTTATTACTGTGTTGGTAACTTTTATGGTATTGATTCAGAATAAAGATTGAAATAAATGTTAAGGTTTATGTAATTTTAGGTACTAGTAATTAGAGACATCGGAAGGGAAAGCCATGAATGCATAAAGCCCGAGGCTCACTTCAAAGTGAACTTGCATGTGTTACTGAAGTGATAATTTTTTAAATACTGTATGTACACAACTTCACTGTAATAATTCTGAAATAAAGTCAACAAAAAGAGCTTTTTAAAAAAAAGTAGCACTGTGTGCTACTTAGCACCAAGGGGGTGTTTCATGGATTAAAAATGGGCCTTCCTGTGCAACCACAGATGGATTTAGACGCTGTAGCAAATGGGTTCCACCCATTTAAACCCCCTAGATATTTTTATATTTGACTACCCAGGTTTGGACTTTTACTGTGAGTGAGACTCACAAAGTGTGGAAATGGACTGAGAGTGCTAACCGCCAGTGTCCACCTTGTTAGATAAGGCCACCGCTGCATAGCTAGGGTGTGAATATTGGGATAAAGATGTATCCCAAGTGCAGATCCACTGTCACTTTAATCGTAACTGCATCCTTATGGCACTAGGTGAATTATCATATTTCCCTGGCTCAGCTCATAATTAGATTCACCTCCCCTATCTGAGTCCAGTTATTCTGCTGGCCAGCGGAAGAATCAAAGGCTTCCCCGCACAATAGAGCCATTTTCTAGTGTTCAGCCCAGTTTTTGGGAAAGGAAGGGTTGGGGAGGAAATCAGCAGGTGCTAATTAGCTCTTCACACTGCACCTGGCCAGGCCAAGCCCACAGAAACAAAGGACGAAGGCCCGAACTCTGAAGCCAAACACAAGAGGGGATCCCCTTTGAGGTTTTGGTGGCAAGGGACAAAGCAGCTGTGTCAGTTGGGGGCACGGCTGAAATTCTCAGGGAAGGTCTTCCTATAGACCTCTTTAAGCCCCAATGTTTAATGTTTGGGCAGGGGGTGGAGTGATGGTGTGGTCCCCTTTCATTGGGCAGAGGTTTCTACCTTATAAAAACTTTCCACCCCCACTTAAAAACCCAGGTACTTTGGAGAGAAAGTTGAGAACTCACTGGACCTGGGAACAACAATGGTGAAAGAATGCCCAGCTGGAAAGAGATACCACCTGTCTCAACTCCAAGAATGGACTTCAGGACTGGTACCCATGGACTAGGAGTGTTTCTCCAGGGCTACTGGCCCCGGCCCCCTTTAAACCACTGAAAGACCCTAGAGAGTTACCCTGGATCTCAGGGGACTGGTCTTGCAGCTGAGTGACCTCCATCAGGAGGGGGCAACTGATTCCACTGCAGGTGCCCTGCAAGATGGTAAAAGCCATAATGCTTGGGAAGTGCATCAGGGAGTGTATTTTGCTGGAGTGCTGAGGAGGGGCTGCTGAGGAAGCTATCAAGAGAAAGCAGGTGCAAAGAGCCCAGAATGAGGACAGTTTCAGAAGCTGTAGCAGAAAACCAAGTTCCAGGAATAGAAACCAAATTTAGAGGCAGGGGGTCGGAAGAAAATGAACCTGTAGCTAAAGTGGCCATGAGGAGCAGCATCACACCAAAACCGTGCCAATCGGCCATAAGGGGCTGGAGAAAACAGCACAGAAATGTTGCTACCTCGGGGAATGGGCAGAGAACAGAGCGCATAATATAAAATTCAAATTTACCTCCAGGGTGGGCCAGGGCCTGGGGGTCAGCACAAAACTCCATTACTCATTTTTTATGGGGACATGCATGGGGCCTTCTCCCTAAGAATTTCTAATCCCCCGAGGATCCCATCTCCTGGGCCCGACATGAAGGGTGATAGAGCAGAGATGTTACCTTTCATCTGATTACGACAATTTTACATGAAAATGGCTTGTGACACAATTTTATATAAAAAAGACAAACTGTGTATTAGTCTTTATGTTTCAAAACCATATGCAATGAAATTCTGATTTAGATACTGCATTGTAAAAAAAGCATGAAGAATGCTAGAAGTAGTTTTCTGATAACTCATAACAGTTAATAAGTAGATGTGAATTCTGACATTTTAGTGGTATGTGCTCTTATGCTTAGATAAACGTGATAAGTACACGACAACACAGAAAACGTCTATGTGAAAATAAAATGCTTCATGTGTCAGAAAACGGAGTGCAATATTAGAATGTATAAACGTGAGCACAGACATTGACAAGAAAAATAGGTGCTACACGAGGTTATGTTATGATTGAATTTTCATAAAGATTATCATTGATGTGCTTTAAATCATGTATACTGTTATAACATACAAAGTGCAAAAAAGACTTACAAAATTATATGTGAGGTGATAGTGAATACTAAATTTTGTTTTAATAGGTACCTTACACTTACATGAACTAATTGCAATTCATAATGGAGTAATATTAACATGTTTAATTGAAGAATTAATGCACTATTCCATGTAATGCAAGATTCATATTTTAGCACAATTTCATCGCGCTAGAGCTGTATTTCATGAAGGCCTCAGACTTTGCTTCCTTTCCAAGTATGAACTTACGAACGGAATAGTTTGAAGCCTATGAGAACCTTTTGTAAAGTTACCACTTGTGTTCTAACACTCAATCACCATCTTTGACGTTTGTAGCTTGCTTGACTAGACTTGCGACAAAAATGTTAATTCATAGATCAAACGCTTGAGAATGGACAGACAAGGTATGAGAGCATAAAAATGCCAACTTTCTAAAATGCAACAAATAATTGAATGACTGAACTATAGTGGCTCTAAGGAAAATGGCGAGTAATGGATTACTAATTCTTCCGGATTTGTATAATTTTACTAATTACATCATCTCATCCTATTGTGAGCAACCAATGAGACAGAGTGGTCCGACAAATTTGGGGATGTCAAGGGATGTAAACCTGGAATCCATGGAGTATAATTGCTTAAATTTTGAACTAAGGGGCATCTCCCCTCTACCCATCTTGCGA
This sequence comes from Calotriton arnoldi, assembly GCA_963921515.1. Lineage (NCBI taxonomy): Eukaryota > Metazoa > Chordata > Amphibia > Caudata > Salamandridae > Calotriton > Calotriton arnoldi. The sequence continues at coordinate 171,687 of CAWUFW010010240.1, read as the reverse complement.
TACAGAGACTGACAATTTGGACTTCCAGAAACAACGCGAACTGTGACGACATACTGCAATTTGCTGCTAGCTGGTATGCTAGCGTAGTGGAACCTTTTACCTGGAAAGGTTCGCACCAGAACAGCTGTGGCATTGACGCTGTAGTACGGACAGAGGCAGACGAGTCTGTCCATGAACTGGAACTGGTAATTTGAAATTTCATTGTAAAGGACATAAAAAAAATAATTGGAAATCATGAACATTTTAAAGAGCTAAAAAGCATTGACACATGGAGATGTGCCTGTATCTACTAGAGAAGGAGTACCGAGAACTGGATGAAGTAGACTGAGAAAGATGGACCTTTAGCCCTCCCTCAATATGGTACCTTTAATGTACAAATTCTTGATAATTTAAGGAGACAGATGAATGATATTAAGCCACCACTAAGACCTATGCACTCGAAGCTCTTGGAGAATGGGAACATGTGGCTCATCAGAAAGAGAAAGAGAAATATCAGGGAAAATATAAGAACACTCTAAATAAGTATGTAGCGGATAAGTAGGATGCACAATGGAAAATGTGGGGAAGGGATATTGCAGAGGGAGCGTGAATGTATCCCGTATTAGTTGTACAAAAGAATGAGGGAGAAAAATGCAAAGAAAAGAAGAAACATCTAGAAAACTCTCAAGCTCTCACGTTAACTGATGAGAGTGGTGATGAGATTGATAATGAGTTTTTGAGTGAATTAATAATGAATCGACCTCCACCAATTAACGAGGAGCAATCACAGACAGGGTCAAATCCATTGGTGGGAATTCAAGTAGATGCATCCACGTTGCCAAATAGCTTAAATCCTGTAAATCCTTTCCTGATAGAAGAGCAAACGCCCAGAGGAGTAGGATTTAATAACACCATGATACCAAGTTCTCCAGATGCTCTTTCAGTTCCAGTAACCATAGGACCTGTGGTTCTTTTATATCAATCAGGTATTTGGAGGACAGCAAGTACATGTTTTAACTGTTCCCACTGGATTGGGGGGAGCAAATACCGTTTCACAGGAATTGACTACAGATCAAATGAATTCCAATTTGGCATTCCCGAATGTAATTAGTTCACAACAAGGGAATAAATCAAGAGTTAGTGCAGGTACTATTTGGACTACTGTATCCCATAATCAAGTGGGACCAACCCCATTATCTGGTACTGCAGAGGGAGTCACAGAAACTCCTAATAGAGGACCACAGGCTATGACAGGAAAAACGTTACAAATGGGAACTCAAGGTTCTGAAACACGTGTCACCTCACGGGTGGAGGGAGCCCGTGAGGGATCACAAGAGAGTGCATTAAATAAAACAGTAGGGCCTACTCCACAGGAACTAGATGATTGGATTAAAGATATAGCTCCTTCTACTTTTGATAAGGGTGTGGAAGAACAGGGAACTACCGAGGTAAGAGACTTAAGTGAAAACCCACTTGATTTAGCTAAACTTGAGGTGGAATTGAAAGAAATGATTTTGGGAACCATGAGCCCTGGAGAGATTGTTAGTTATCGGGATGATGAATCATTGTTTGTATGTAAGGATTTTACCAGGAGAGCTAGAAATGCTCATGAGAAATTGGCTGAGTCTGCCCAGAAATATGGGGTGGACATACAGAAATCAAAGACATTACAAAAAACGTATCTATTGGATTTCAGTGACAAGGATCTTGAGAGTCTAAAACCATCAGGAAAACGATTACAGATGAAAGAGTTACGGTCAACACTTAGGAAATAGGGTGAGTTAGAAAAATGGGAAGGTAGGTGGGCTAAAAAGTAGGAAACCAAAAAGGCAACTATGCCAATGTATCCAATGTTTGAAGAAACGAAAATATTTAAAATGAGGGCCAGGAGGAGTGTATGTTCATGTTCCATGGACTAGACCAGATATATTGTCCTTTACAAATGATTTCCCGAAATTGAGAGAACAAACAGTTGAATGGTATAGACAAGTTGAGAGATTTGTAAAAGTTTCAAAGGTTTTGTTAAAGGATTTAGATATTTTGTTTGACATTGTGGTCCCAATTGATCTATGAACTGAATGTAAGGTTGCAGGAGTTTGGCCAGAAACAGACCCTGCAAGACATTCGAAAACTAGTGCACCATCAACTGAAGTAATGAAAAAATATAACCAGGTCATTACTTATTTAAAGGGAAAAAAATCTCCAAAGGAAACTGATTGGGTAAAGATTGATAGAACAACACAAGAATTGAAAGAGACAGTGCATGCATATTATGAGAGACTTCTGCAGACATTTAAGCAATATAGTGGAATGGAAAACGTTTCAGGGAAAGATATGGGACATTTTGTATATCGATTTGTATATGAATTAAGACTCGAAATAAGTGCAATGATAAGGCAGCATTTAATTTGTTGGCAAACCAAACCCATAGATGAGATTCTTTGGTATGCAAAGTATTGCGGAGATAAAGTGGATTCCAAGCATAAGAAATTGAAGGAAATGTTGATGTTGGTTCAGATGAAGGCAGCAAATAAAGGTTATATGGGAGTTGGTGCCGGTTGTTATGTTTTTGTAAAGGGAAATGGTCAAACGAATAATGGTATGCGAGGAGTAGCAAAACGTCAACAACAAAATGCGACAACTCAAGGTAGAGGAAGAGGGGCTTCAATAGAAATGTTGAATAAGTCCAACCCATGTCAATTTTGTGGCAACTTTTGGCATTGGAAGCGCAAGTGTAGGTTTAATCCACTAAATCAGATGCTTGCAGGTAATGCAAGGTAAACCTATACAGACCCAAGCGGTTAATATGATGCAGAATCAGAAGACTCAAAGGCAGAAAAATGTAAATGTAACTATGCCTCAAGCTCCTATGTCCTACATGAATGGTCAGGTAGAGAAATATAATGTGAACATGGGATTCCATACCAATGATCAGATTGACACAAACCCGAAGGTAACCCAACAATACTTGATACAGATTGATGAAAGTGATTCTGATTTATCCCAGTGATGGTGCCTAAGAGGGGAAGAGGAATGCATGCTTGGAGCATCCTTAGAGGTAGACCAGAGTGGTCCTTATGTGGACGGCAAAGTAAATGGAACGCCTTTTTTGTTTCTTGTTGACACTGGTGCTACCTGTTCCTCTGTGAGAACAGCGGAAATTCCCAACCAACCCCACTCAGGAGAAAGAATCCAAATTGTAGGAGTCTATAATCGATTAAGGTCAACCCCTGTAACTGAGCCTGTTAAGGAACAAATTGGATCATTTGAGGATCTACACAAATCTGTGATATGTGATTCCAGTCCAGTGAATCTTTTGGGTCGAGACCTGTTGCGCAAATTAAATTGATATATCTATTGTACTCCAAAAGGAATAGAGTTTCATACCAATGATGAAGACATTGTATTCAAAATGGCAAAACAAAAGACTGAGATTCAAGGGTTATTTCCTTTATTGACAAGTGATGATTTACGCTTAGAATTGAGAGACACGTGTTACCTCAAGTTTTGGATTCCACGGGAAAGGATATAGGACTGATTAAAGGAGTGGCTCCAATACGGATCACTTTGAAACCAAATGTAGAATTTCCACGTATTCCACCATATAATTTGAGCCTCGAGACCATTGCAGGTATAACACATTTGATTGAGTCATTGATTGAACAAGGAACTTTGAGTGAGATCATGAGGATCCCATGTAATTAACCTATTATGGGAATTCAGACGGGAAGTATCGGATCATGCAGGATTTGCGCAAGGTTAATCAGATTGTGATACCCTGTTGTCCAATTGTGCCAAATCCAGCCATGATACTCAGTGGCAGATGGTGACATTTAAAAGTGGTAGGGCGTAAAAGTTTGGTTTGACTTTTATGTAGTGAGCGACATGGTCAAGCTTAATGGACAAACGTGGGGTCGAGGCTGGATCCTCCTCCAGAGAAAAAAATTGAGAAAAAGATTGGCAAATAGAGCATTTTAAAGCAAATTAATTTAATGATAAAGCAAGGCTTATAAAGCAGCAGGAAGGTATAGATTTGAAATATTAAACACATTAAAAACTGCCAAACATCTTACTTTATTAGTATATACAACAGTTACTGCAATGTGCAAATTGTACAACGCAACAACTTCAACCTTTTAAAGTGTGTGCTTGCCCAGTGTCTTGCACTACATGCAGAATCAACTTTGGAAGAAAATGCTCCTCTAACCAGGCTTTGGGAAGGACCCAGAGCTGCTGATTGCAATCAGTCATTTAGAAAAATGTGAAAACAGGTCTTTAAGTGGGATGAAAAACGTGTTGACTCTCTAAAAGGGAACATGTTAAATACATTTCTGTGATTCCCATAATGTGCCACCCAACCGGTATTTTGGTTTCTCTCTGCGATGTTATTGTATCCAGATATATAACACAACAACTGACCTGACCTGCACCTAAAACCTGTCAGTACGATTGGCTTTGTCAAAGGTTGTTAACTGTTAACATAAATGAGTACCAACAAGCCTTCCCCTCTCCATATGTGGGAACTCTCAGGGCTTCTCCATGTCTGCCGTGACAGCTTGAGAACTGGGAAGTTCAGAATCACCCCCAGAACATTTGTCTCTCCAGCGGTTCGAAATACAATGTATCTGATGATATCACCCAGATTTGAATATGATTTTCTCTCTTACAAGCATTAGAGAGAACTGTAATTGTCTAACCTTGGTTACATTGAACAATCGTTTTTGGGCATTTATCATTCCCTCAAAGTCATCACAATCAGTGGCTACAGCCAGTGCAAAGCCCCCAACCATACTGAACTCTGAAACTAAGACAGAGGGAAACATCTTCCAACGTCATGCCAGCTCCCCTGCTGCCATTCAGCACATCATACACTAAATCAAAGTACCTTTGAACATATGCAAGACACTCCCTTCCCAACAGGTCACTCCTGCAGCCGACCATCAATTCAAGATTATATAGATCCTTAAAAATACTAAGTGAAAAATTCAAGACGTGGCACCTCTTAAAACTTCATAAAATACACCAGCATGAAATCACAGCTCCCCTTTCGTCAACTGTGGCTAGTCGAAGGCCAGGCAGGCTTGCTGGGGAACAGGATTTCATTTCCAGCTGTATATTTTGCTCTGCCCTGGAACAGTCAAGCACTTCTCACCTTCACCATTCCCCAATGGCTGAAAAATCTGTTGCTTGCAGTTAAACTGCACAAGTCCGGCGCGTACACCAGTATGACGCTTCGGTTTTTAATCTCTGTAGCAGATTTACCAGACGAGCTGCTGAAATGCTCTATACAGATACATGAGGTGCAGAAGCACACACAGTGTATTCTGTTCAGAGCATGCAGGACGTGACCCGGCTTCACAGAGCCATAAGTTGGGACTCATGACTCTGACCTCAGACCCTCTTCCAAAAGCTGAAATGCCTCCCTTCCACAACTCGTCACCCTGTGAGGACTTGGGAAAGGGAGGAGTTGTGAGAAGCAGCTTCGGATTGACAGGCAGCCCCGGGAAGTACAGGACTGATACTATTGACGCCCGGGGCTGCAGTGAAAATATGACGCTGCCTCACGTCATTGCTGGGCAGTCCCAAGGGACCCCAAGTATTGAATGTCTGAGCTGGCACCTTGTCAGTCCATAAGCTGCTTAAATTTCGCTCCCATAACTGGCACATGCGCTGTAGCGCACATGCCCAAGAAAAACTGCCTCACGTTCATTTCGGTCATTCTAGGCAGGCAAGGCAATTTGGATGGTAATTGCTTTTTGCAATTACCATCCATTGCCTAGAGCCTGTAAAGCTGTGGGGCGCAGCCCCTCCGCCCATCACCAGAAATATATATATCAGATTCCATTTGAAGCTGAGTGGTTTTCTGTCATTGATTTGTGTCAAGCCTTCTTCTCCATTCCCTTGCACCCGGATAGCCAATATTTATTTGCTTTCCAGTTCGGAAACTGTGTCTTGGCATGGTGCCAAGTTCTATAAGGGTATATGGAGAGTCCTTCCATCTTCAATCAAATATTGAAGAATAACTTGGAATCATTGGTAATGCCAAATCATTCTGTTCTGATACAGTATACTGACGACTTGTTGGTAGCGCCAGGTACTCAGGAAGCTTGTATATGTGACACCATTGCATTGCTGAATCATCTGACAGTAAGTGGGCATAAAGTGTCACCAACAAAGTTACAATTTTGCAGAAGGGAGGTCCTTTACTTTCTCACATTGAGAAAGAAGCCAGAAAGGTGTCACAGGATTGAATTACTGCCATTCTGTAGATGAATCCGCCGGGCACTCAAAAGGAAGTTTGCATGTTTCTGGGAATGGTTGGCTATTGCCGCCAAAGGATTCCAAATTTCTCATTGACAGCTAAGCCACTTCAGAGGCTCACACACAAGGATGAGTCAGATCCAGTTCCATGGAATTATGAATGCATGCACTCTATTAAGAGAGTTTGTGTTGAGCTCCAGCATTGGGAATGCCCGACTTTAAGAAAAGCTTCAATCTGTTCTGCAGTGAGGGCAAAGGTTGTGCATTGGCAGTTCTAACACAAATGCACTGAACTGCTCACAGACCTGTTGCATATTTTCCAGTTACATTAGATCCTGTAGCTGCAGTTTTGCCTGGATGTCTAAAGGCAATTGCTGCCACATGTGTGAGTTTGGAACAGTGTGAAAGCATCGTGATGGGTCATCCTCTGAAAGTGCATGTACCACATTCTGTTGAGATTTTGCTTACTCATACATGAATGCAACATCTCACCAGTAGCCAGTTGACTAAATAGGAACAGGCGATTTTGGGTGCTGAAAACATGTCATTGGTGCAATGTCCTAGTTTGAATCCAGCCACATTGATATCCTTACCAGGAAATGAAGTTGTGATTGATGAAGCAGATCTTGATTGTTTGGATGTGACTGAGGTATGCACAAAGCCCCGACCAGATATTATAGGTGTTCCACTACCTGAGTCAGATCATGTGCTGTTTGTAGACGGATCATGCTTGAGAGATGCAGGAGGAAACTTGAGAGCTGCATATGCCATTTTTACGGTTGTGGGAGTGATGGAAGCTTTGTGGTTGCAAGGAGTGTATTCAGCCCAGGCGACTGAATTGATTGCACTGACCAGAGTTTGCAGCATCACTGAACAACTGAGAGTTACTAGTTTTACGGATTGCCAATATGGTTTTGGGGTTGTCTATGATTTTGGGCTATTGTGTCTCAGCATGGGTTCATGACTTCTTCGGGATCACCTATCCGAAACTGCGAGAGCATGAAAAATCTCCTGCTGTCATTACAATTGCTCACCCAAATTGCGGTGGTAAAATGTCCAGCCCATCGACAGGGAAATGATTATGTGACGGTCGGCAACCGCTATGTGGATGAGACTGCGCGCTATTGGCCCCTAAACTCTTATATCTTCAATGGTGACCCATTTTAATTGTGGAAACATGGGAAGAAATAAAAGCTTTACAGGATGAAGTGTCAGAAACAGAAAGTCAGGAATGGATCAAAGCAGGTTGCACGCAAAGGCAAGAAGATAAGGTGTGGGTATACACAGATGAAAGACCAGTCTTACCTGATAGTTTTTTGTCACCAATGGCAAGAAACTACCACAGACCTTCACACGTTGGGAGAGATGCTATGATGCGTCTTTTCAGACAAACAGGGTTTAATCCCCAATTCTGAGCTGTTGCAGAGGTGCTGTGCCAGAGGTGTGTAATATGTCAACAACAAAATGTGAGAGAGAAAACCCTAGTCACAATGAATCTTGTAGGAAGATCTGGAGGACCCTTTAACAGGATACAGCTCAAATTTGCCAAGATGCCCCCTTGCAATGGACTAAAATACGTTCTAGTGATTGTGTGTCTGTTCTCTTGTTCGGTTGAAGCCTATGCAACCAGGCCTAATGATAGTTTAACTGTAGCTAAATTACTCCTTAGAGAGCTTATACCATGGTTTGGATTTCTGACCTCTTTGGAATGGGATAGAGGGACTCATTTTAACAATGAGGTGATGCGAATGCTTTGTGCAGCATTACAAATTGAGCAGAAGTTACACTGTGCATACTGACCAGAGGCATCTGAAGTGGTCGAGCAGGTTAATGGAATAGTAAAGTCCCGTCTGGCAAAGGTGTGTGCATCCACATCTCTGAAATGGCCTGATGCTTTGCCCTTGGTGTTGATGAGTTTGAGAAGTCCCCAAGACAGAATAACTGGACTGCCCCCACACGAAATCATAATGGGGAGGGCTATGAGACAGCCTAAAGTCCCAGCCAATCAGCTAGTAAATATAACTGATGATTTGGTACTCAATTACTGTAAAGGATTGGCTGATGTGGTCCGTTCTGTGTCTAAGCAGGTTGAGGAAGCTGCCACCTCACCACAAAAGGAGCAGTGCCATGACCTTTGTTGTGGTGACTGGGTCCTGGTGAAGAAACACGTGAGCAAATCATGTTTGTAGCCTCCCTGGCGCGAGACAAATCAAGTGATTCTAGTCACCACAACTGCTGTCAAATGTGGTGGTCTGCCTAATTGGGTACATGCTGCCCACACTTGCCAAGTCCATGTCCCCTTGAAAATGCGGTACCTGTAATGGATGTGCTGGTGCTTACAGTAATACGTCCAACTCAGGTCAATCATAGAGTAGAGGGGGTGCCAGCTACTAGGTTTTGAAGCACTGATTCAAATGAGGGTCCGAGAGAGTCAGTCCCTGTAGGTAACAAGGGTCATGTGGAGAGGGACCTGACCAGGCGAAGTATTGATCCAGCCATTGTGAACAGTGCAAATAAAAAGCGAGTGGTAAGTGGAGACTGTTGGCCCAGAAGAAATGCTAGATTGAGATACATTTTGGCAGGAAACAAAGTACACCCAACTGTAAACGAAGTCTCAAGTCAATCTGAACAGAGTGATACGGACGATGACGGACTAACAGTGAGAAAATCGAAAAGAGTTAAAGTACCAAATCGGAGATATGCTGCACATGAATGGACTTATTTAGCAGCAGCCAATGACTGGGAGAAAGCATATTAAGCTTTTTGCTTCTAGGATTTACACTCACAAAAACCACCTCAAGAGACTATTGCAATAGGGGACATTTTCAAGGCAGAAAAATAAAAGATATGGCCTATGAATAATTGAAGAGACAAATATACACTGGATTATGCCAAAACTTGAAACCTGTGAAGTGTAACAGTGGGAGAAACAAAGAAAATCCCATTGAAAGAGCTCAACAGAAAATATTTGCTGCAAATTCTACGTTATTAAGCATTCTCAAACTTTAACCAAAAGCATGAGTTCCCTTTCTGGCGAGATGGGAGATCCAAACACGGTATCAGTAAAACATAAACGCATATGTGCTTGTTTCCTAGCTGCTTTTGCTAAATTTATTGTGTTGTTACTTATTGTTTTAAATCTTCCTCATCATGTCTATGTAAAGCATAACATGATTCCTACCACTGTTATTAAACTGTTGGAAGAAAAGAATGATGGAATTGCAACTAATGACCGAACTGATAAGACATTACATCACAATCAATTTATTAATTACTTTTCTTTAAATGTCTTTACTAAACTCTTCTACAAGTATGTCAACACTATGGATGCTAGAGATTGTTATGTGTGCATGCAACTACTTACCTTGGTATCAGAGGGGGTGACTTACCATCCCCTGCCTCTAACTTATGGCATTTCTTGTAGTGTACTAACTAGTTAGTTTTTTTGCAAAGGGCAATCTCAATATTATTCTGCAAATTATGATTTAATCTTTTCAGAGATACCAATTAAGAAAAATATGAAAAATTGTACCAGACAAACGGACTGCTGAAATTATGGGTGAATTGTTCAAACCAACACAAAGTATAGACACAGTGTATGCGCATAGACATAATTTAACTTGCTTTTTGCATATTGTAGAAAAGGACTTTATCAATTCAGTTGAAGATAAACATGGGGAAATAAAGAAAAAGGCTGAAAGACAACCAAAAATTCTACCTTGGTCACAACAGGAGGGGGAAATTAAAAAGGGTGATGCACACTCTGCTATGGCTCTTGGTTGGCAACATAAAGGAAAGCTATGCATATTGACACACAGAACTGAATTTAACAATAAGATTGTTGGTTCCAATGAATGTGATCACACCTTCCAAATTGTGGGAGATTGGGGTTTATATCTTGGAGGATCTGATCTAGTCTTACTAGGGGTATACTATATCTGTGGGAAAAATGCCTATTAAAGGCTGCCAAAACATTGGTACGGATGCTGCTACATGGGGATAGTATTTCCACAAATTTATCATGTGGCAAACGCTAGTGGAACCAACAAATTTAAACATACCCATTTGAGAAGGGGAATAAGTGCTGCTGAAATAATTGGGGATATTTTCAGTGCAATAATACCATCAGTTGGGGTGATTCTAAATTCTGACAAAATTCAAAAACTTTCTACTGTAGTTGATTGTTTATCAACTGATATAGCAGGAGGTTTCCTTGGCATAGATTCTGAAATGGTTGCTATCAGATCTATGGTGTTACAAAACAGATTTGCGTTAGACGTCCTATTTGCAAAAGAAGGCGGAGTCTGCCGGATGCTAAACATTCAACAGTGCTGTACTTATATCCCTGACAAAAGCAAGGATTTGCGTTGATAAATCAGCAATATTACTAACTTCGGAAAAGATTTGACTGAATTGAAAGCTGATGGAGCTTGGGAATCTATTGGTAAAGGATTTACTTCTGTGGGAAAATGGTTTTCAACTTTGGGTGGTAGTTTAGTGAGAAAAATATTAACACCTATACTAACTACAGCTATTTACTTACTAATAATAATAATGGTTTTCAGATTTTATAAACATACGAAACTGGAAAAAGAGACTAGAGGAATAAAGAGAAAGAAAGGAGAAATTGAACTAGAAAAGAGATAATGTGGGTACTTTGATGAATTAAAAGCTCTAGGGCAATCTAGGCTAAAATTTATGAAGACATCCGCCGTATAAATGTGACATCAGATAAAGATAAGAGTGTGATCGCTCGATTTGCCATCGAAGGGGAATTTATAGAGCAGAGATGTTACCTGTCATCTGATTACGACAATTTTACACGGGAATGGCTTGTGACACAATTTTATATAAAATCGACAAACTGTGTATTAGTCTTCATGTTTCAAAACTACATGCATTGAAGTTCTGATTTAGCTACTGCATCGTAAAAGCATGGAGAATGTTAAAAGTAGTTTTCTGATGACACATACCAGTTAATAAGTAGATGTGAAATCTGACATTTTAGTGGCATGTGTTCTTATGCTTAGATAACGTGATAAATAAATGACAACACAGCAAACGTCTATGTGAAAATAAAATGTTTCATGTTTTAGAAAAAGGAATGCAATGTTAGAATGTATAAAAATGAGCACAGACATTGACAAGAAAAATAGGTGCTACACGAGGTTATGTTAAGATTGAATTTTCATAAAGATTATCATTGATGTGCCTTTAAATCCTGTATACTGTAATAACATACAAAGTGCAAAAAGACGTACAAAATTATATGTGAAGTGATAGTGAATATTAAAAAGTGTTTTTAATAGGCGTCTTATACTTACATGAACTAATTGCAATTCATAACGGAGGAATATTAACATCTTTAATTGAAGAATGAATGCACTTTCCTATGTAATGCTAGATTCATATTTTAGTACAATTTCATCACGCATAAGCTGTATTTCATGAAGGCCTCAAACATTGCTTCCTTTCCTAGTATGAACTTACAAACTGAATAGTTTGAAGCCTATGAGAACCTTTCGCAAAGTTAATACGTTCTGACACTCAATCGCCTTCTTTGACTTTTGTAGCTTGCTTGAATAGGCTTGCAACAAAAATGTTACTTCATAGAGTAAATGCTTGAGAATGGACAGACAAGGAATGAGAGCATAAAATCGCTTACTTTCTAAAAAGCAACAAATAATTGAATGACTAAACTACATTGGCTCTAAGGAAAATGGCGATTAAAGGATCACTTAATTCTTCACGATTTGTATTATTTTACCTACTACATCATCGCACCCTATCGTGAGCAACCACTGGGACAGAGTGGTCAGACAAATTTGGTGATGTCAAGGGGTGTAAACCTGGAATCGATGGAGTATGATTGCTTACATTTTTAACTAAGGGGCGTCTCCCCTCTACCCATCTTGCGGTACAGAGACTGACAATTTGGACTTCCAGAAACAATGCAAACTGTGATGACATACTGCGATTTGCTTCTGGCTGGTATGCTAGCATAGTGGAACCTTTTTGGCTGGAAAGGTTCGCGCCAGAGCAGCTGTGGCATTGATGCTGCAGTACCGCCAGCTTCAAGCACTGTCATTGAGCCTGAGTTACTCATTTTGGAACTCCAAAAGTAGCGGCCAATCGTGAAAATGAATCACCGATGGTCTTACTTGGGGTTGAAATGACTTCTGTTGAAAATGCAAATTATGTACATTCTGCAGAAATCCTGTTGTGCTATTCTGCATCTGAGGTTGTAGATCTGGAGCGGAAGCCATAGTTTTGCTGAACTGCCTTTTATTCTTCATATTCTACACAGGTTTTGATAGGGTTGGGACCATTGACCGTATGATCTCATTTTGTGCAATTGGATTCAAATTCTGCTGCAGAGGAATTGTTTGAGGCACCATTGGTGTCCCATTAACATATTGTTTTACATCAAATCTACAATTTCTCTTCCTATGTCCTTCTTTACCAAAAATGTGACAAGCTCCTGAACTCATCTGACCATTATTAGCATTGTTAATAAAACCTCTACTGCTACCTCGAGAACCATTTGCTAGAGAAACTAACTTTTGTCCTACTTGCTGAAAGGATTCATTTTTCCCATCATGAAGTTCTCTTTTTCAATTTCTTTCTAGAGTCACAATAATCACTGCAATATTGCCAATATTTCATTGAACAAAAGCTGAAACAAATCCTGAAGCACCTTCTTTCATTGGATCGTCCATTCCACTGTATTGCCTTTAAATATGTATCAATATCTCATAGTATGCAAGTACTGACTTCTCTGTATTTTGCGTTGCTCTCATGATCTTTGACCAATTCACCTGTTTCACTGGAATCTCTGTTTTCAAATGATTAATAATTTTGGTATATTTTTACAAGACATTTTATGCAATGCTATGCAGTTCTCCATCTGGCCACTTCACTACTAATTTGCACTCAGTTCAAAAACCTTTTGACACAATAATAGAAAACAATGCATCCAAATCTGCCCAGAGTACCTTAGACACTGTAACAATTCTTTCCTCCTCAGCATATAATTTTTCAGGATGCTCCTTAAGCTTTGAAAATCTTGCATAAAAGTCCACAGGTCATTCCTGCCCCAAGGTACATTAACATAAACTGAATCAAGGCTTCCTGGTACTTCTCTCAAGGAGCACAACATCACTTTTAGTATCACTTATGACTCATTTCACCGCACCTTGCAAGTGCTTTTCAATCTAGTCTCTCTCATACATCACCACATTTTCCCAATCTCTGATTAAACCTATAAGTTCTCTAAAATTTGATCGCCATTTTACAATGGATTATTTTTGCAATTCAAATTCTGTCATTTTTATTTTGAGAGGCTTGCAATTTTTCTTTTTTATTCCTATCCACTCTCAATTCTTTAGCAATGCTCTCCAATTTTTCATACACACTACAAGCTCGCTTCCCTCCTGCCAAATGCAAAAACACTAGCTCCTAAATTTCAGAACGTGGTAATGATGAAGATCTGATTCAAGAAATTGTTTAAAATTCATTTGAATCACACCACTACCACTGGGAGTTACTGCTATCACACTCTTGGATGTTTCACCAGCCTCCAGATCTCCTTCTTTCTCACCATTTCACTCAGCTCTGATTCTTTGGCTTTATTATATGGTGGGTGGTGGTGTTGTCAGCAAATCATCCAACACTTAATCCTATTCATCAGCATCATTTTTATAGTTCTCTTCTTCATTTTTATTTTTGTTCTCTTTTGTTTTATCCTTTATTTGGTCTGCAGCGATCACAGGAAATGCACAATCAGTTTCAAGCACTACCGTACACCATGCCTTTTTCCTCATACAGAACCTAGCATCCATCCAATCATGTAGTGTCTTATCAACCTCACCTCTTAATCTTTTCTGTTGATCCTTTGTATAGGCTCCCCTATACCATTTGTTAAATGTTTTAAATTGCACAGGTCTCAGTTGTGGATTAGTATCAAACAAGCAACGTCTCAAGTTCATAATTTTCTTAACATCAAAAGTACCATTTTCATCAAACTATACTTTCTTATCATTCACTTTAGCCTTGTGCCACTCATTAAGTCATAAACAAGTTATCATGAGGGATTTTTTTTCTAAATAAATGAACAATTTATATTGATAAACAGCAACAAAAATAGAACAAGGATTACCTCCCAATCAGACCTTGCCTCCCCATCCACACCCCATCATCAGCAATTACAGGGAATCCAGATCGCTAGTTGGCACATCTTCTGGTGTAGAAGACAAACCATAATATTCCCACCATCTACCCCAAATTTCCTAGCAAGATAGAGCCATTCCTCCTGTTTACAGCACCAGTCCATGTCGGATCTCCAATTCTCCACATAGCCAGGCTAGGTGGGCGTGGTAACTTCCAAGATTTTGCAGCCACCAGCGTAGCCAGTCCCAACTGTGTTCTCTCTCCCCTCGCCCCAGCCATACTCATCCAGAAGTCCCAGGAGGGCTATGTTTGGTGTCAACAGTATTGGTCGATCTTGGATCCTGGTAAGAATGTTGCCTATGCTGTTCCAGTAGTAGGCAATCAAGGGGCACTGCCAGACCATGTGAAAGAAGTCTACTTCTGAAGAAGAGCAATGGGTGCAATCAGCTTCAAGGATAAGGCCCGCATGCCAGAGCCTAAGGGGCATCATGTATGTGATGCCTAGGTTATGTATTTGGACCACTCTGAGTTGAGCTGAAATGGGGAGTTCTTTGGGGGCCATACAAGCCTCCCACCATTTAACGTCTACCAATTCCCTAACCCATCCCATCCATTTCTGTCAGGTGTGACCCAGCGCCTCAGGGACGTTAGATATCAGGGAGCGGTGTAGTATGGAAATCCCCCCACAACCCAAGCATCCCATCAGTAGTCTGGACTCCAGGGGGCTAAATTTAGGCAGGGACTTTTAAATTAGTCTGATAATGGCCAAGTGCATGTCTCACTTGCAAATATTCATGGAACAGCGGCTGGGACAATGAAAATAACGCTTGCAGATCTGCGAAGGAGTGCATACAAGGACCCCGCCACACGTCACCCAAGGTTGTAATCCCAATTTGGTGCCAGTGCTGGAATCCCTCTAGTCCCACAGTGTGATACAATCAGCACCCTCTCAAAAGGGGCATCTGGTGGGTTAGTTTCCTGTCCCATCCTAGGAGTCTGTTGGTCGCTCGCCACACCAGGAAGTCTGTTTTAGTAACCTTTGGGGTGTGAAGAGGGATAGGTCGGCCACGTAGGTAGTGCATCACCCCTTCCATGCCTGGTCACTCCACCCACCGGGCAGCCACTCGTTAATGACTAGGAGTTGGGACGCCCAGTAATAGAAGTGTACGTCCACTGCACCCAGGCTGCCATCATACACAGATCGACGACATATGATAAATGCAATGCAAGGGGGCAGCTTTCCCAAAGGAAGACCCGGAGTCTAGCTGCGACATCAATAAACCAGCTGTTAGGAACGTGTAGTGGAAAGTTTTGTAGCATGTACAGAAAACGAGGAAGCAACATCATTTCTGCAAGGGCATACCTCCCCAGAATATTGAGGGGCAAAGTTGACCAGGTGTTGAGGCTGATTTTCATGGTTCGGAGGAGGTGGGTCAAGGTTAAGGCTGCGCATCAACATGGGCAAGGTGGAGACATGGACCCCGAAATATTTGAGTCAACACAGTTGTGTTTCTGTTTGCCGGTCATACATGGCACTGTCTCCAAATACAGGGACTAGCAGAGATTTACCCTGGTTCATTTGTAGCCCTGAGGCCTCCCCATAGAGCTGAAGAATGCCCAGTACCCGTAGACCTGATTTTGAAGGATCAGCCAGGAAAAGGAGGAATACATCTGTGTAAAGAACGATCCTGTCCTTGAGCGACGTGCTCCATCAGCTGCCATGTAACTGAGCATCACAGTGAATAATGCAAGCAAGGGGTTCAATAGCAAGAGTAAAAAGTGGGCATCTCTGTCAGGTTCTTCATCGAATCGGGAATTCATGTGACAGCACCCCATTAATGAGTACTTGCACCATAGCTTGTGAGTATAAAACACAACCAGTTTGCAAAAGTTGGCACCGAAGCTCATGTACCACAATACAGAATCCAGGTAGTCCCTGTCCACTGTGTCGAAGTCCTTTTCGGAGTCCACAGGTAACAATGCGGACATTCCTTCAATGTCGTGGTTATTGGCCTTGGCAGTATGTACCCAGCGGATGCAGGGTCTTGTGCTCCATTTGGGCATGAAGCTGCACTGCTCCGGGTAACTCAGGGTGTTAAGCACTGGCTGTAGCCTGTTTGCGAGGAGTTTGATGTAAATCTTGATGTCGGTATTGATCAATGAGATAGGGTGGTACGTGGAGCAGTAGGGTGTTGGAGGGTCAGATTTTGGAATAACCATGATAGTCGCAAGGTCTAGGTCCTGGGGGGGGACTTGGAGCTCCCAGGCTCTTTGTAGGGGTGGACTAGGTAGGGAATGACAACCTCGCAGAATTTGATATAGTACTCAAGAAGGAGGCCATCAGGGCCTGGGGTATTTTCCAGGTTTTAAGTAATGGACCTCCTCCAGAATCTTGGCCTCGGAGTCTAGAGCTATCTGCTGGGCATGAGTGAGAGAGAGGAAGGGAACATCAGGCAGGAAGGGCCAGGTGAGCTCACACGCAGCTCTCAGGTGTCGGGCATAGAGTGTTTGATAATAGTCAGCAAAGACATTCGTTATGGCCTCTGGATCAATGACCAGGGACCCAGTAGCATCATTAATAGAAGGAATAAATTGGGGACTAGTGCCTCTGATGGCCAATCTATACAGGAGAGTACTACTTTTATCACCATATTCATATACTTGGTGAAGGAATGCTCTCTGGAGGGCCTCATGAAAGGCAAGATGGCGAAATGAGGTCCGGTCTATTTCCAATTGCTGGTTCATGGGCTCCGACACTTCGGATGCCACTGCCGCCTCCAACCATAGAATACGAGCCCCTAGTTCTGTCACATATCTGCAATGGTCCCTGTCCGCATAGATGAGGTAAGTCTTGTCCATGCCCAGGAGTGTAGCTTTGCTGCCTGCCCACAGGCTGCTTGCCTCAATATACTTTCTTATCTTTCACTTTAGCCTTGTGCCACTCATTAAGTCATAAACAAGTTAGCATGGCAGAGTTTTTTTTATTAATAAATGAACAGTTTATATTGATAAACAGCAACAAAAATAGAACAAGAATTACCTCCCAATCAGACCTTGCCTCCCCATCCACACCCCATCATCAGCAATTACAGGGAATCCAGATCGCTGGTTGGCACATCTTCCGGTGTAGAAGACAAACCATAATATTCCCACCATCTACCCCAAATTTCCTAGCAAGATAGAGCCATTCCTCCTGTTTACAGCACCAGTCCATGTCGGATCTCCACATAGCCAGGTTAGGTGGGCATGGTAACTTCCAAGATTTTGCAGCCACCCGCGTAGCCAGTCCCAACAGTGTTCTCTCTCCCCTCGCCCCAGCCATACTCATCCAGAAGTCCCAGGAGGGCTATGTTTTTTTTGTCAACAGTATTGGTCGATCTTGGATCCTGGAAAGAATGTTGCCTATGCTGTTCCAGTAGTAGGCAATCAAGGGGCACTGCCAGACCATGTGAAAGAAGTCTACTTCTGAAGAAGAGCAATGGGTGCAATCAGCTTCAAGGATAAGGTCCGCATGCCAGAGCCTAAGGGGCATCATGTATGTGATGTCTAGGGTATGTATTTGGACCACTCTTCCTTAAAGTAAAGTAGGAGCAGAACTCCTGCGACAAGTGGTCTGAAAACTTATCATCTGTAAGGGACCAGGTGTTAAAATGCCACATGGGTCTCTTGCACCTGTGTGGTAACGGAGCAGCATGAGAGAGTGGTCTGAGATTCCACGGGGCAATACACTAACAGCAAAGTCAAGTCAAGAATATTTGTTGAGCGCACATATCACCCGGAGGTCTCATGGTGCTTGCGTACGACTCCACTGAAGCTGAAGGACAGAAAAAGGGATGCTATTGATGATCAAACAATCAAGTTTTTAGTTCCTTGCGGAATCGATTGTGATCTGTAGCAGAGTGGAGGTCATATCTGTGGCTGGGAGGAGCATAAGGTCAATACGTGAGAGCTGCTTAGAGGAGGCAAAGGAATGAGTGTGTGCATGCTCTTGAGAATGTCAGGTCCGCCATGCATCACACCTCCCCAGTGAGTCCATCCAAGACACAAGGGTACTGAAAAAATCCCTACAGTTGCGTGAAGCGGGGTCTGTGACATCAATGTCAGGGTTCGGGGTGGTGTTGAAGTCCCCCCCTATGAGCAGTGCCGCATATGTAAATGCAGTTATAGTCTCAGTGAGGTCTTTGAAGGTTTAGTTATGTAGGTGGGGAGAGATATAACACTGAGAATATTGTAGGGTTTTCCAGTGTTCTCACCACCGCCACGTATCGGCCCTGGGCATCGTGAATGGGCTAAGTGAAAGTGTTTGTGGAGCAGTATAGCTGCACCCCTGGACCCTCTACCGAAACCTGAATGAAAATCACAGTTGTATACAAATCTACGCAAGAACAGACACAGAGTGCTTGTGAGGTGAGTCTCCTGTATGAGCACGACCCCTGGTTGGAGACGCTTGAGAAGTCTAAGAACAGCTGTGCGTAGGATACAGTCCAGGAGACCATTACTATTCCATGACAGGAGGCTGAATTCAGTCATTAGGTATGCGTATAGGGTCGGAAGAGGACAAACGGGTCTGCCGCATAGAACGCGGCATAGAATGTGAGGCAGGCAAAGAAGCATTCAAAACGAAAAGATGCAAAACATGTAAAAGAAAATCCCCAGAACTCCCCCATCAGCAACAACAGCCCCCCACCCCACACTTCACCCCAGAAGTATCTGTCACCCAGTCTCACACAACAAAACAGTTGGGACACATAACTTGGCATTCAAGGTGGACCTCCTCCTATGCAGGATCTAATATAAATCAATACACTGTGTGCCCCGGGCACGGGGTCATAGATGGAACTGAGTCGACAAGCGTTTTACACCTGTCCTTCGCTGAGCGGCTCCCCATCAGGGTTAGTCCACCCCGTGGACCTCAAGAGGCCATTCCACATCAGAGGGTCTGGGAGTGATCTGACTGTGTTTGGCACTTGCCCGGCTCTCTGTCAGCCCTTGGCCTTAGGGCATCTGCAGCTCTGGGATCAGGCAGTGTTTGGGGCCGGTGTTCCCCGACCCATCTCAGAAGTGGGGCCTGGGGGTTCACATTGACAGGGTTACTTCTGCTCAGTTCTCCACTCCCACGCCTAATTCGAGACATCGAAGAAGTAGGAGCGAGATCCGTAAATCATCTCAGCCGTGCCGGGAAGAGCAGCATCTATTGAAGGGTCATCGCTCTGAGCTTCTGTTTGACTGTATCAAACGATTTACGCTGTTTCTGAGTAGCTTTCGTGTAGCACGCGCCTGTTGAAGGACTGCATCCTGGTTCTGAAAGTTAAGTATTTTAGTGATGAGGGGGCACCCGGAAGAGGTTTCTGTGCTAGGGCTCGGTGTACCCCTTCGACCATTAACCAGGATGAAAAAATTCCCTCAGGAATCCAGGACTTGATCCAGTTTTCCACAAAGGTTTCAGGGTGGGGTGTCTCAGCCCCCTTGTGGACCCCCACAAGCTGCAAGTTACTATGTCTGGAATGGTTTTTGCCATCCTCCGCTCTGGTTTCAAGGGCGCAAACAGTAGACAGCAATGTGCTTACTTGTGATTTGAGGTCGGTCGAGTCATTCTCCAGGGTAGATACACAGCCCACCATCTCTGTAACCTTCCCAGACACATTACAGAGATCTTGATGAAGAACCACAAAATCTAACTCAGCTGCACCAATTTTTGATTCAAGGAGGTGTGGATGGGCTGTAAGATTTGGCCACACCCGTAACCATGGGGGGGGGGGGGTAGTGGAGTTGGTCCCGCAGCAGCCTGCTGCCTGGCAGAATCCGAGGAGTTTGTCGTGTATTTAGCTATCTTGGATGGTACTCCAGACGGAGGGGCTTTATCTTTACCCATCTTTGTCACAGATGGTGGAAGGCATAGGACCACTTTTTGATGGAGGGGTGTATGATGGGAATCGTGCCCTTAAGCAGGATCAGGGACAGTTTAGGCGCTTTGGCCGTAGCTCGATGCCTTTGGCTTCAAAACCAGTCATTCGGGTGTTTGGCCCACTTATCCAGATGTCAGGGAGCAGCACAAGCAGCCAAAGTATGGGTCTACCAGTGAGGAGGGGGGGCCCCTTCAACAGGATGCCCTTGGCATGGAGTGGAGCGCCCCAGAGCCCTACACCACCAAACCAGCGATTGAAGTACCCAGATCAAAGAGGGCGGTCGAAGGTTCTGCACAAGTGGTACCCCAACTCGATTGCCCCACAGTCTCCAGGGAGGCAGCACAAGCAGTTGGTGAGGCCCCGCAAGCACAGCAGTATTCAGTGGGGTAGGTCAACGCATAGGCCCAGCAATGGGGTCCAAAGGGCGAGGCCTCTGTCCACAGCCGGTAACTGTAGGCCATGGAAGAAGGAATAAAGTTAGGTGTGACCGTCACAATGTCTGCGAGCCTCTCACCGGTCCCCAGCCAGAGGTTTGGGCATGCAAGTGCTCAGGCGCCCGAAGACCACACCACCAGCACATCACAAACTCAGGGGGGGTGGGGGAGAAGAGGATTCTTTCGCCACCCTTGCAACTGGCTCACTGGCCACGGTTGCACCAGTTAGGCCCACAGGCAAATAAGAGGGAGTTTAAGACCCAAGGGTGGAGCGCACTGACCCCTCAAGACCCCCACTCGTCCCAGCACCTCCTACTTTAGAGCGGGGTCCCCAGCACCAAGAGGTGGCCCGCAGCAGCTCCAGAGGTTGGCACTCTCACAGCGCAACTCCCCCTCATCGTCGCCCTCTCCAGGTAGTAATGGTCCCAGGGTGACAGTCCCCAGCAGTGTGGCAAGGCCCACGGTGACTGAGGAGCTGCCCCAGGCAGATTGGGCAAGCTCCAACATCCCCACTCAGCATTAGAGGCTCCAAAAGGATGAGCCGGCTGAGAGCTGCTTTTCGTGCCTTGGCGCCACCTTGGGGCCGCGAGCTCCGTACCTCGCCACCTTGTCAGAATTAGTCTGAGCCTGGGTAGACGGCCCCAGCAGCCACACAGGGTCCTCACAAGTCGGGGACCGGCCCACCAGGGGGAAATATGGGCCTGGGACACAGGATGCGGCTGGATGACAGAAGAGGTCTGAGGAGCATCACTAATATGTGTGAGCCATCTTGGCTGCTCCGGCCACGTCCCCTCAGCATGGCAGAATTTAAGAATTTATAATCATCTCATAGGGAGGACTTCCAACTTGTGGTGCAGGTTATCCTTTCAGTAGCAATCTTGACTCTGATTTAACTAAATCCGCACCTATTTTAAATAACATGCTCTCAACAACACAATACTTGAACAAATGCAATATAACTTCACCTCAATATCTCAAAAGACAATAATTAAATAAGACAAAACAATAACACCTGGGTCTGTGTACTGCGAAATGGGATGGAAATCAAAATCACCACAAAGCAAGTAGTTCCGGAACTAGTTTAATTCACTCTTGTGCACAGAATAAACCATCACTATTCCAATCCAGAATAGCACATTCACAACTAGATTATTAAGAAAATCATAAATTCAAAAAACCTTGGCGCCATCTTAAAATCTTCCACTGATGCCTTAATAATAATAATAATAATTATAATATTAATAATAATAACTACTTTTTGCAAAGCGCAAACATATCACCCCTTTAAGGGTTTCAAGGCGCTGTGGGATGTCGGGGAGATTAAGTGAGCTATTGCCCAGAGTCACATGATGCTGCTCTGTGCTGCCGCCGGCACCCAGGATCGAACCATGAGCCCGTGCTTTGGAGTCAGCTGCTCTGGCCGCTGTGCCACACCTCTCCTTTATCCAAATTGATCTCTCAAAAATCTTGACGTAAAATACATAACCAAAACAATAAACCACATCAACACTTCAACACTCACCTTTATTAGCAATAATGTCAACAACCCATGCAAACACAATACCATAACATAACACATCTGCAATCATTAACATCACAACACGCATCGCAAAACACACTGCGCTAGACACATTATACCCTATTAATACTCACCAATTCCCCAGAAGAATGGATTGAACAGTCAAATCACCTCCGTCAGGCTCTAACACCATGGCAACACTTCACCATGGGAACACTTCACCATGGGACACAAAGAGGTAAAATTCTCCAATTGAGGGTCTAATTAATTAACTACCCTAAATAATTAATTGCCAAATTAGTTTAATTAGCCACTAAATATTCGAACACCAATTCTCCACCAAAATCTGTAGATGCCGAAACACATTTAATTTTATGTTGGCCAGGTTGAGGGAAATGGAGCAAAATTTGCATCAAATATTTAGCCAATAAGGTTAAGAAAAAGGCTTGAGACACTAATCCCAGTTTTGTTAATTTATTCATATGTCAAAATAATTATTACAGAGAGTAAATGTTTGTTAAGTAGGAAATCGACATAATCATATAAAAAGCATAGGCTATCCCTCTCTAAGTGTCAAGTAGACTTACATAAGGTCTGTCTCATTCAAAGTCAAAAGCTAGTGTCCAGTGCATCTAAGTTTCAACCCTCACTGCTGATGAGCAAGAGAACCAGTGAACATGTAGCCCACAAATATCTTTTCATACGTCTCTTGATCTGTTCATAATCCTATCATTTATGTAGGCCTGGTTGTGTGATTCCATGACAGCATATGTGTTTTGTGGGATAGTGTATGTGTCTGTATGCATGTTACCTCTCTGTGTGTATGTAAACCTTTGTGTTTTGGTACCTGAATTTTTGTGTGTTGGTCTGTGTGTGTACAGACACCTAAAGGCATGTTGTTCTGTGTCCACTTGGATGTCTGTATTAGTGTTGAAATGCTTGCAAATGTGCATGGATGTGTGATATTTTGTGTGTCTGTGTGCATGGATTATGTATACTTCATCAATGCTTATTCTTAATGGTATTTGTTTGTAGCACATGCATAGAGTCCCATATTTAAATGATGATTTCAACAGTGCTCTTAGAGATAAGTAGGTGTCCATTTCAGAATTGACGCAACTGGTAAAAATATGCTCAACCTTCATGCTTAAGCAAACACAGCATACTTAATGAGAACCTTGTAGTGTGTGAAACAGGGCACCGTAAGGTCAAAAATATATTCTCAAGTGTTTTTGTTTAGACAAAGAATGAGTCAGAATATTACCTTGTGGCTTCTATTTTTATATTTCCAGAGATATAGAATGGTCTTTCATTGTTATATTCATCGAACACGCCCCATCGAAGGTGGGCCCATTCATGGACAAACAGTCTGCCTGTACGGAAAAATGGTGAATATTTAAGCATAAACACATACAAAAATGTATTCAGCTAGGTCATATACATATTAGGACCTCAAAACGTGTCATACTTTTAAGCTAACCAGTGCTAAAATGCTTGTGTTCTCTCCTTAAAACAAGGTAGAAAAGGCTTACACCTAATTGACATATTTAATTTACATGTAAGTCCCTAGTAAAGTGGTACACGATGTACACTGGGTCTGTAAACTAAATGCTACTAGTGGGCCTGCAACACTGCTTGTACCACCCACTTAAGTAGCCCCTTAAACTTGTCGCAGGTCTGCCATTGCAGCCTGCGTGTGCAGTTGTAAACTGCCATTTTGACCTGGTAAAATAAACCTTTTGACAGGCCCAACCCTTCCTTTTTAATACACAAATGTCACCCCTAGAGTAGACCCTAAACAGCCCTCAGGGCAGGATACAATGTATTTAAAAAGTAAGAAATGCATTTTTAAGTTTTACATGCCCTGAGACTGAAAAACTCTTAAAGTTGTTTTCCACTAATGAAAGGCCTACCTCTTCAATAGACTAACATTGGAGTTATCTTATTAGATTTAATAAGCTGTAACTTCCAAATGGGAAAAGGTGACCAGTGTATGTTTGGTGTGTTTGGATTTGAAATGAAAAATCCTCTTTTATGGTGAAGGCGGATTTCAAATTAAAAAAAATTAAATGCCACTTTTAGAAAGTTTTTTTGACTAGTAAAAGTTGCGGAGGGGCGTGGACAGGCAAGATGGCCGGGTGGATGTGAACCACTCCGGCTCCGCCGCCAAGAGGCTGTCCCAACCCTAAACTGCCGATGCATGTAGTGTCCAGCGGCATGGTTCCGAACCAGATGACATTTAGAGCCAGCTGGGTCTGAAAAAAGCGATCGTAGCTACGCTCCAGGAGAGTTAGCTGCCTGGTGAGTGCGATCCCGAGAAGTCGGACGCAGCCAAGATGGCGGCTCCCGCAACTGAGCACACCCGCCCGAAGAAAGGAAGGTAGCAGCCGGGTGGGCAGATCAACTGGAGGCAAGACAAGAGCACACAACCTCCCCCCAGAACACCCGATACCTGGAGCGGGAGCAAAGAGGCACGGGACCGCTCGATAGAGACAGAGAGCTCCGGAGTAGCCCGGGGGTGTCTGCGCCAAAGAAGACGTCCCAGGAAAAATCCCACGCTCGCATCACTTGACGAAAGCCATGAGTAAGGAGGGAGGAAAGCCCTTAAACAAATATAGGGGTTTGAGGGGTGTTTAGGAGCACGAAGAGAATACACAGCAAGGCCCAGAAAAAGTGCACAGGCGAGCAATGGCCGTGCCTGACCCCAAGATGGCGGCTAAAGAGAGAAAACGAGCAAGACAGCAGAGCGAGCTCTCACGGGGGAAGCCTAAGTGAAAGGCAGTGAAAGCAGCGGGGCGCGACGATAACCGGACGGAAAGGAGGAGCACAGGTGCGGGGGCATAAATATTCGAGAAGGAGGGAGTGACTTTGGGGAAATGCCCGCCTGACCCTAAGATGGAGGCCAGTGACCAGTAAAGCGTGTAAGTGAATGACTCCATAGGTGGCAGAGTCCATCGCTCAGCGCATTACCACAGAAGGGGGTCCCTGGCTAGTGGGGGCCGGTGGGCGTCACTGCCCACGTACGAGAAGAAGCAGTGGACCGCACCTATGCCACCTAAAAAGTCCACAAGTAAGGTCACAAATGTTTTCACTCCTACGGAGAAGAGGCCCGCGCAAGACCAGGGAGGCGCCGACACCATTATGGCACTTACTAAGGATGACTTCATGGCCTCCCTTAGGGAATTTAAAACCGAGTTGCGCACGGAACTGAAACTAGATATAAAGGCTTCAATGGAGCAACTCAAGGCCAACCTCGCTGAGCGCATGACCTCCCTCCAACAAGATGTCGATTCCATAGGCACAAGAGTAATGGAGGTGAAGACCCAAGCACAGGAACTTGACAGGCAAACAGCAGACAAGCACAAGAGAGTCCAGGACCTTCATACCCAGCTACAACAAGCTCTGTTGAAAAACGAGGATCTGGAAAACAGGTCACGGAGGGACAATATACGAATCAGGGACCTGGAGGAAGGAGCCGAAGGTCTGGACCTAGAGGGCTCTTTGCGGAAATAGTGAGCCCACGTCTAATGAAAATCAAAATAGAGAGAGCGCATTGAGAGGGCACACTCTCAGCAGGCGAGAGAGGACGAACCCGAGATGTTCTGGTCAAGCTACACTCCTTCAAGGTGAAGGAAGCTATACTGCAAGCGGCCAGGAAGAAAGACAAGATTGCCTTTCAAGGTTTCAGCTGTACGCTATTTCAAGACCTCGCTCAGTCCACACTGCAAAGACGACAACTCTTTCGGCCTCTGACAACAAAGCTACGAGCCGACAACATCAGATATCGCTGGACTTATCCGTTTGGGCTGGCCTTCGAACTGAACAATAAGGTGCAGCACGTCACAGCTTTGGCGGAGGGCCTGGAACTCCTGTGGCTCCCAACTGCAGAAGAGTCAGAGACTCAATCATCCACAAAAGAGGGAGGAACCTCACATACAACGCTTTCCCAGTTGCGAACAATCCCAAAAAGGAGACAAACCAAGACGTAAAATGGCTTCAACAAACGACAGAGACACAATGGCGACCACAGAATAACTCAACCGTGACTTTCCAAGAGAAGGCAGATTGGTCAGCTCAGACAGGGCAAGAGGAATGCGACATGAGCTGCAGGGAGGGTCTACCTCCCAAGGATCTCGGAGCTGAGAAGGACACTATATGGACACACTACATGTATAAATGATCAGAGTCAGCCGGGGCGGTGGGCCTAGACCGCGGCGCCCACCAACACGTCCTTCATTATGAGGGACTGCATCACTGGGGGCCATCGGGCCCTCCAGCAAAGGTTCAATTATGTTTTGGGGCTTCATAGTTGGGGGGGGAGGGACTTGTTACGGGGAAAGGTGGTGGCCACACAGGGGTCAAAGTCAGTCCACACTACAAAACGTTAATGGGGAGTGCCCGGATAAAGGATTGACGGGGGGCTCTGGAGGGCAATGGGGATGGAGTCGCAGCACGCAATCGGATAAGAGTGGGGCGTGTGGAGAGGGTGATCAAAAATCAAGATGGTTAGTATAGCCTCCTGGAATGTTAAGGGACTAAACTCCCCTTGCAAGCGCTCAAATTTGTGGAAATATTTAATAGATCACCAACATGATATAGTGGCACTCCAAGAAAACCACTTAAAGCGTTCAGAAGAACACAGACTCAGACATAAAAGCTACTCCCTAATATACCGGTCTTCCATGGGGACAAAACAAAAAGGGGTAGCACTTCTTTTCCACAACATGACAAAATTCCAGACAGAAGGCATAAAAGCAGATAAGGAGGAAAGAGTGATAATGGCAAAGGGGAAATTGAAGGGGAGGACGTGCACATTTGTTTCAGCCTACACACCAAACACGGGCCAATCCGCGTTCGTGACCTCCATATTGAATATGTTAGGAGGGTTTGCAGAAGGCCCAATAGTCCTCATGGGTGACTTTAATATGACCTGGCAAGCTACAAAGGATAGCACACATCCCCACAGGGCTCCCACAGGTAGCTTCCCTACGGGGCTGAAACAGACCTTCCAAACGATGGGCCTCACCAACACGTGGAGGTCAATATATCCAAACACAAGAGACTAGACTTTCTTCTCGCATGTACACCAAACGCATTCGTGACTAGACTATATATTCCTCAGCCAAGGTCTCATGGGGTCACTTCAAGCGGCAAAGATTCACCCGATTGCCGTCTCAGATCATTGCCTCGTCTCGGTGTGCTTGACCTGGAACAGTCCCCCGTCGGACCCGCCAAGATGGTTTTTTCTTGTCTCTCTGACAAGGGACAGACTGTTAAGAGATGAACTGAGAGTGGCAATCAAAGAATACTTTCAACTGAACCAACCAAATGCCACCTCACCCCCAAACAAATGGGACGCTTTTAAGGTGGTGTTGAGGGGCAAATGCATCGAATTGAACGCCACACTAAATAGGCAAAGAGCTAAAGAATGCAAGGCACTAGAAGCCGAGCTCGAGGCAGTAGAAAAAGAGCACAAAGAGACGCCCACACGGCACTTACAACGTCAGCTCAGCACCCTTAAAGGGAAAATCAACGCAATTTACACCAACAGGGCGGAATATACACTCCTTAGACTACGTCAGTTATCCTATGCCCAGGGGAATAAAGTGGGATGCCACCTGGTGAGACAGCTTTGTGAAAAAAGGGAAAAGGAGTACGTAGGGGGGATTAAAGACGAGGCAGGAATCGTGAAACTTTCAGACAAGGGCAAAGCGAACATATTTGGGTCCTTTTATAGTGATCTCTGCCAAGCAGGGAACACCGATCCGTCAGCCCAAACAAATTACTTAGAGATAGTTTTGCTCCCTAGGGTTTCCCCAGGTTGGAGAGAGCAATTGGATGCCCCCATTACCGAAGAGGAGGTGGGACAAGCTATAGCTGCGCTCAAGCCCAACAAATCCCCGGGACCGGACGGTCTGACGGCACACTTCTATAGACCATATGCCCCAGAGCTCATTCCCCAGCTGACTACTCTTTTTAATGCCATCGCGGAAGGGACAAAGGTGACAGACTCTATAGCCAAAGCCAGGATAACAGTGGTCCCTAAGGCAGGGAAAAACCCTCAACTTTGTGCCTCTTATAGGCCAATTGCCCTGTTAAACTTAGATGCTAAGTTATACTCGGCGATACTAACAGCCAGGGTGGAAGATCTGATGCCTGACCTTATACACCCGGACCAATCGGGCTTTATAAAGGGAAGGCAGACCCATGACAACATCCGCAGAACGCTCCATCTGATAGGGATAGTCTCCAAACACAAGATAGTGGTAGGGCTAGACACAGAAAAAGCTTTTGACAGGGCGGATTGGTCGTTTATGTTTCAGGCATTGGAAAGATTCGGATTCGGGCCCCTTTTATTAACATGATCAGAGCTAACTACACGCACCCACGCTCACGAGTAAAAGGTGAATGGGGTGTGCTCTCGGCCTTTCGGTCTACACAGGGGGACGAGGCAGGGGTGCCCGCTGTACCCTCTGCTATTTGCCCTAAGCATAGAGCCGTTAGCAGCACAAATCCGAGCCACCCCGGAGATCCAGGGGATAAAATTCAGAGGTGAGCAACATAAACTGTCCTTGTTCGCTGATGACGTTCTGTTGACACTCTCCTCCCCACGCTCCTCATTATCCGCTCTACAGAAAGAACTGAAGACATTCGAAGACATAGCAGGGTTCAGGGTAAATTTGAACAAGTCCTCCGTCCTGAACATTACACTACCAGAAGGAGAGGCAGCGCTGTTGAGGGGGGAGATTCCATTCCACTGACCCAAACACACCCTTACATACTTGGTAATTCAGATCACTCCACACTTAGACGTGCTATTCAAAGCTAACTATCCACCCCTCCTATTTCAGATACAACAGGACCTCAAACGCTGGAAACCTTTATATATCTCCTGGCAAGGGTGGATTCACGCCACAAAAATGACAGATTTGCCAACATTTTTATATTTATTCCAGGGCCTCCCGATCGACCTCGAGAGAGACTATCTCCCTAGACTGCACCCGCTTATCATATGATATATATGGCAAAATGGCAGGACACGCCTCCCGTTCCACAATCTTAGAAGGCCGAAGGACGAGGGAGGAGTGGCGCTCCCAGACTTTGACCTCAACTACAAAGCTGCACAACACATGACTGGGTGTAGCTGACGGTTGGGCTTTGTGTATTCCTCCTAGACAACCACACACAATAGAGAGCTTATCTGTGCCTGGATGGGCCATCACTGGTAGGATTGGAGGGCAGAGCTGGGCACAGCCCTACTTACACTTGAATAGGCTGTGTCCTACCTCAACAGAAAAGGCTACATACCCCCTGTAGATAGTTTTGAATTAGGGCAGGGAAGGCAGAAAGCCTGTGGACTTTACAGGGCAACCTCTTCTCCCACTTCAAAAGAAGGCCCAGATATACATTTTAGACCTCAGAAATCAACTCTTCAGTACACTTCTGGATCTGTGGACGCTCTGCCAGGAAGAGGGTCTGCTGTGCTCCTGAAAGGACTGCCACTCTGCTGAACAGCTGCTCCGAAGTACTGCTGTCCTGCTTTGCTGACCTGCTGCCCTCTTGCCTGGGTGAGAATAGCTGGACCTGCATCTGTTGAACCCAGGACCACCATAGTGACTCCAAGGACTAGCAGGTTGGCCTCCAGATTAGGGCCTTGGGGACAAAAGGCACCAATAACTTTGAACCTGGCACCTGGACTCTGCCATCTGTGAGTCCTACCCTGCCAAGTTGTGCCACCCCAGTCCTAGACCCTTGGAAGTGGGCCTGAAGGTGATCTGCAAGTCCATCTTTGAATCCAGCAGAACTGATGCATCTCCTCTGCTGCGCTCCGAAACCCCGAGCAAAACCGATGCATCCCATCTGCTGCGTGGACTTTTCTGGTGCAAGGCCTTCACATCGCAGTCCGCAGTTTCATCAGAACGACAGCTGAGCGACACATTCTCGATGCAGGCCCTTGCATCGCAAGCCTCTCGTCAATGCAGGACTTTGCATCCCAAGCCCTGTAGCTTTTTCTGTACCAGCTGGTGGGCAACACCTATTCAATGCTGGACTTTATATCGCAATTAGGTGTGTGTAGAGCTGGCGGCGTTTTATTCCACAGAATTAAATTTCCGCAGAATTCTATGAAATTCCACCGGGGGCAGAATAGGCACCCCAGTGTGCACTGCATACCCCTCAGTGCCCGTACATAAGTATTTAAGGGCACCAAGGGGTATCCACTCCAGTGCATACCCCTCAGTGCCCTTACATACTTATGGATTCATACCCTAAAGTTTAGGCAGATTTTTATAACTGTTATGCACTGAATGTTTGCATTGCGATTGATTAACAGAAATTATTTCACAGGAAGCAAGGGAAGACAGAGTCAATCAATGAATCTCTCTATAAATTGTAACTTTGAGACTCACCAGGATGAATTACAAAAGCATACAGGAAAGATTATGCATGAAGGAATATTCTTAATTGAAGGATGTAATTGCAGTTGTGTACAAAGCAAAAATGACCAATCATTGTGCAAAAGTAGGTGTGCCTGGGAGTGACTCCGATGACAAAGAAATAGTAGGATAAAACCAAAACAGCAGCAAATAGAACATTGCAAACAGTGGTAGTGCCTACAAATAAAATGAATCCAGTGGATGACAGGAAAAGAAAGAAATGCAAAACAGGTTTGAAGGAAGTGTGATAAGGGAAACAGGATAAAAATTGAAATTTTAGTCATGCCAAAGTTGAGTAAACATCTGAGTCGGGTAGTTCTGAAAACTGTAATATGGACACCAGAGATGATTTTGTCCTTGAAGAACTCTAAAACTAAACCAGTGTGTGAGATGAAACTTGGCGGAGTGAAGATAATGATTTTTACTGATTTTGGCTCACCATACACGATTGTTGACTAGAAAGTTTGGAAAGATGAATTTGTAGCGGTGTTAGACCCAAAACTTTAACCTCCTGACATTTCACCTGACAGCTTTACAAAATAGCCAATTCCTATGGCTGGATAAACAATGGTAATTTTTGCATTTAAAAATTAGAAGGATGTAGGTATTTAAATGTAGCAGAGGCGGTACCATCCACTCTTGGATGGATAGATCAATGAGCTTCAGGCATTATTTTAGACTGCAATAGCCTGGAGCAAGTGTTAGTGGCAGGAGAAAACATATTTACTAGCAATAAGATGCAGAAGGAATTCCCAAGTGTTGTTCTGTGCAAGATTAGTATTTTGAAGTGATTTTCATATAATAAATTAATAAAGGAGGATGCTACTCCTATAGTACATACATTGAGAAACTTACCTATGATTGTGAGGGAATACATCAATCAAGAAATCAATAAGCTATTGGAGGCTGGTATCACTAAGCCTATCAAGGCAGCAGGGTGGCTAGCACCCCTAGTCAAAGCAGGCAGGCCAACAACAAGGTCCATCTCTGTGTCAAGTTAGAGAGCTCAATAGTAATATTAAATTGAAAGATTTGTACTACACAGGATAAATTTAATGATTGCTATGACGAAAGGTATGAAATGTTTTTTGTAAATTAATTTATCCTCGACATACCATCAGATGCGGCTAAACCCCAATAGTAAGACATTTGCAATGTTTCTAACACCAGTTGAGTGCTTTCAACATGTTCGAATGCGGTTCAGACTAGCATCGGTGGCTGCGTTCAATGTTTCATTTGCTTAATGATCAAAATGGTTCATGTTTCTCCAAGATAACATGTTGGTTATTGGTACTGATAAGGTCCAACGTGATGGGAGATTACAGGGAGTTTTGAATGCGCTGGGAAAACATGGTCTGATAGCAGAACATACAAAGGGGCATATTCTCAAGCCGCTATCGCCGAGCTATCGGCACTTTATCGCAGCCAAAGTCGCGCTAAATTTACCGCCCCATTCACAAGCTGGTGCTAACAGCCCATAACACCAGTTTACCTGCGAAAGCAGTCGCAAAAAACATCGCCACAGATGACCCCGGCAACTAACGCTAATGAGATGCAGAGTAGGCGTTTCCGAGCAAAAACCCGCGACAACACCACACCTCCACATTCTCAACGACCAGCCACATCGGCGATAAGACCACAAAACAGGCGATAAGGTGTGTTAGCAGCAGGAAACTAACACCTGCTCTGACCTGGTGTAAAGTCAGACGACAAGCTGCACCATCAAAGGGAGCCCAGAGCCACACAGGAAGAACAACAGACGCCATGGAGCCACTCACCATGCACCCCGGAGCCCCGAGGCGGCAACAACACCCACCGCCACCACCCCCAGGACCGCCACCCCCCCAACTGACCCCCTCGCCCCCCCCAGACCACCACAGAGGCAGCGCAGACAAAGACAGCGGACATACAGGAAATGCACCAGCCCTACAGACCTAACACCAGACAATGCCAATGCCCTCTACAGGCCCAAAAGGACAACCATACTCCGCATCCTAAACATCATTGCCCACAGGCTGACGTTACCAACACAGCGGACAACCAACATCTCTCCGCAGACAAAGCTGCTGGCTGTGCTGCACCTGTTGGCCCCTGGTATCCTCCCAAACAACAACCGCCCGAGTCGGAGGAGTCTCACAACCAGCCCCATCCAAGTTCCTCACACCTGGCCTGGATGCCCTCACCAGCTAGGGACCCCAGCACCCATACATCCCCCACAATGCGCAGGAACAGCTGGAGACCAAGCAAGGACTATACGCCATAGCTGGATCCCCGCACGTGTCGGGGGCAATCGACTGCACACTTGTCCCACTTGTGCCCCCTGCCAACACCGCACACAATACCCCAACAGAAAGCACACGCATCCCATCAACGTGCAGGCAATAGTGGACCACAGGGGACTCCTCACCAATGTCATAGCCAACTACCCAGGCAGTGCGCATGATCCCTTCATCTTCCGACAGTCCAACATCAACCAGCGCTTCCAGGATGGCACCTATGGAAATGCACTGCACGTCGGCAAGTACCAAATGAACACACCACACACCTCAACTCCACAATCATGCAACTCACAACTCTGGCACTGCCCACGTCACAAAATCACATACAACATGCCAAACAACATGCCCCCCCACCAGGCACGACAGCACAACTTACTGTGGCAACCTTGGTTAGCCATGTACATGAGCCATCAACAGCATGGCACCTCAGCCACACAATACCGGAATGTGGGGAGAGGTGGGAACCAGGCATGTGCGAAGGAGGCAAGTGACCCATGAATGATAATGTACACAATGCCAAGTGTTGCGGAGATGTGCTAGACAGACTGCAGTATGCAGACCACAGACATAGCCATGTCTACATGCACTGCTGGTGTTTGGAATGTAGTGGACAGTGGACGCAACCATGCTACCCCAGCCAGTGGGGGAGATCGTGGAAATGTAGCTTGTGACGTCCCCCCCTGTAAGCGTGTGCGGAGTGGGCTGGCCTGGAAGACGCCAGGCCAGCGTAGGGGTGTGAATAAAAAGCACGTAGCCTTGGGCGTGGTTCTCTTCCGGAATGCCCAACGTGCCTGCCCGGGCGGCGCCTCCCACCCAGCCACGAGGCCGACGCCGTCGTCGTGAGCGGTGTGGCCTGCGATCCTGTGCGCCTGCTGCACCCCGGGCTGCTGGTCCCCGAACCCGTCATGCCCACCCCTGTGCAGCCAGGCCTCATTGCCCACCTGCCGACACCGGCGTGTGTCGAAGAGGGCCCACCACGTGCCGGTGCAAGCTCCAAGCCCGAAGCCTGCGACCTTGGCACCCGCCTCAGACCATCACGGCCTCCGCGACACAGGCCCGCATTACTCCTTTCTCGTTGACGTACTCCACCGCTGCCTCCGGCCTACACTACGGTCAAGTAGGTCACACATTTGGAACTGAGTCTTGATTACACAATGGCCGAGTACACACTTTATGGCGGAGTTTATATCACTATACTCCCTTCGAAGTGGTGACACAAAGTATGTGCATGGCATCCCAACCACACGTGTCTGTGGGCCCTTGATGTCTACGCCTTCGGACTACACTGCGGTCCTGCAGGCCCCACACAAATCCATGCCAGTCCGTACCAGGCAGGACAAGGCATCGTCGCTGGCTAAACACCCGCTCAGCTCTGTCGCTACTGCCTTGGTCAACCACGAGTCATCCCCACATGCCATTTCAACGCCGTGTGTCAGTGTTCCAGGAGGAGCTCGCTGAACAGCGGTTGGCCCGCGCTGGCCGCTGCCTCCGGACTACACATCGGTTGAGTTGGGCACACATTGGGGACTCAGTCATGATTCATTTATGGCAGACCTGATATCATTGTACTGGCCTCGTCGGAGACTGCATCCGCTTCCAGCTCCGGGGCCACTAAGTCTGTTCCCCGACAACCATGGACACTTTCTTCTTGAGATTTGTTGGCGACTGAGTCCATGGACTGGGGATAGTCTTCATCATCATGTCGGTGATACTGACTATGTGGCCAAAACGAGGCAGTAGCATTCCACTCCTCCATTTGCTGCTTCCGGCCGGCTACTGCCCTCTGCATCATGCCCTGGAGGACACTTTCCACTGTCCCCCGCAAACCTCCGCTACATTCACCTTCAACATCAACGAGGACCCGCTCACCTCGCGTGGCCCTATCTCACTGTCCCGCAAGTCACCGTCCTGTGGCAGTGTGCCTGTACCAGCCGCAGTGCATCCGGGGCCACTAACTCTGTGCAGCTCAAATCATGGCCCCAGTCTGGTGGCATGTTGGATGGCCTCTGGGTCGATGGCCTTGGGGTCATCAACATCATGTGTCTGTGGCCCTGCGCTGTCCGCTGCCTCAGCCCTCAACTGCGGTCCACCTGGGCTCACACATCAAATCGAGTCCTGACCTGCCTGGACGTTGCATCACCGCAGGATGCACGCGCCACCACCGCCAGGACCAAGTCCAGACAACAGGTGCCAGAGTCGGAAGTGTCTTACTGCCAGACTTTCAGAGTAGCTCACACCAGTCATGGGTGCCATCATCAGCTTGATACCCTGCTCAGCTCCTCAGGTGCCACTAACTCAGTGCACCACAAATCAAGGACCATTCTGCTTGCATGTAGGGTGAACACTGTACTCTCTCCGGCAACCACCATGATACTTCACAGTTCTTTCTGTTATGCTGATGTTTTATGTTTCTGCTTCAATTGTGATCACTGTTCAAGTTGTTGCCAGCACCAACGACTCCCTGCGGGCTGGCTTACACTCACCCCACACACATCCAGCACATGCGTCACTGTACATGTGACCATGCCAATAAAGGTGTCGAGCGCACGTGCTCGTGGCCAGTTCAACGAACTATCTGAGTGTGTCCGTGTGCTCATGATGTATGCATTAGGGCCCGGCCCCACAACCTTACATTGTGCCGTGTGCAGAGGACACAGCCATGTCACCGCAGGCAGAGGGTGGGACATTGCACATGTAGCTTTGTCGTCCCCACCCAATACGTAGGAGGAGTGAACTTGGCCGGCGTACGCCAGTCCGGCGTGGGGGTGTGGGTGATTATCACATGGCTCTGGGTGTGGTTCAGTACTGGAAATGTGCAAAGGCATGTGTCCCTGTCGCAGTGTGGGTCTCCGTTGGGGTGTGTAGGTGGTCCATGATGGGACTTTGACACCCATGTATGGGATCTAGTTTGTCTCCCATGAGGTAGTACCCCACCCGCACATGTTCGGCCAGCCCCTTCTGGCAGTCTGACAGCTGGCCTTGGAATGGGATGTGTGCTTAGGTGAGCTGCTGTGAGCCAGCCTGGGTGGTGGGTGCGTCCAGCTGTGTTGTCCGTGCAGGGGGTGGTGTGTCCTAGGTGCAGCGGGGCTGCCCTGCTCCTGGAGCTCTATTGCCTAAGATGTCCATGGACTGTTGTAGGGCGTCGGAGTTGGAAGTGTGGAGGTCCTCTTCAGCATCACTGATGAGTTGTCTGGTCTGCTCTGCTGGAGGTGTTGTTTGTCCCTCTGCAATGTGAAGGGGAGATGCTTGTTGACATTGTGTTGGCATGTATGTTGACGCATTGTTCGGGTTTACATACAGACTGCATGACAATGTACATTGTGACTGTTTTGGATTGGCGGACTATTTGATGCGGGATCGTGGACAATTGGACTACATGACGTAGGTGATGTTGTACACGTACATTTTCATCTCACAGTTTCCTGCTATGTCCGATGTGATTGGCCATTTTCTACGCACAGGCGGAGCCAGTTGTGTCCTCTGTTCTGCAGTGTACGTGTTGCCCTGTGTCCCACATTGCCATCCATGTGGATGTGCTGTGATTGCTATGTGTGTGTGCTGCATTGTGTGGGAGACGCACCTGCTGCTGTGATTTTGCTGTCCCTTATCCCTTGGAGGGGGTGTGCCTTTGGCTTTTGTGCTTTTGAGGTGCTGTGATGTTGGCGACTGGGGTCATTTGTGCTCCTGGACCGGATTTTGTTCTCTTGTGCATTGTTTGTCTGCAGATGTATTGTTGACGTCAGTGGTTGTTTGTGCACGTGGATGTTCAGGGTGTGACCTGCTCGCTTCCGGATGTAGTCCACACTCAGCCACCTCAGTCTCGTGGCGTGCACAGTGTCATGGTGATTGTACTCGGGCCATGCTGCTCGTCATGTGGTGTCACTTGCATTGTCAGTGTGGCTCTCACATACGCATCTTTGCTGTGTTTCGCACTGGTGCATGTGTGTGTAGTGGAATTGGTGTTGTGTGGGGTGGGACCTCTTCGGGCACATGGTGGACGGGGGCCTACTTGGTGTTTGTATGTGTGCTGCAGTGTGCCACGGGGATCAGGGACATGGCCCAGGGTCGTTGTGGGTGTGCGGTGTGCTACACGTCGTTGTGCATGTGTGCCATTGTGCCAGTCCCCCCAGTCCCTGTTAGTTACTCACCCTGTTGATGTTTTGTCAAGTCATGTCGAGCAGTGTCTGGACTCCCGACTCCTTGCACCGTCTCCACACTCATGACTGTGTCCACCATTTGCTCCAGCTCCTCCTGTGGCGCAGGACTCCCACCTCCATTCGCTGTTGCTGCCTTCCGGGTGGCAGCGGGTTTCTGCTTGGTTTGGCTTTTGACTTTGTGCCAGCGCATCTTGGCCTCCTCGGCAGTCTGACTGCATTCAAGATGGAATGCCATTTTTCCATCTGTGTTACCAATGACACGGTGGTGGAGACGGACAGTTGTTGTTAGTGCTCTGTCACCTCCGTGACGACGGTCAGGTTGTCATGCGGACTGTACCCCGTCTTCCTCTTCCTCTTCTCCTTGGCCTTCCCCGACCCCGAGGTTCCTTGCTGGTGGTCTGTGGGGCTTGTGGGGTTCACGTTGACCTTGGCACTCGTTCCGGGTGCATCCATGTTGCTACGCATTATATTTTGTTTATGGTGTTTTTTTCTTGTTGGGCTTTTATGGTGCATATTCCCGCCAGGCGCGTGGGAATTGCCGGCCTGTCGCTGGTTATCGCTGGTTTTTTTTTCGGGGTTGGCCTCATCGCAACTTTATTTGCGTTGGTGTTTCGCATTTTTGCGGCGTCTCGTTGATTTTAACGTGGACATTTGATGCGTTATCGTGGGACTATCGCATGGTGCAGCCAGGTTGAGAATACTACGTTAACACGGCGTTGTTTTCCCGTGATAGACTGCGATATGCAAAGTTGCGTTAAGCTAAATTTGCGGTGGTTATCACACGTTCTTGAGAATATCCCCCAAAGTGTACATTTGCTGTGTAAAGCCTGTTATTTAGGACATGATTAGTCACATAGCCACAAAAGGAACAAGCCCAAACCTGACTTGTTGAGAGCAAAAAAGAAGCACCCCCCTACCTCTGAGCAAGGATGATTTGAGACTCCTTCTTGGCCTAATCAAATTCTACTTGAAGTTTGTAAAGACTTTGTCACGGAAAAGGTTTTTTCCTAGGCAACTGTTGAAAAAGAAGGCAAAGGTTATTTGGATGCCACGATGCCAAGAAGAGTTTACCAAGATTAAAGAAGTAAATTGTGTAGCTAAGCCACTTCCAGGTTATGATCTCGCTGTGTGGAACATTATTATGACTAAAGCTAGTAGTAATGCAATTAGAACTTTATTATCCCAGAGGGATAAAAACAGGCAGGAGGTTACAATCACATTCACCTCATGAGGGTCAACTCAAGGGGAAGAGTGCTATTCTGCAATACAGAAAGATACATTAATGGTTGTTTGGTGATTGGAAACTTCTGCCAGTGTGTGTGGGTAACTGCAGTACTAATTAGTTTGATCACAAGCCTTTGACAACAGTGTTGAACACTGATAGACTATACAATAGTATGCCTAGAATTGCCTGAATGTCTGTGAGGTGAATATATATAAGATTCAATTAGTCCCGGGCCAAAATCTCCTGCCCATCCCTGTTTCAAGAAACACCTGAGAATGAGAGGGAAGAATACAGTTTAGAATAGTTGAATAATGAGCCAGAATGCACTATTAGTAGAGAAGAATGGAAAAAAGCCTACAAGGGAGACATGTTGTGGAAGGAAGTACAAAGGTATGTAGTGCAGGGATTGTCTGTAAAGAAAACGATTGAGATTGTAGAGCCCCTACAAGATTTTTAGAAGATTATTGAAGAACTTTCTGTACAGCACGAGCTGTCATTTAGGATTTCAAGAGTGATTACCCAGTGATGAGTATGGTCTGCTTATCTGTGTTATTTTTCTTGTCATCTTAATTTCACTAAGAGGTCTTAACTTGCTAATTTTTTGGAAGAGTTACTTAAATATATATATAGTAACCGATTTATCAAAAAAGTTGCAACTCTGCACACATGGAAGTAGTACTTGAATGGCTACAAATGTACTGCTTTTTAGAATTCACAAACATTGGCAATAGTAGGCTTGGAAAACTAAGCCAGTCTCACGTTTCCAGGCATACTACTGTCAATCAAACACCCAAAAGGTGATTGGATGAATGCTTGAAAGTAGTCTAATCAGTGGCAATCCCTCGGGTTAGCATTGCAAAACACCTTTAGACAAAGTGCCTGATTTAGGGTATATGCAAAAACAACAATTGATGGACAGAATGCAGAACAATGTCATACATTCACCCCAGTACAGAGACCTGGGCCTAAATCCATCGTTTTTGCTCACCATGCCATTCCAGTTTGAACCCAGCCATATGCAAATCAGTCTTGACCCTGTGCCCTATGGGAACAGTCCAGCCCGAACTGCCAGGCCAGGTCCTCCCTGGACTGGAAACAAAATCCTAGGACTGGTTTCGGGGTTTCACCCCTCTTCAGCCAGGATGAGCTTGACTCAGCGGCATGGAGAGCACGGGACCCACGTCTGGGCATACCCGTGCCACTCGGGGTGACAAATGCAAAAACAACAATTGATGGACAGAATGCAGAACAATGTCATACATTTCACCCCAGTACAGAGATCTGGGCCTAAATCCATCGTTTTTGCTCACCATGCCATTCCAGTTTGAACCCAGCCATATGCAAATCAGTCTTGACCCTGTGCCCTATGGGAACAGTCCAGCCCGAACTGCCAGGCCAGGTCCTCCCTGGACTGGAAACAAGCATCCTAGGACCGGTTTCGAGGTTTCACCCCTCTTCAGCCAGGATAGCTTGACTCCAGCGGCATGGAGAGCACGGGACCCACGTCTGGGCATACCCGTCCCACTAGGGGTGACAAATGCAAAAACAACAATTGATGGACAGAATGCAGAACAATGTCATACATTCACCCCAGTACAGAGATCTGGGCCTAAATCCATCGTTTTTTGCTCACCATGCCACTGGAGTCAAGCTATCCTGGCTGATGTAGGCTGATAGCCTGAAACCGGTCCTAGGATGCTTGATTCCGGTCCAGGGAAGACATGGCTTGGCAGTTCGGTCTGGACTGTTCCCATGAGGCACAGGGTCAAGACTGATTTGCATATGGCCATGTCTGAACTGGGGTGGCGTGGTGAAGCAAAATAACGATGGATTAAACCCAGATCTGTGACTGGGGGTGAATGTTTGCCAATGTGCAGCATTCCGTCCATCATCTTGTGTGTTTTGCATTTTGCCCTAAGTGGGAAGGAGTATGCCCAGGCGTGGGTCCCGTGCTCACCTCGCCACTGGAGTCAAAGCTATCCTGGCTGATGAAGGCTGATAGCCTGAAACCGGTCCTAAGATGCTTGATTCCGGTCAGGAAGACATGGCTTGGCAGTTCGGTCTGGATTGTTCCCATGAGGCACAGGGTCAAGACTGATTTGCATATGGCCATGTCTGAACTGGGGTGGCGTGGTGAAGCAAAATAGCGATGGATTAAACCCAGATCTGGGGGTGAATGTTTGCCAATGTGCAGCATTCCGTCCATCATCTTGTGTGTTTGCATTTACGCCCTAAGTGGGAAGGGTATGGCCAGGCGTGGGTCCCGTGCTCACTACGCCACTGGAGTCAAGCTATCCTGGCTGATGAAGGCTGATAGCCTGAAGCCGGTCCTAGGATGCTTGATTCCGGTCCAGGGAAGACATGGCTTGGCAGTTCGGTCTGGACTGTTCCCATGAGGCACAGGGTCAAGACTGATTTGCATATGGCCATGTCTGAACTGGGGTGGCGTGGTGAAGCAAAATAACGATAGATTAAACCCAGATCTGTGACTGGGGTGAATGTTTGCCAATGTGCAGCATTCCGTCCATCATCTTGTGTGTTTTGCATTTCGCCCTAAGTGGGAAGGAGTATGCCCAGACGTGGGTCCCGTGCTCACTACGCCACTGGAGTCAAGCTATCCTGGCTGATGAAGGCTGATAGCCTGAAACCGGTCCTAGGATGCTTGATTCCGGTCCAGGAAGACATAGGCTTGGCAGTTCGGTCTGGACTGTTCCCATGAGGCACAGGGTCAAGACTGATTTGCATATGGCCATGTCTGAACTGGGGTGGCGTGGTGAAGCAAAATAACGATGGATTAAACCCAGATCTGTGACTGGGGGTGAATGTTTGCCAATGTGCAGCATTCCGTCCATCATCTTGTGTGTTTTGATTTAGGGTATGGCAGGTGTAGTAAAGGCAGACAAGGTGACAAAGACAGTTATTGCCTTTACTCTGCCTGCCAAATGTAGCGCCCACCAGGGCCAGACTGGGGAACCAAAAGCAGCCGTGGCATCTTTGCACTGAGAGCCATTTGATTTTTTGTTTTTTAGACAACTGCCTGCTTTGAGGGTTTGTTTCCGAAAAGCAAACCGTTTGCTGTCCACCATGGCCAGACTGGGAATCCAAAAGCAGTGATGGCAAAAATCCCCAAATGAAACGGCTCCCTTTGTCTCCCTCCGCAATCTCTTTCTTTCCATCCATCAATGCTCCCTCTCTCCTCTCCCTCTTATCCGTCTCTGATCGCTTTTTCTCTACATTCTGCCTCCCTCCCTCTATTTATCCCTCTCTTGAAGCCACCATGTGCCTGCTGCAATTAACCTCAGTGAGCTGGGGAAAGTGACAGAGTAACCAGGAGCAGCCCTGGACTTTCAAAACCAGCATCCAAGGAGTCCAGTACACTGGGGATATGGCCAGTGGAATAAAAGGCCTGACCAGCCTTGACATCCTCTCAGCAAACTTCTCCTCCTTCTGTACAACCTGTGCCCAAGCGCATGCACAAGATGCAACGAGATCCCACCAGGCATTGTAGTGAAGGCTGGTCTGAAAGACATCAGGAAAAGTGCAGCTTTGAGGGGGCGATGGAACACATTCAAAGCGACAGCATAGACCGTATTTTGATGGAGGTGGTAGAGAAGCACCAGAGGGTGATACTGAAAGCAGTGTATCTCATTCCATTTAGATGCAGAAACATTGAAAATAGATTGCACCCTGCAGGATGCTTCATATGAAGAAATAGGAGACAGCTTCCACTGCTGCAATAGTGATCTCCTTTTAACTTGCTTTTTTATGTTGAGCTTGCACTACCAGCCTTTCCCATGAAACTGGAAACACTGCAAAGTCTACTAAAATCAGCAAGTCAATATTTTTTCAATGCTGTCGTCGAGTCACCCGACTTTATAAAAATGTTTTAGACCCGCAGATTATACTGGTTAAAAAGTTCATGAACAGCATAAGACTTTTTATAGCATAATAGATTTTATACTGGATACTGGAGACCCATGTTAACAAACAGCTCTCTGTCTACCTAGAGAACAACAGCCTGCTGGAGATTTCAGAATCAGGCTTTCGACCACCACACAGCACTAAGACGGCTCTACTTGCAGTAGTATATGCTATTAGGCTTTCCATGGATGCTGGACATCCTGCCATGCTGGTTCTGCTTGACTTATCAGCAGCATTCAATACTATATTGCACTCTATTCTGGTGCAGCGTCTTCAGCAATTAGGTATCCAGGGATCTGCCCTCAACTGGCTGGTTGGCTTCCTCAAAGATATGGTCGAAACTGTTTCTATGGGTACATTCCACTCCAGCACCTTTCCCTTAGACTAGGGAGTTCCGCAGTGCTCCTCCTTAAGCCCTATAGTTATTAACATCTAGGTTGATCCCTTAA
Source organism: Calotriton arnoldi (assembly GCA_963921515.1). NCBI lineage: Eukaryota > Metazoa > Chordata > Amphibia > Caudata > Salamandridae > Calotriton > Calotriton arnoldi. The sequence continues at coordinate 128,953 of CAWUFW010010240.1, read as the reverse complement.
CCCAACATGTTAAGTCATTTGGGTTTGAGACATTTTCATACGCAGATGACACCCAGTTGGTCATCTCATTGGGCAGGACATGGAGAATGTCTAACTGAGATTCCTCACATGCATGAGAAAGATTGCCATCTGGATGTCCCTCAATTGTCTCCAACTTATTGGGGGCAAGACAGATTCTACTGTTTGGCAAAGCTCAGCTCTACTGGACGGAGGATTGGTGGCCGGCAGAACTTGGTCATTCCCCTTTGCCCAGCCGAACCGCGAGAAACCTAGGCGCACTCATAGAGGACCACCTATCAATGCGGGACCATACTACCTCCATATGTGGAACCTGCTTTGGTACCATGCATCTCCTCTAGAAAATCTTTTGGTGGCTTCCGCTGAGCTCACGTAAAACTCTCATTCAGGCCCTAGTCATTAGTTGCTTAGACTATTGCAATGACCTGTTCCTCGTCTCAAATGTCTCACTGCAAGTGGTCCAAAACACTGATGCCCGTATAGTAAACAACCTGCCGCCGAGAGGTCCTTCAGCCCCTACACTCAGAGCCCTGCATTGGATACCCATCCACAAAAGAGTGATGTTCAAACTGCTTTGCCTGACTTAGAAAGCCTTGTCAGGCTCTGGCCCAAAGTACCTTCAGAACAGACTCACTCCTTATGTCCCAAATAGGAAGCTGCAATCAAGCAATCAATTGCACTGCTAAACATGGAGGCAGAGCCTTTTCCCATCTTGGCCCACTTCACTGGAACAAATTCCTTTGTTCATCCGTGCGTGTCCAAGTCTTACTGAATCAAAAAAACAGCTTAAAACCTGGCTGTTTTAACTCTGCCTCTACCCAGTGCCTGTCTTTCAAGAGCTGAGATGTACCTCCGGGGATGAGTCGTGCGCTATATCAAGATTCAAATAATATAACATAATAGATTTTATAATAATTGAAATCAAGTCGACCTTTCTGATTAAAATGATCAGAGTAAAATATCTCTGAACATCCAGCTAATTATGAATCAGCCACCCTCATTTCTTAATCTTGTTTCTAGATCCCGCCATCACTTGTGGTCTAACAGTGGTGATCACAATATATTATTTTTACTACCACGAGGCAAGCATCAGAATAAACAATGGTTTACTGTACCCATTTGTATATACTCAACAATTTAGTGGCCACTGAATTACAAACATCCACAATTTGCTTAAATAGGTTAGCATAATAGAAAACAATAGTTAAGAACGGGAAACGACCTTTACAACGCGGTCGTTACAACACGATGCTTTTACATCGCAGTCATTACAACGCAAGTCATTACAACGACTTGCGCTGGATGGCACTCTAGACTAAGGAATAGTAAGATTTACTATTCCAACACCTTCTCTACTGTGCTTAGACTGGAGTTGGAATAGTAAATCAAACTATTCCTAAGTCCAGCGCCCTCCAGCGCAAGTCGTTGTAACGACTTTCGTTGTAATAACTGCGATGTAACGTACCGCGTTGTAATGGAACGCGTTGTAACATCACATATTCGTTAAGAACAGTTTGTGCCTATACAGAAATGTAGACAACAAGTGTAATCATGTCCCTATTCTTTTTGGGAAATTAGTGTAGGAGACTACTTCGCAGTGAGTTTTGAACAACTCAAAATAAAATTCTTCATTGTTACATATTTATGTTTTGCTCATACTAGCCTTGTCCTCAAAAAATAATTATGTCCTGATGATGACCTCTGAAGCAACCTTGGAGGTCAACATGCTGTCAACACTTTGCAAAGGGATTAGTTTTGCATTGCTGTCTCTAAATGTACTGTTCCTTTTTTTTCTTTTTTATTGACAAAGAACATAGCACATAAATACAACAGTCGACATGTAACAAAGATGACTCGAATACATTTATAACAGCCATTTCAACAAGATTCGTGAGTAATATTATAAAAACAGGGTGTTCTTCATACACTTAAAACATTAAAAGTGTTAGCAAAGTCAATACATTATATATCCCTAACATACCTCTAAAGCATAACAAGTTGTGAGATCGGGTAAGCCCTTTCTAACCAGCTCCCAAATCTTACATAATCTGGTGTGCCGGGGATGTATTTAAACGATTGCCAGTTCAACTCCACAGAGAAACAAAAACTCCTGCCACCAGGACATAATCTCTGAAGCCTCCCTCAAGAGCCAAGCTTGAGCAATTGCCAATCTTGCTGTAGTTACGACTAAGAAAAAGACCCTAACCTTTTCCGTAGGGATATTAGACCCATGGCCCAGTAATTCTATTCTAGGGACATACCAGTGTGTAGTTTAAAAAAAAAATGTATTGCCATTTAAATTACCATATTAATCAATCAAGGGACTTGTAAAGCGTGACTACTCACCCATAAGGTTCACAAGGCGCTGGGTGGGGAAGACTGCTGATCTGTCGCAGGCTCTTTGGTTCAGTTGAAGAGCCAGGTCTTGAGGTCCTTCCTGAATTGGGGCAGTGACAGTGATTGGCTTAGGTGGAGTGGCAGGGTGTTCCAGGTCTTTGCTGCGAGGTAGTAGAAGGAACTTCCCCGGCCGTGGTCTTGTGGATACGTGGGATGGCGGCCAAATGGGCGGAGCGGAGGTCTCTGGTGGGTGCGTGGAATGCAAGGCGGTGGTTGAGGTAAGCAGGTCACATGTTGTGTAGGGCTTTGTAGGCATGTGTGAGGAGCTTGATGGTGATTCTTTTGTTGACTGGGAGCCAGTGGAGGTCTCTCAGGTGGCTGGTGATATGGCTGCAGCGTGGATATTAAGGATGAGTCTGGCGGAGGCATTCTGGATGCTTTGCAGTTTCTTGAGGACTTTCTGGGTGATGCCAGTGTAGAGTGCGTTACCGTAGTCGAGTCTGCTACTGATGAGTGCGTGGGTGACCGCCTTTCCTGGACTTGGGGGAATCCACTTAAAGATCTTTCGGAGCGTGTGTTGTGTGTGGAAGCAGGCTGATAAGACAGCGTTGATCTGGCGGCTCATGGTGAGCGAGAAGTCCAAGATGATTCCGAGATTTTGCGCGTGGTCTGTGGGTGTGGGGGGCTCCAAGATCTTCGGGCCACAAGGAGTCATCCCAGGCAGAGGGGGTGGAGCCCAGGATGAGGACTTTGGTCTTCTCTAAGTTTAGCTTCATCCAGGTGGCGACAGCCTTCATCTGGTCGTGGAAGTTATTCTTGGCAGCTGTGAGTTTTTCGGTGAGGAAGAGGATCAGCTGGGTGTGGTCGGCGTAGGAGACAATGTTGAGTCTATGGTTCCTGACGATGGCTGCAAGTGGGGCCATGTAGATGTTGAAGAGCGTGGGGCTCAGGGAGGAGCCCTGAGGCACTCTGCAGTTGATTTCTGTTGGTTCCGAGTGGAATGGTGGTAGCCTGACTCTCTGTGTTCAGCCGGTTTGGAAGGATCGGATCCATTGCAGGGCTTTCTCGCGGATGCCGGCGTTGTGGAGTCTTGTGCATAGGGTGCGGTGGTGGACAGTGTCGAAGTCAGCTGAGAGGTCCAGGAGGGTGAGGGCAGCAGTTTTGCCTCGGTCAGGGATCGTGTGGAAGGCATCTGTGATGGCAAGGAGGGCGGTCTCGGTACTGTGATTGCTTCAGAAGCTGGTTGGGAGAGGTCTAGGATGTGGTTCGCTTCGATGAACTCGGAAATTTGGGTGTTCATGGCCTTCTCGATGACCTTGGCTGGAAAAGGGAGCAGAGAGATGGGTATGAAGTTCTTGAGGTCCTTCGGGTCAGCAGAGGGTTTCTTCAGCAAGGGGTTGGTCTCTGCATGTTTGCAGTCTTCTGGGAATGTGGCGGAGTTGATGGAGCAGTTGATGGTGCAGCAGAGCTTGAAGGAGATGGAGGTGCTGGCTCTGTTGAAGATGTGGTGCAGGCAGGGGTCCGAAGGTGATTCTGAGTTGATGCTCTTCATGATCTTGAGGGTGTCATCAGTGGTGAGGGGAGTCCAGCTGATCATGGTCTGATGGGGTCTGGTGTCATTGGGTACGGTGGTTGTGAGTGGGGTGAGAGGGTCTTGGGTATCGAGACCGGTAAAGCTGTCATAGATCTCCTTAATCTTGTGGTGGAAGAAGGCACTGAGGTTGTTGCAGAGGTCATGGGAGGGTGGGATGTCTGCTGTCCCTGTGCTGGTTTTGGCTTAATCTTTGACCACGGTGAAAAGTTCTTTGCTTGTAATGTGATGTGCGGTAACAGCGGTTTTGAAGGCTGAGCAGTCTTCTGAGGTCTTGCTGCTCCTCCATCTCTTTTTCGAGCCATCTACAGGTGCATCTGGACTCATGAAGGGCAGGCGAGAACCAGCTGACTTGTTTGAAGTGTGGCTTGCCTGGCGCTTTCTTGATGGGAGCCAGTGTGTCGGTGCAGTTGGAGATCCACTGGTGGAGGTTGCGAGCTGGGTTATTAGTGTCCGTGGAAGGCAGAGATGGGGTTTTGCTGAGGGAGGCAGTGAGTTGTTCTTTGGTGACCTTGTTCCAGCTTCTGCGAGGGCAGCGGTGGGCATGGTGGTGTATGGTGGGTTTTGGTGAAGGAGAAGTGGACACAGCGGTGGTCGGTCCAAAGCAGCTCGGAGGTGTGGCTCAAGGAGAAGTTATCACTGGCAGAGAAGACGGAGTCGAGCATGTGTCCTGCTGAGTGGGTTGGAGAGGTTACCCATTGTCTGAGTCAGACAGTGGTGAGGTTTTCCAGCAGGGACCATGTGTTCTTGCCCTTGTCCAGGTGAAAGTTGAGGTTGCCGAGGAGGATGTAGTCTGAGGAGGCGAGAGCGTGGGGTGCGGTGAAGTTGATGAGTGAGTTGCTGAAGGGTGGATGGGGTCCGGGAAGGCTGTGGATGAGGGTGCCGCAGAGGGTGGAGTTTGAGTTGGTCTGAACCTGGAAGTGGAAGTGCTCCATGTTGGTTGCGTGGTCATCTGAGTAGGTGGTGAGTTGGAGGGTGCTTTTGTGCACAATGGCGATGCCTCCACCCGGTTTGTTGATGCGGTCCTTGTGAATGATCTTGTAGCCGTCCGGGATGGCAGTGACGATGTACGAGCGGAGGTGGAGTTCATCCTGGTTTCCGTGAGGGAGGCAATGTCGGGGTGGATGGAGTCGAGTAGGTCCCAGATCTCCACGGCGTGTTTGGGGAGGGAGCATGTGTTGAGCACGATACAGCTGAGGGAGTTGGGTCCTGTATGTGTCGGTCGTGTGGTGGGTGGGACTGGTGTGCGGTGGCAGGAGAAGGTGCAGCGGCAGTATTGGCAGGAAAAAGGGCCCTGGGTTTCAGCCGGCGACACCCGGTGGCAGGCGGTAGGGTGTCCGATGTTGAGGGCATGGAGGGTGCTGGCGTTGTAGCTTTGGATGGTCTGAGGACCAGGGTCTGATATGCTGGGAGCGGTCCAGGTGCCCTTGGTGCACCTGTGGCACACCCGCTGTGCATGCCCGCTGCGCGCCCATTCTGCAGTGACCATTGAGTCGGCTGAGGGGGGAGAGCTGGACCGATGAGAGGCAGGAAAAGAGGAGAGCTGCGCTGGAGGGGGCGGGAGTGGGGCTGCAGGGGACGAGCAACTGCAGACACGGCAAGGAAAAGGCACAAATGTGAAAAGAAGGAAGAGTGGAAAAAAAGCAGAAAGTGACAAATAGCAGAAAATGCAGAAGTTGAAATAAAGTGACAGAAAAACTGAAAATACAAAAGGAGGAAAAAAAGAGATCAGGAGGGGAGGCAGAAAGCAGAGAGACAGATCAGCCGATGGTGGCAGTCCCAGTCAGTGACCTCAGCTGCGTGTGTCAGCAGTCGCTGGTGGTTATTCGGCTCTGCAGGGGGTAGCAGGAGGGGATCACAACAGCCTACCAGGGGCCCAAGGAGGGAGTCTTCTGGGTGGAAAATCGGCCCTGCAGGGGGCAGCAGGAGAGGACCACAGCAGCCTACCAGGACCCAAGAAGACAGTCAGGGCGGGCATGAGTGCACTCCAGGACCGTCAGGACCCCTGCGGCGAGAATCGCTGGCTGGTTGCGGCGACCCTGCTCCAGGTGCCGAGTCTCGGCTCGCAGTGCTGCATGGGTGGGGGACGGCTCTCACACTACACCCCTGGACACCCCCGGGGGAGACACCCCCAGCAGGCAGTGGTCACTGGGGAACGCATCGCAGCAGCAGCGCCCTTCCATCTGCCCAGAACTTGGGCGGGAGCACCGGTTGGGTAGGAGCCCCACCGCGCAGCCACTCAGCAACGCTGCCCGGGCTGAATCACGGCGGTGCACAGCCGCAGCAGAACAGAGGAGAGGAAGGAAAAGATGGGGGGAAGGAAGAGAGATGGTGTAGGTCCTTTGGCCGGCGGAGCCTCAATGGAATGCGCCCATCTTACGGCACTTCGTGCTCATGCACAGTGGAACCACCAGTGGCAGAGAGTCAACGTTCAGGCCAGCGTCAATCTTGTTCACGGGTACAGCTACAGCAAATCTATACCATAGAACAGTTCGAAGATGCATAGGCCTTGTGTCATACAGGATGCATTGCATAGTACAGTATAATTCATTGTATTACAATACATAGAACACAATATGAGTACAAGCGTAACATATTACCCAAGATAGTATAATACAGGTAATATATAAGACAGGCATGAACAGCAACCCCATATAGGACTAGATCATTGGTACTGATATCGAAGTGCATTCTGTGTAGCTTTAGCAGTCTATCCGTAGTGCTCAACACCCTGTTCCAGTATGGAACAATCCGCTCGCACAAGGCGAATATATGAACCGTATCGGCATTAGGCTGACAGCAGTGAAAGCAATCAAGTATTTCTCAGACTCATTTGTAAAACTTATTAGGTGCGTAATAAAGTACATAAAGTGTTTTGAAGGATTGTGTCCTTAGCCTAGAAACATTCAAAACACTTTGAGCAAGCGTTTTGATGCACCTTATATCAGTAATAGAGATATTCAACTGTAACTTACCTGACCAACTAACGGACAAGTTCTCAAACCTATCGGTCTGTTGAATCAAACTCATCATCACTGAATAAAAGATGCAAATAGACCTGTGTTTGGGAACCATAATAAATTCATTTAGAAACTCATTGTGACCTAAACGTATCTCATTAGGAGAAATATGCTAAAAGAATTTTCTTACTTGCAGTTTGCAAAATTGACCGCATTTGGGAAATTAATATGCCTTACTTATTACCTGAAAAGTCGAGAAAGTCCTTTTATTGTAAAGCTGGCCAAAGGTCATAATTCGGGTGTCATGCCAACACCTTAAGTAGCTATCCTGAAATGGCCTCGGTAGGTTAGAACTATTATCAAGAGATGTAAACTGATGAAAGACCACTATATGGCAAATGGATCGAATACTCTGCCAGACCATATGATAGACCAAAAGAGTCTTAAATTTAGTGTGTTTAAAATAGACTGTGTCAATCAGTCCCTTTTCAGGTAGGACCATCTGTGGGAAGATCTGGTATTCTGGAAATAAGTCCACCAAATACCATAGACCTGCCCCGACTACTACGAAGATTCTTGAAATGAATGCAGATAAAACATAAAGCCAAAGAGACTGTAGTGCTAGGCCACCCTCACTGCGAGAAAATTGCAGGTATCTTATCGCACAACAAGGTTTCTTATATTGCCACACAAAATGCTGCCAGCTACTTTTAACCTTTTTAAAAAAGCTCTTAAATAAATACAGGGGAATGCACCGGAACAGATGTAGATAGTATGAAAGAATGACCATCTTGATGATGTTATACCTACAGAGTAACCCATGGTGTAATCTGTCCCATTTCCTGGAGATGGATAGAGAGTCCTGATACAGGGCTTCATAATTAAGAGCAATAATAGCATCCATTTTAGCAGAGACGTGGACCACTGGGATGTCATTGCTAATAATTTCAGTCTTATCCGCATTTAACCTATACCCCGAGACTAGGCCAAGCGACAAAGTTGCTTCCTCTATGGCAGGGAGTGCTTTCTGGGGAGATGAAGTAATGATAGCAATGTCATCACCATATGCCAGAAGTTTACCCTCCTAGTTATATAACTCAGGGGTGGAATGAAAGTGGACTTTTTGAGTACTTGAATATATGGGTACGGGTACAGGGTGAAAAGAAGCGTGAAAATGGGACATCCCAGTCTCGTTCCCCGACTGATTTGGAAAACATGGGACAAACCTCCCATACAGGAGATCCTGGCCATTAATGATTTATTCAATCTCTAGCTCTGTGTAACAAATCCCGAGCCATACCCCATCACAGGCAAACCTGCCACATCAAGTGCAGATATGTCAAGGTATATATTAGAGGTAGTATCTAGTGAAGGAATATATCCATGCTGTGAGAGGTCGACTAATGATTCTGTAACCAAAGTCAGGTGATTGGCCAATGTTGGACATGGCCCTCTCTACAGGGTCACCCACCAAACTTTTTGCCTTCCTCCTTCTAAGTTTTGCTGGATTTTTGCTTGTTGGTCTTAGGACTACTACTAACCAGAGCTAAAGTGCTTGTGCTCTCTCTCTAAAACATGGTATCATTGATTTACAACTGTTTCGCATATTATATTTAATTGTACGTCCCTTGTCGAGTGGTAAACCATATACCCAGGGTCTGTAAATTAAATGCTACCAGTGGGCCTTCAGCACTCATTGTGCTACCCACTTAAGTAGGACCTTAAAACGTCCCAGACCTGCTATTGCAGCCTGAATGCAGTGTCACACCGCCATAGCAACTTGCCATTTAAAACCACTTGCCAAGCATTAAACTCCCCTTTTATTACATATATGCTACCCCTCACGTAGGCCCTAGGTAGCCCATAGGGCAGGGAGCTGTGTAATTAAAAGGTAGGACATGTACTTTTCAGTTTTACATGTCCCAGAAGTGAAAAAAAAACACATCCGTTTTTCACTACTGGGGTGACTACCCCTCCCATAAGATTGCATTAGGGATTTCTTATTACATTTAATAGGCTGTAATTCCTAAATGAGAGGAGGCAGATATGTCATGTTTGGTACCTATGAACTTGTGATGATAAACCCTCTTTAATGGTAAAGTTGAATTTATCATTCCAAGTTTGAAAGTGCCACTTTTAGAAAGTTTACATTTTCCTGCCCTTAGCCGTTTGTGCCTGCAGCCTGTCTTGGATCACATGACTGGGTACAGCTGACAGTTAGACTTTGTGAATTCCTCCCAGACAGTCACACAATAGTGGGATTAGCAGAGCCTGAATGGCCTATTAACTGGCTTGATGAGGGGGCGAAGGCAGAGCTAAGCACAGCCCCACTTGCACATGAATAGGCTGCGTCCTGACTCCTTACAATAGGCTTAACGACCCTGTATTGTCAGTGCAGCCATCTTAGAACCATGGCAAGGGAGGCAGAAAACTCCCAGAACTTCAAGGACCTTTCCAGAAATTTCTCCCACCTTCTGGGAGCAGGGCACCAGGGTATAAACACAGGCCTCCCAGACCCACTCTTCAGTTCACTATTGGACCTGTGGAAAGACTCTCAGAGGAATGCCTGCTGCTGTGACCTGCTGTGCACTCTGCCGGACTGCTGCTGTACCTGTAAGGACTGATTTGCTGCCTGGAACGTGCCTTGAATCCTCAGGATCCCAGCCCTGCTGTTGAGCCCTGCATCTTCACCTGCACCCAGGTCTTCCAAAAGTAACTCCAAGAGCTATTTTGCTGGATTCCTGTTGAGAGCCACAGGGTCATACCTGGCTCCAACCATCTTGAACCTGCACCTGGACCCAGCCTGAGTGAGTCCTGAACCCCAAGAGGTCTCCATTCACTCCTGGCCCCTTGGTTGTGGTGCTATAGGTGCCCAGATGGCCAATTTCCAAAACTGAGGACTTGAACAAAATTTGGTCAAAAATTGCTTTGAGAACCAGGAGGATACCAGGACCAACTTGCTTGCCTTTCTGCCCGAGGTACATCGCCGGTCAGATTGACTTCCTGACTTCTCTCACTACGTTCTTCTCTGCAGGAGCAAATCATTTTAGTGGTCCTTCGGCAAAGGGGTATCCGTCCTCGTGGAACTGTCTTCGGTTATAGCCTTCTGCTTTGTCCCGCTGAAGATTTTTGATTTTCATCTCTACAACTAAGTCAGAAGGTAAAAATCTTCACAGCGGCTTCGCTCCACAGCTATCTGACAACAACTTTCCCTCCTCGAACACCCCTACAGCCTTGCCCGACTGAACTTCTACCTTTTAGAGATTTTCTCTTCAAAAATTTTTTAAATCAGAAAGTAAGCACTGACCGGGCCCAATCCACTATGTGTATCCGAACCACACTCCAGCATGGTCAGCCTTACCTTTTGACTTTGCCATGATCTAGCACGACCAGATGTCCGTGGTTGGCGCTTTTTGCTTTTTAGCACTATTTTGAACCTAAAACCTAAGAAATTCCTAAATCTGGTTCTACTGATTGGATTTTTGCCATTTTGGTGTCAAATCATTTATTAAAATATACTTTATTGTTCTAAATTAATTGGGATTTTTCTTGTGTGGTGTTTTAATCTTATTACTGTTTGTGTACTGCATAAATACTTTACACATCGCCTCCAAGTTAGGCCTAACTGCTTTTTGTGCCAAGCTACCCAGGGTTAAGCACAGGTTAATTTAGTGACTTTTTGTAGTTCACCCTGCAAGGGATTGTGGTTGTTGCTTGACCAAGGCTCACATCCCAGTCAACCAACAACCCAAGTCCCCACAGCCAGTAAGCTCATGAAGACTTTGGAGTCCCGGGGGGCGTGGCTTGCTCGCATGGCCGCTTAGTCGTGCCTGTAGAGAGCTCCGTGCGGCAGCCCTGGTTGGGCCAATATCCTGCGATATCCTGGTACCTGGCGAGTGAGCAGTGGGGCTCCTGGGTTCTCTGGGATCTCCGCCCGTGTTGTGGGGCGGCTGGGGTGCTCGGAGCCCTGCGAACTGACCCGGAGCTCGGAGTCCCGGGTGGAGCGGAGGAGCGGACGCCATCTTGGAACCGAGGCATGGGGGATCGGCTCCGCGGGCCGGCGGAGCCTTCCTGGCCAGGAGAGACACGCGTGACGGCCCCGAGGAGTGGAGAAGCGGTGCAGTGATAATCACTGCCGAAAGCTGGTCCTGCGCCTGTCGGACGAGGTCAGTGGGGCCGAGGGATCGTGGATTCCTGTCCGGGTGGTCTGTGTCCCCCGTGAAAGCTGGGCGCCCTCCCCCCCGGGCATGCGAGGCCTGTACATCTTGAAGGTGAGAACGGCTGCAGGGGGGAAGACTCCGTGGATTGCTCTGCTGTCCAGGGAGCTGCCTGGCGACCACAATCCTTCGCCCCCGGGGCACACTTAGATCCAGCGAAACCGGCCCTTGCTAGTCAGGATGTGGTCTATATGGGCTGAAGGTGGAATGAACACCGGGTGGTGATCTGGTGTCTGGAAGAGTGTGGCTGAGCTCTGAGACGCTCGTGTGCAGTGCATTTCGAATGTGAGGACGCTGACCCAGTACCTTCACCAGCCCTACTGAGATGGTATGACACTGTTGTGAACCTCACTGGGAGACGAACCCTAAAGGCTCGCAGAGGGCGCAGTAGTTCAGCTGCCTGGGACACAGTGGATACCTGGTGGCCTGAGGGGGCCTGGAGCGCCGAGTGTTGAGGGAGTATTTGTAGCTGTGGAGAATCCTTGGACCACCTTGGGACTCACGTGGGCATTGGGGCCCGGAAGCTGTGTATTTAGTGCACTGTGACGCATGCCCCTCCACGGTCCGGGAGAGTAGCATAGGATATAATTTGGATCCCTAACTGATCATGATGGGTAAGGACAAACCAGCGAAATCCCAATCTAATAATATTTTAAACTACGCCCAGCCCATACCCCACAGCCCGGGGGACAGAAATGATGATGGACCAACGGAACGGGGAGCACTCGGGGGGGATGAAGAGGAGTCTCCGACACTGATGGACGTTATTAAAGCCGTTCAGTTGACCAGGGATGACGTGATCCGGAAGATCGATGCTGTGGCCATAGACGTCAACCTGTTGAGGTGTGTCCTCCGGAAAGTCTCGGAAAGGTTGACGGTTACCGAAAAAGACACGGAGGTCCTTAAGGAGGAGGTCAAGGGCCTTAGTGCTATGGTGGTAGAATTGAAACGCCAAGTGATTAGGCCTGAAGACCGGGCTGAAGATTCCGAAGGTTGGTCCTTTAAGGGGAAATTTAAGATTTGTGGGGTTCCCCGAGAAGGTGGAGGGCCCTGCGGCGGACCTGTTCCTGGAGGATTGGATCACTCGCGAAATGGCTCCCAAGCAGCTGTCGAAATTCTTCAGTATTGAACAGGCACTTAGGGCGCTGGTGGCCCCCCCTAGGCCCGGTGCACCCCCACGTGCCATAATTGCAAAATTATTTAATTTCAAAGACAGAGACCTTTTGCTTCAACTCTCTCGCAGTGGTCAGCGGTTCTTCTACGAAGGTCATTCTATCACCATTTATCCGGATTTCACCCAAAAAGTGCAGGAACAGAGAAAGACTTTCATCGCAATCAAAAGATGGCTCAGGGACCTGAATCTTAAATATAGCCCTATGTTCCCTGCGAAGTTACGGGTGGAGAGTGAAGGTCGGACCCTGTTTTTCTTTTCGGCGGAGGAGGCGAGAGACTGGTTGGACGCTAGGGCCCCTGAGATGAGGCGCCTGGTCCCCTCCACGAGTTCGGCCAGGACGCATGTGATCCAGCGCTAACAATAAAAATAATTCTCCTATATACTTCGGTCATCCAGGTACAATTAATCCTTCAACACACACACTATATCCATATGACGGTGGGGCCCATAACACTGCATATATATTCACTTACTCATTTGTTCCCTGGATTTCCTCCGTCAATAACCTAGGAGAACAAGCATTGGCATAGTCAATAGGTCTCGCCTTTGGGGCCTTATAAGTGTTTAGCCAGAGCTATTGACTTTGCCAATGTCTTCAAGCTGTCCTGTAGAGAAGTGTGGCTGCTGTGCAGCATGCTGAAAATTTATAATAAAAAAGTGTCAGAAGCATTTTTGTTACTTTATATATGACCAAGAAGGCATTATGTAAAACTGAACGACCATATTAAAAAAGTATTTACAATAAAAAATGCCCTCAGTTTTCTTTTGTTCTTGCAATGCTGGCAACTTGTTTCTGCCTATTGCAATGGTTGTTTGTTAAAGCTTTTTTTTTGAGGGGGCATAAACAATCGGAGGGTGAAGGTTGGGAACTAGTACCTGTATTATAACACTAGCAGCGGCCAGACGCTAGGGGAGAATCAACAGATGCCAGATTCCGAGAGCAGGCTGAGGTGGTGCTGAGTGATGCTGAGGTGGTAGTGGTGGTGGTGGTGACTGTTGCGGAGACGATGCTGAGGTGATGCTGAATGATACTCAGGTCTTGCTGAGTGATACTGCTGTGGTGCTGAGTGATGCAGTGGTGGTGCTGAGTGATATTGTCTTGGCGCTGAGTGATGCTGTGGTGCTGCTGAGTGATATTGTCTTGGCGCTGAGTGATGCTGTGGTGGTGCTGAGTGATGCTATGGTGGCCCTGAGTGATGCTGTGGTGGCCCTGAGTGATGCTGTGGTGACCCTGAGTGATGCTGTGGTGGTGCTGAATGATGCTGTGGTGGTGCTGAATGATGCTGTGGTGGTGCTGAGCGATGCTGTGGTGGTGCTGAGCGATGCTGTGGTGGCCCTGAATGATGCTGTGGCGGTGCTGAGTGATGCTGTGGCGGGGCTGAGTGATGCTGTGGTGGCGCTGAGTGATGCTGTTGCGGCGCTGAGTGATGCTGTGGTGGCGCTGAGTGATGCTGTGGTGGCGCTGAGTGATGCTGTGGTGGCACTGAGTGATGCTGTGGTGGCGCTGAGTGATGCTGTGGTGATACTGTGGTAGTTCTGAGTGATGCTGTGGTGGTGCTGAGTGATGCTGTGGTGGCGCTGAGTGATGCTGTGGTGGTGCCGAGTGATGCTGTGGTGGTGCCGAGTGATGCTGTGGTGGTGCTGAGTGATGCTGTGGTGGCGCCGAGTGATGCTGTGGTGGCGCCGAGTGATGCTGTGGTGGCGCCGAGTGATGCTGTGGTGGTGCCGAGTGATATTGTTGTGGCGCCTAGTGATGCTGTGGTGACCCTGAGTGATGCTGTGGTGGTGCTGAGTCATGCTGTGGTGGTGCTGAGTGATGCTGTGGTAGTGCTGAGTGATGCTCTGGTGGCCCTGAGTGATGCTGTGGTGGCCCTGAGTGATGCTGTGGTGGCCCTGAGTGATGCTGTGGTGGCCCTGAGTGATGCTGTGGTGGCGCTGAGTGATGCTGTGGTAGCGCTGAGTGATGCTGTGGTGGCGCTGAGTGATGCTGTGGTGGCGCTGAGTGATGCTGTGGTGGTGCTGAGCGATGCTGTGGTGGTGCTGAGCGATGCTGTGGTGGTGCTGAGCGATGCTGTGGTGGTGCTGAGCGATGCTGTGGTGGTGCTGAGTCATCCTGTGGTGGTGCTGAGTCATCCTGTGGTGGTGCTGAGTCATCCTGTGGTGGTGCTGAGTGATGCAGTGTTGACCCTGAGTGATGATGTGGTGTCGCTGAGTGAAGCTATGGTGGTGCTGAGTGATGCTGTGGTGGCGCGGAGTGATGTTGTGGTGCTGCTGAGTAATGCTGTGGTGGCGCTGAGTGATGCTGTTGTGGAGCTAAGTGATGCTGTGGTTGCACTGAGTGATGCTGTGGTTGCACTGAGTGATGCTGTGGTTGCACTGAGTGATGCTGTGGTTGCACTGAGTGATGCTGTGATGGCGTTGAGTGATGCTGTGATGGCGTTGAGAGATGTTGTGTTGGTGCTGAGTGATGCTGTGCTGGCTCTGATTGATGCTGTGCTGGCTCTGATTGATGCTGTGGTTGCGCTGAGTGATGCTGTGGTGATGCTGAGTGATGCTGTGGTGATGCTGAGTGATACTGTGGTGTTGCCGAGTGAGAGATAGAGTGAAGATATAATGCCCAATTAGAGAGGGTGGTGAGAGAGAAAGAGAGAGAAAAGGGTGTACATAGAATAAAGAGTGGAGCGGGATAGAGAGAGAGAGAGAAGAAGGGAGAGAGAGTGAATGAAGGAGTTTGAAAGAGAAACAGATAAAGGGCTGAGAGAGAATGAAAGGCTAAAAAAGATAGAGAGGGGAGAGTTAATTAAGTAGAGAGAGAATTAGAGAGGGAGAGAGAGAGAAGGAGAGAGACAATAAGAGTGGGGGTGTGGAGTTTAAATAGAGTGAAGAAGTGACGCGGAAAAAGTAACCTTAAATATAGCTTTGTGCTTTGCGCGAATAAATATAAAAAAAAAAAACAGAGTGAGACAAAAATACTGGTAATTAGGCTGTGACTCCCAATATAAAACAAATAGCGATATAAGGTGAAATCAACCCACCGAAGCAATATTTCTAACTAGACAAAAAAAAGCTTGCATTTCAATGCTAATCGCTGTTGTTTTTCATGTGACTGTAGTCCAGGGCCGTCAGTTGGTAATGTGAGCTGCTGCTGCGATTGAAACATCAGAGTCCAGAGAGTTAATGAGCCATGACGAGGAAATGAGGAAGAGATAGGAAACCCAGATGGCAGCTCAGCTGCGCGCGTGCACGCCATCGTGAATGCAAGCTGGTCGCCAGCCGAAAGCCAGTGGGTTTGCACTTTCAAAACCCGCTTACTAAAACTCTCGGCCAGACCAGCGCAAGCGCTGGTGCAGGCCGAGACCTAAAAAGGAGTCTATTTTTGCACAGGATGTTTGAGGCAGGCCCGGCCCATGCAGGTAAGAGCGGTGGGGCAGTGGGGCCGGGTGGGGGGGATTTCGACAGACGACCACGATGGAAAATAAAATAAATAATACATTTTCCCTTGCTGTCGTCTGTCGAAATCCTCCCCACCCGGCCCCACCACCCCACAGCTCTTACCTGCACGGGCTGCGGCTGGTTCGAGAGCAATGAGAGTTGGGGTTAGGGTGGGTGGTAAGATAGTGCAGACAGGTGATATGATAGTTAGCATGAGGTTAGCTGGTGCATAGGGCTACCAGGGCATGATGGGGTGTTTTGTTAGAGTGAAATGTAGGCAAGGAAAGGGGCAGATTGGTTTAGGTGTTAAGGCAGAGCTGTCAGGACAGAGGGCCCCTTTTAAAATGAACCTTTGAAACGTCACAATTTAGTGTAATATTTTTGTATATATTTTATCAGCTCAGATATTAATAATAATGATGTTGTCTCCTGATGTCAGTGGCATGGGCATATCCCACTTCTGCCTCAACATCATCTGCACTTGTACTATATGCCCTTCTTTTCCAGCATTCATCAACACATGCCTTTCAATGTACAATAGACATGGATGGAGAGTAAAAATTAACTCACCAAGTAGGCGTTTCCTAAGCAATTGATGTGAATCTGTGCTGTATTGCTGAGCCACAGTATTGCTGGTCTCGCTCCACTGGCTGCCCATTGAAGCCAGGACCATATACAAGACTGCTTACATTACCCTTAAGGCCCTACACATATCCAACCCCCCCCCCTACCTGGAGGACAAAAACAAGCTTTCGGGAGGTTCTAGAACATCACGAAACACCAAAGCACTTTAGCTAGAACCCCCGATCCTTAAAAAAGGAACGACTCCTGACGCAATCCTTCTCGGGTAGCGCAACAGAAATTTGGAACTCACTACCTCCAAACCTTTGTACTACTACTGCGTTGGTGACATTCAAAACTGAATTAAAAACAGTCCTCCTTCAATGATACTTTAGCTAATTCATTATGGCCAATTATCTTCCTTTGAGAATTGAGGTAGTGTATTTCAGTGCCGCGAGGTGAGGAAGCACATTTAGAATGTGCTCACTCACCTCGCCACTCTGAAATACATTACCTCCACTTCATCAGCTGCTCACAAATATTAATATTCCACTGTTGTATTTACCAATTGTTTCACTGATGTACATACCTGCTGTGTAGCCTACTTTCTTTCGTAATTTTGTAATTCTAGAGCATATGTAAGTATCTGTAACCATCCATTTAATTACCTATATGTACTGTAAAGCTCTCAAACACAAAAAGGTGTCTAGTCTGCCAGTTCCTTGCCAGGATGTAAGCCATAGCAAGACTGGGTCTCTAACCAACCCTTCTGAGCCACTACAAGAAACCTTGGGCATTACCTGCACTTGGCCTACAGGTGGTTGAACGACCCTTCGGGATGCTGACGGAGCTTAGGGAAGAGCACCCTAGACCCCTACCCAACCTATACCCTAGCGAGGGCTACTCATTCATCCTCCACCTACCCGAAGGAAAGGAGTGCCCCCTTTACCATGAAAATGGGTGTTTGTACTACCAAAGCCATGGAATTGAAGGAAGGGGACGGGGTAGTGCTTTCCCGGCTCACATTAGAATCCATGTCACTTTTGTGATCGGCAAAGAACACACACCACCCACACTCCCCTCAGGAGCCCCTCCATCCTGGTTCGGGAGCCATAGGGAAGGGTTAAGGAGGAGCAGGGGTGGCCCAACCTCTCCCGGCTCCCCCACCCTCCACCCTAGGTGAATTTGCTCAATGCACCCCACCCTATACCTTCTGAGACCATCTACTCCTGGAGAGAATCACCACTCCTGCAATTGTAATTGGGCATTCCCCGTAACCAGAGGACCAGTAAAAAAGGCAGGACTGATAGGACTAGGGCATTTTCACACCCTCTGCCTGAGTCTGCTCAAATTCTGTGATACAAGGACTTGCTTGCATCTGGCCCCTCCAGCATTTTCCCCACATCGTTCATACATCCCTAGAGCCTTTGCACTCTGTTACCTTGTACTCTTACAGAGTCTGACTGTCTTAAATCTCCCCGCACCACTCACTCCAGCAATGTAGAAACAAGGGCACTCTTCATTCCTTTGCTGAATCGGAGGAGAAAGAGGCCCACTCCAGCATTCATTTTGAGGTTAAATAGACCCCCCTTTCAAAGACCAAATTACACTAGTTCAATTTATGACTGGGCCAGACCAAGAGTCCAGCTTGTAAAACTAAGTACATTCCATGCATTATTCGGCCTCCCTCCTTTACCAGTCCGGGCTCTGCTCCCAAGGTGGTGGCCTCCACAAAGGCCCGGTCCAGCCATATTGCCACCCCTTCAGGAAAGTAGGCCGGCCAAAGGCAATTTAGGTTTTGTATACACAGCACTGTCACTGCAAGTCATTTTGTTTATATATAGTGGGCTTACAGCCTGCACATAGCATACCATTGGTTAGCTAGAAAGTCCCTTTCCTTTGCTCAACTCTCGTTAGTCATGCATGCATGTGTCATGTCCCCTTGTGTTTGGCCATCCCCTGGAGCATGCACCAAATACTTGTGTCCTTCCACTGCTTCTGTTTTTGGAGCTACTTTCTTTGGGTTCAAGCACTCCATATGAGTGCTTGTGTTTTCAATTGCCCATATGCCCGTCCGTGTTGCTTTTTTCCTTCCCACCCCCAATGCCCAAAAATGCAATGTACCCTCCCCATGACTGATACTAACTACACTACTCCTGTCTCACCTTACCTAACCTTGCTGCTACAACCTATCGCACCTACCTCCTCTTATAATCTGTATATAATCAGTGCCTTTGTAACGACTGAAACAAGGAAATAATTCTATGTTTCGACTTGCTACTTTGTGCCTTTTATAATGACTGTAACTAGCAACTGACTGTAACTTTGGATCTCTTGCAATTAAAACTTTTTTATTGTAAAGCACACTTACACCTTTGGGTAATGCTTGTGGAATATAAAAATTCATAAATAAATAAATATGGACTGCAGCTGTTCCTCAAGATCGTGGGTGAAACCAAGAAATATAGCATAGCCATGTGTAGAGCAGTCTGTTTGACATTCCATTTGCACATTTGATGGTGTGCTGCACCTTACAATAGTGGTAACATTGCTCCATGTGATTGGGATCAACCAGTGGTATACAGGAGCAATCAGTGGCTCTTACTTTGCACATTGGGGAATCTGGATCAAGCATACATGTTTGCCTTCACAGCATTCCCTGTCTGAGTGTCTGTACAAAATATGACAAGCTTGCCAACTAAACTGAGTAAAGATTTCATGACCCTATGTCAGTAACTTTAAAAAATGTGGGCTGAGTGAGACCATTACATACTAGAAAGAAGAAGTTGCAGAACAAGGCAGCGCTGCATGTAATTTAAGGAGAGAGTATAAGGTAGTCTGTGCCAGAGTGTTTGGCCCTAGGACATATCCAGTGGCAGACTGGATGTGAGCAGGGTATCCATATTGAGGTGATAAGTGGATTGAACCTTGTGCTGTGACTCATGTCTTTTCCTTCATCTACACATTGAGATTCCCCTCTGGTGTGGTTCAGCATTGTCCTCCTCATCTACCAGCACTTGTTCATCACTGGGATCTAGAGCAATGCAACAGACCACTTTACAAGAGCTGTATCCATGTTGGGGCTTGCAGGTGTATAGAAGAGTTTGTAAGGCCTAGCTTTATATGACTCATGGTTAGATAGATCAACTTGTGGGTTGGTTTTGTTAAGCTGATCCTAACTGAAGTCAATAATACACTTTTGCAAATTAGTGGAAATGTGTCAAATGCATATTTTGAATACCTTTCTTGAATTGTACTGCTATGTTTTACTTGTGCAGTTTCATATGCTTTTGTGTGTTTTTAAGATTGAAAAATGATATTTGGAGTGGGTTTATCTTTCAATGAAATCATCTACCACCTGCTTTTAGCTGGATGACAATTTTCGGAGCACTGCCACATGTTTTTCAGTGACCCATCCCAATTGGAATAGCTGTGTTTAATTTACTGTAAGTGATTTTACTATATGCAACTTTACCACGTGCAAACTTTTGCATGCGGTTACGCTGCTTATGATAACATCACATGTAGTAAAACTTCATACGTTAAATCACCCGCAAACTTGTAATTGAGACAGATGAATTCATTGGGAATATTGGCCTAATCCATGTGGTAGCACATTTACCTTATAGATTGGAAGGAGGGTCTTATTTGGTACATTGTAGTGGAACTAGCATTGCACGATTTGCTTAAAAGCATTTGTTAAAAGGTTTATGTTCGTTCACAAATATGTTGTTAAACATCAAATACAGGTTTCTTTTAATGCATCTCGGCCATCATATTGGTAGTACCACTGGCCTTAAGCATCCGTGTGAGCACTCTAATAAAATACAAAAGAGGTATGCTACCTTTACTCCAGTTCCGGTTGGAACAGTTCATATTATCTGGAAGGATAACGTTAACTAGCGAGTAACACTCATTTATTCTTCTACCCCTAGTTTTACGTTGACAATGACCTGGCTGTTTGATGGTCATTAGTGTGCCTCACCCTTATTTCAAAAACAAAATCTGGTGACTGTACCAATTCTCCCTTCCTATTTGAGATATGAGCGTGTAAGTATGTCTGGAAACGAGTGAATGTTTGGATTTCAGTCTTGATCTTGGGCCATTTAGACAATTGCCAGTTTAATTTATAAATGTTTTATGGAGAAAAGATTCTTTGGTTGTTAACAAACATCTTGCAGGTTGATTTTGATGTATTAACAAGAAACCTGATTTATAAATAATTAAGTAAAACCTGTATGAGAAATATGGATTGATTAGTTTTGTTTCTGATACGTGTATGATACAAAATTTCTTTTTTTTTTTAAACATCTCTGTGATATATGTTTTGTTCTTTATGCAGGTGAATATAACATACCTGACTAGAGAGATAAAAATTGTTGTTGTCCTGAAGAAGGTGGTTCTTCATTATTTGTCCACCGAAACGCGTTGAGCGCCTCCCTGTTGTTGTTAAATTTGAGGAACGACAAACTCTTTTCCACAAAAAAGAGTGTTTACACAGTTCAAATAGATGATTCCTTCAAATTAACTAGTATTTGAATGACAAATATGCATGTCTGATTTGTTATGTCTCTCGCAATATAAGATTTTATTTATACTTGTGTAATGTATTTTTATTAAATATTTGAAGTAAGATGATTTTTATAATTGTACAATTGGTTTTTACATATTTTATTAAAATAGATCTTGTATAATTGCCTCTTGGGTCCTTTTAAGACTGATAGTGAGAATATTTTGGTTGTGAAGACAGCGGAGTGTGACTTGTCTGATTGTTAATTTCTTCAAGAAATCCCTTTTATTGATACATTGCTGAGACACACTCCTCCAGCCACTGAACTTCCTTTTCCTCTTAAACTTCTCTCATGGTTCCTGGCTGGACATGGTGATACCACATAATTCTTTGTCATGATGGAAACTGTGTTTGGGCTCTGATGCTCAAAGTAAATGTACTTCCTGAAATGGGTGAGGTCATCATTTGCTGTCAGTGCAATAATCATAATTTGCGAATCATACCAAACCGCTATTTCCGATTCAGGATTTTAAATTACTGAATGCTTACAAATCTCTAATTGCTTAGAGTAACAGTATGTAAATCATTATTTTTAGGGATTTTTGTTTTGTGAATCGGAATGAGACGCAATTTAGGAAACACTAAATTTGCTTTTCGTACACCAGGCTCTATATGATCACTTTGCCAACTTAAAAAAAGTTCAGTAAAAGGGATTAGAACAGGGGGTGTCAACTCAGGACCAAGAGAGCAAGATCCAAAACATATTTTAAAGATACCTCTAATTATGTAAATGAGTTCCATTTAGGTCTAGTGTAAGTAAACTTATCATACCTGGATAGCCTAGTAATAATATAGGCACAGTCCTCTTCGACCTCCCTTGGACACTGTGAATTAGAACAAATTTACACCTTACACTAATGTAGAACCCAATTGTTTTCTTTATCAGTTGCAGCTACCAATGAGTTGTCAAAAGATAACTCGTTCCTGTTTCTCAACAACCAAGAAGGCATTGTAAGAAAATCTCATACTGCAGCTGGCGGTAAGAGGAGTACAGGACTATGATAAGAATACCTCAGGCAAGGGTGCCTAGAAACCTGGAGGGGCTGGGAGGCCAAGAAGTAACTAGAAGCACTTTATATACGACCGTTTCTGCATGTCAAACCCATTCAAAGTTCCACAGTGCAGCTTCTTTCTGATCATTCAAGAGCATCATTGCATAGGAAATGCTGCATCCCTGAGGAAACAATATGTGAAAGAGAGACGGTAACCAATCAAAACAAAAGGCAAGTTCACTGGAAGGTACCATGATGAACCTTCAAAATGATGGAAAGAATTAAATAGGTTTTGAAGAAAAGAGAATGAGCTATGAGGAGCAAAACAAATTCCTTGTGAATAAATGGTCCATAAGAGAGAAAGATGAAGATAGTTTAACCTACTCATGATAGCTGGACCCACTGACTGGCAGCCAGGGACAGAAATATTGGTGAAGGGTGCCTACAGTTTGACACAGTGTAGGCCTCAAATCCCTGAATAAGTCTTACAGAGTTATGAGGTAGGGATTAAAGTAAATTACATGATTTCTGCTCTGCATTAAGTGGGTAGATAAATCATGTACAGATGTAACACTTGCAGGAGATACAGAAGGGAACTGATTTCATGTTAGAATTATAACTAGAAGATAGGGAATAACAAACGACCATAAAAAGGTTGCATTGATAAGTGCTGTGTTCCCTGTAGTTATTGGGATCACACCCAGTCCATTTTCTAAGCACCCAAAAGAAAACTGTTTTAGGAAAAAAAGAAATCTGCAGGAGTCTCTCATCCTGCCCACGGAGTTATAGTCATATGAGGAAGGGTGATAGGAGGTAGGCAAACCTGTCAAGAATCTCCCATCAGCAAGTTAAAATACAGAGACTTTACCCGAACTCCGAAATCAATACACAGGCACAAGTATTGGCATTGCACAACAAATGACGATTCATCATAAGCTGTTCTCCTACAAATAAAGTCAGTGAGAAATATAGTCATGATTATTAATAACTAAGTTAGTCTAACTTCAATTTATATTATTAATAACATTATGGAAGCCTTAGACTACCACTACCAGAACTATTTCATGTAGTGTCAGAGGCCACCTCTCACACACAAATCTGATTCTGCCTTTATCCAGACAATCTTGCCTCCAACAATGGCCGCTTACTATGGCAAGCAAAGGACACCTTATGCATGACTTTACCATGCTAGGAGCTTTGGACTTTGACTCCCAGCGCTTTTTCAACTCACGGGTGGAAAGGCCCCAGAATACATTGGGCACAGCGCCTACTTTAGCTATATGGAAAATAGTACATGGCATAGGACACCAAATGGTATCACATCACTGCAGATAAATGGACCACAATTCAATCTGATCCTATTGCACTCCCAGCTTCTATCTGTAGTTACTTTGTAAATGCTGCTATGCTGAATAACTTACGCTGTCTTTTAATGAACTCTCACTCAGAAGTAAAGCACCAAATTGAAGTTCAAGATTTATTGCCACAACACAAAACAATAATTGTTTTTCATTTCCGAATCTAACGTTTATGGACAAAGGCGGAATATCTATTGCTAATATTACATCACCAAATTATTTCATTCTACACCATGATAGTCCCCAAGGCTAGGCCAGGGGTGTGGCTATAGTTTGTAAAACATCTTTAGCAATAAAAATATTATTTCTACATACTGCAATTAATGTGCCTCTATTGTATTATCTGCTATGCGGTTGGTCAATTATTCATTTGTATGTTTCAACTTGTCATTATGCACTCTGCCGCATTATTACTTGGGGGTTTTAGCTTTTGATTTGAAGACAGAACTAACACTTTGGCCATTACTACTTTTTAACAAATCTTAACAGACTGGGATTAGTACCTGATCATTAATAAACATAGGCACTGTAAAGGACATACCCCTGATCATATTTTCATAATTAATATTAAGACTTCAATAAACATAATCTTATCCGAAATTTGGTTGGATCACTATCTTATTAATTTTCAGTTGGAGGAAATAACAGTTTTTTGCCCCAAGTCACCACCAAATGCCATGATTTTTTAAAGCAATCACGTAATATGAACTGTAAATGCTACATCTTGACTGATCAACCTAGGCAACTGGCTAACAAACTTGCAATGAATTATTTGAAGTATTCTGGTCCTCATGTTGTTCCCTTCTGATTGCTAAAGTTCATAACAAAAAATCCAGATTTCCATCTCATGCAGCTCCATGCTTCATTGTAGATCTGAAACTGTTGAAACAACAAAGTCAACGACTTGAAACTAGATGGAGGAAAAACAAATGCCCTGAGCATACTTTAGGATATACCAAGGCCAATAAACACTAATCGTGTCACCTAAGAACTAGGATTAGGGAGTCATTCACAATACTAATCAGTTGCGAACCTACGAAACGTATTCAATCTGGCCATAAACTTGCCATCAAACCCACTTAAGAGCTTTGTGGAGCTCTCAACTTCTTTACCCCCATTGGCTCCTTCAACAGAATGTGTTCTCCAATGACCCAACAGACTAGAGGCTGCAAGAGGAAGGGCATTGCACTGCCTCCCTATTTAGGTGGACAGTGTGTTGTTCTTTTTTCTGTTTGTAACCCTGCCAGGGACACAAAAAACAAATATCGCAGATAGGGAAACACCACTCTGGTTGTGGGGGTCATTAGTTATTTCTATTTAACTATTGGAGTTTGTTTTTGAAGAACAAAATGTTTGGTAGACAGTTGTCAAAACCGATGGTGGCTATTGATCAAACTTTTAATGCCTTCAGAGGAACCCCAGTGATGGAGGTTCCTCTGAAGGTAAAGCAATAACTACTGTGCCGGCAGTGATCTCTAAATGTGATGGTCCTCTGTCCTCCACGGTGGTGGACATAATGCCCACCGCCACCCTGATGGACAGTAAAAAACTACCAAAGTATAAAACAGACACTTAGTGAGCATTTTCCTGAGCCAAGCTAACACTTAATGACTGCCAAATTTATATGTTTTAGAGAGTTTCATGCGGCATCTGATAGGTATGGCAGAACTGGGGTACAGACAAATACATCAGAGGTAAAACTGTCAAAGGGACAGAGTCTCCAACCGGGCTGATAACTCAAAACTCAACTTTTATAATGGTCCTTTAAATCAGTAACAAAGGTAGGGTAGTGGAAACACGCAAAAGACACGCAGAAAGAAAGTGGGGCTCCCTTGATGGAAGCAACATATTTATAAAGTTTGAAGGGATGATGGGATTATTCTGACATGATCCATGGCAGAAGGCGAATACTTGTAGGGGTAAGCCATTGGAAGTAAATCTATGGCTTTCCAGCTGAGGGTAGAAGACAGATTCTTTAGATTCCGATATTGTGCTGCTGGAGAGTACCAGTCATTATAGGAATATGTTGTCCATCAGCTAAGGTTACACTGCACTAGCAGCATTACCTGTCGCAAGAAAGGGAGCAATGTGACTTCCTTAGTGGTGAAATGCCCAATTGGGCAATGATTAGCTCAATTTTGAAGGTTTACTTGTGAAGACTAATAAGTAGACTCATGTTCAGGGAGAGTCTTACTTTGTAGAGCCAAACACTCACAGCCACAGGCTCCATAGGATGGAGGTATTAAAGCGCCTGTTGAAACTTGCAGCTACAATGTTTAAAACAGGGAGTGAGAGAGCTTGTACTCGCCAGTGTGAGAACCTTGTGCTTAAAGTTGAGGCTAGCCCTAATCTTTGATCAGACCTGCAATATCTACCAGATTAGACTAAATTAATGTCAAGAGTACAAACAGCTTATCTACTAATTTGCAGATGGTTTCATGACAAATGCAGAGTGTGCCACCCTCAAATGTATCTGAGCCAAGCTGTAACCCTGGAGGCTGGAAAGGTCCATGACTTGTACACTGCAGCAAAAGGATCTTGGACACAGTGAATCTAAGGACCTTGATCCAAGGCAGCAAAAAGTTGGTTGTGCCTCTGTGTCCCAAACAGTTCCTACTGCAGCTGGACCATATAGAGATGCATCCCACTTGTCATTCTGAGGCAATCATGAAAGCAGCCAGGCATTCAAGTTTTTTTCATGCCACAGCTGGCCACCTGTATAAAGGAATACTGCCACGGTTGTGTAAAATACCATGCAAGTAATAACACAGGAGTTTTGAATAAGGTTCACATTGTATCACTAAAAATTGGGGGTACACCTTTAAAGAAGGTAGGGATCCGGTGGTAATTGTCAGCCTCCAGGGCCCTAAGACTACCTTAGTAACAGGGTTGTCTTCTAGTGATGGGAAACCATGCTGCTAGGTACCCACCTCCAGATAACATAAAGTTGTATATATAAAATTAGCACCAAAAAGTGTTAAAGTCCACCCCCAGGCATCTGCTTGCACTTGACTGGTACCTAGGCGCAAGTTAAGGCCGACCGCAATGGAGCATGGGTCGGATACTGAAACTAGGTTCGACCCAGTCAGAAGTTTTACCTTCAAACTTAGGGTCTGATTTAGATCTTGGCGGAAGGGTTACTCCATCATAATGGTGACAGATATCCCGTCCGCCACGATCTAAGTCAGGCCCTTAGTCTCTGAAATAGAAGTAAAAATCCTCAGCTTGGCAAGGTAACAGGCTGTGGCCGAAGAGGGCTTCACGTCATCAGATAGCTGCTGTATGAGGTCTTGGTAAAGCAGCTGACTTTTGCAGAAAAGCTCAGAGCAAATTTGGGGAATTTTGTGCCCAGAGAAGGTCCCTTGAAGGCTGAATGATTCTACCTTTCAACTTAGTTCCTTTTTTTGAGCACAGATTCTACCAGCAGGGCATCGCTGCAGGCAGTAGTAATAGGGGGCTCCATGAGGCCTGATACCTTCTCTGTAAGGTTCTGTTGAATCGGATTTGCTGGGGTGGAGAAGCTGTGAGCAGGAGCAACCTCAATCTTTGGCCCAGTGGCAGCACACCTTCGTTGGCTTAGCATGTTAGTCCCGGACCTACGTTGATATTTGGAGCCAATAAGCTTCCAAATCCAGGTTTTAGGAACAGTTAGGAGTATACTTTGACATCAGCCACAGGTCCAGGACCTTGGGGACAGCACTTGGGGGTCAAGACCAATGTTCCCTCTAATTCATTTCCCCTGTGTGCGGCAGCCTAAGGTCTCTGTGCGCTGCAGCCAAGGCTATGTGCGCCAAGAACCCGACCACTCGTGTAGACCAGGACTTTAAGAGGGATGAAAAAACCAGGAGGTCTCTCAAAGGGGCGTGACCGATGCAATTAAGGGCGCGGCTTAAAAGCAAATAAGCAAGAAATCTGTGCTTAGCATAGTGTATCACCCAACTGATATTTTGCTTCTTCTGTCAGTGCATCCAGATGCATAATACAAGTCACAGCCTATAAGATGCCAGGACTATTGGCTTTGTCATTAGTTGTTTGTTCATAAAGTTGTATATAATATTCAAAATGCTTCCGCTCTTGTGGTAGAGGTTGTGGCTTAATGCTCTAGCTGCTGACTTAGGAGATGGGATTTGAGTCTCAGGTCAGATTAACATCCTGTGATTCTCGGCAAATCAATTACTCTCCCCTTGCATACAAATAAATCAATAAATAAATCATGTAAATTGCTCCAATACTTTTGGGTTGAGTTTGCACTATATAAAACTTGCTGCATTTCTTTTCTAAATGCGGGGCTGATGGTTGGCCTTTTGAAAGAATTTATGTTAAATGCAGCCCATGATGGACGCTGTGATCAGGGGAGCAATTAGAACTGAAATTTGGGGGGGCTAACACCCCCAGCCAGGGCTGGCCCTAGCACTGGTCGCACACTGTGCAACAGTCTTTTTTGGCACCCCCTCCCCCATTTCCTCCTTCTCCATGAATTCCTCACTACCACTCACCAACAATGCACCTCATCTCTCTATAGCACCTTTCTGACAAACATTACATTTTTTAATAGCGCTGCTCATAGTTTACTCACACTCACACTCAGTTCTGTGATCTGCATGGTACACGTTCTTTGTAGCAGGCACATTAACCCTCAGCGCTGTTTGGATGGGAAGGAGTGCTCATGTGAGTGAGTGCACGGTGAGCGATGTGACAGTGTGAGAGTAGGTTAAGAGTAGTGACTGCAGGGTGAGTGAGGTGACCATATGAATTTGGGTGCGGGTGTAAGTGCAGAGTGGGACGAATGAATGCATGGTTAGTGATGGGCTTGTTTGAGTGAGATTGCAGATTGAGCAGTGAGGGGGACAGGTGAGTGAAGTATCACATGAGTGCAGGGTGAGTAGTGTGCTCATGTGACTGCAGGGTGGGGTACAGGGTGAACAGCACAAGTGTACTGCGAGTGCAGAGTGATCACTGTGAGTGCAGGGTGAGCGGGTGAATGGTGTGAGTGCATGGTGATTAGTGTGAGTGCATTGTGATCACTGTGAGTGCAGGGTGAGTGGGAAATTGAAGGGCGAGAATGAGGAATGAGTTGTCTGAATGCAGAGTGCATTCCCAGACACATGCAGTAACTCAACTTGTGATTAATGGCGGCGTAGGGTTTCAGATATAAGTTAAACTAATGCTATTATGGCATTAATCAGGGATCGAGGGTCCTGGAAATAAATAATGTGCTGATCCTGCAACAAACTTCCCGTCTTATAATTAGGGTTGCCAGCTCAGTATTGTGAAGCACGCACACACAGCACATCCCGGGAGAGCGTTTGTGCGCCGAAAGGCAGAAAATGCTCATGCATTTGATGCCTTTCTTTTTAACTAGAGCGTGGCTGCGGGGCTGATTGTGGGCCTTTGAAAGTATTTATGCTAATCACAGCGTCCGTCACGGGCTGCATTTAACATAAATACTTTCAAAAGGCAAACAATCAGCCCCACAGCCGCGCTCTATTTAGAAAAGAAATACACCATCCCGGGATGTGCCGTGTGTGCGTGCTTCACACACAGCACTGCGCGCTCTGGAGGAAAGAGGAGCGCACTTACAGGGAACAGTGGTCAAGACTCACTCCAGTAGAAGCCAGCAGCAGGTCCAGGGCTGGTCCAGTTAGAACTGGTCAGCTGGCCAGTTGCAGAAAAGGCATCTTATTGCATGTTTTGTCTCTGTTGCTTGAAGAGGAGGGCAGTCTTATGGCAGTTGGAGTCCACTTCCTTGCCCTGGATACAAGAGGGAAGAGTGGTTCCAGTCTTCTAGTCTCTTCTCAAGTCACAGATACCAAGTCTAGTCCTCTTCTGTTCTTCCATAGGTCCAGAAAGTGTTCTGTGGAGGGTACTGTGAGCATAACGCTTATGCCTGGGACCAGGCTACGGATGGGGATGATTCCTGGCTCCTCCCTAACCAATGGGGTAAAAGATCCCAGGGTTAACCCTACCCACGTTTGCCGCATTTCCTGTGTGCCCTACTGCAAACAATCCAACAGTACCCCTCTCTGCCTAATTCCAAAATGGTGAAACCCTTCTCCTAAGAGGTGATGCCAGGGAAATGTGAAACCCTTCCTCTGTGGTCACTCTAAATCAGCTCTGGGAGCAGTTCCTCTCTCACTGGGATTGGTGCCTGCCTGACAGGGGTAACAAAGAAGGGCCCTGCCCAGGTGTCAGCTATCATTTGCCTGTGACAGGGAAGTTAAATTTGGAGTTAAATGAAGTTCCTGGGTGCAGCTCAGGTGGTCATCCTACCAGAGGAATGGAACACCTCCCTACACCCAAGGCCTTAAACTCACCCCTGGGAGTAAGTTCGCACTTCATCAATAAAGCTATTCAGTTCTTCGTTGACAGTTTGAACTTGTGCAAATAGACCTCCAAAGGCTTTATGCAGGGAAGAGGTAACTTTTTAAAAGTATCTTTTCTAAAATATTTATAACAAATCCAACCTTTCCAGTGAATTGGACTTGTAATAAATATTTCAAAAAGCTCAAGTATGACATTTGTAGGTGTTTCCTTGCCAGAGATCACATTTTTAAATTTACTTTGCTATCCCAGTGCTTTCCCTGTGGAACAGCCAACCCTGCTACTATGAAAATAGCTTTTCCACTGTGAGGAAGTGTTTAACATTAAACTTTTACATGTCTTAAAACTTTTAAATATCATGCACCCTTATGTGCTGTAAGGTTTACTGAAGGGTAACTTATTAATATTTAAAAGGAAGGTTTAGGCCTGTCAAAAAGTGTTATTCTGACAGATCAAATCAGCAGTTTTAAAACTGCAGTCAGGCTACAAATAGTAGGCCTTCAGTCATGTTTACACTGTCACTGAAGTGGATGGCATAACGGGTACTCCAATCCACTTGTGACATTCAACTTAAAGACTCGTGATACACGTTTACTCCTTATACTAGAGACTTAGTAAGGTAAGTTAAATATGCCAATTATGGGTATGTCAATTTCATCATGCTAAAAGGGGAACACAGGCACTTTACCGCTGTATAGCAGGAGTAAAGTGCACAGAGTTCTACAGCCAGCAAAACAGCCAAGGCAAAATCTGGCTGTACACCACACAAAAGATTGTAATTTTCAAAAGACATGCACTGCGAAAATGGAGAAGGGAGCAGCGGTACCAATGAGAATGGACAGACAGAGTAGGAGTAAGGGCATCCGGGTCACAAGCAGGTGTAAAACCAATGGAAGATTAGGAAGAGCCAGTGGGCTCTTCCATGTTAGTTTAAGATGGTTCAGCATAATAGAAGCTGCTTCAGAGCCAACGGGGCTTCGTAGACAGAATACGTAAGGTCGGCTTGTCTCTAAATAAGGACCAGATCGAGGATTTGGTGTGCATGGTACTCTGTTGCATTTGCGTCAGAATTGCTGGGGTAGTTCATTGGCCAAAATGTTGTGTTTTGTATTGTTTTTTCCAGGATTCAGGTGATGGTGATGGTGGCATGTTACAGTGTCATGCATGACGTCTGATCAGATGGAGATATTTATCATGCCTTTAGGGTCCAGTGCAAGAGCAACAAGCATTTGCAATGCAATCGGTCTCGCCTTTGGGACCTAAGTATTTAGCCATGCAGCAGATTACTGTGAGTACAGCAACATTTACTGTTGCATTAAAAGCTGGAGCGTGGTACTTGTTGTCACTATGGAAACTGCAAGGTAACGGGGCTGCGTTATCCTTATAGTTGAACGGCCAGAGCGGCGGACTTTGAAGCTGAGGAACCAGGTTCGAGTCTGGGGGGGGGCTCAAACATCCTGTGATTCTGGGCAAATCACTTAATCTCCCAGCCTAGAAATTAATGTGCCCGTCTGTAATGCAACTGGTGCTCATGTAAAGCGCTCTGATACCTTCGGGTCAAGTTCGCGCTATATAGAACTGCAAAAACTGAAAAACACCTGCACTCTAGCATGGGTTTATAATTGCCCTTACTTGGAAGGCACCTAATTATAGTAGTGCGCAGGGCCCACAACCCTTCCCTCAACGCATGAAGAAAGCCCCTGGCAGTGATGGACACGTCTGCAGAGTGTGATGGGGGGCCCTGAATCTCCCATTGATCACAGAAATTCATTGGGCTTGGGTTGGTTGGGCACCTCCCCCCTGCCCCCCCAAAACGGCTGTGGGAAGTTGGGGGCCTGGCTTAGGCTCTTGGCCACTGGATTCACGTCTACCTTTGAAGTTTGCTGCCGGTAGATATCTGCAGGAAGCCACACTGTTTGCCTTTTGCCATTTATGCTTTTAAAATGCACCTTGGCTGCAGCTGGCATGCTTTTCTAATTAAATTCGTTATGAAAGCATGCACGCATTGTTTCCACAAACGTGCTGCAAAGTGGCTCACGAGGCACTGGGGAGCAGGCAGAGGCTTATGTGCCTGGTTTTCTTATCACACCATTACATCTCCCACCCCTCCCTGCCACGCCTTATCTGTGTTTAAACCATATGCTCTCAAGAATCTTCTGTTGATCTCCCACCCTTCACCCCCTCCCTGGGTGCTGCCCTCCTTAACGATTACTGCTTTCAACTGCCCTCACACCCGATGGATCGATCGCCAGACCGTTGTTATTTAAATACATTTAAAAAATTGTCAGGATCTTAAACAAACTGTTTTTATTGCATTTTCAGTTCCAGTAAAAGTAATGCAAAGTACTGGCTCTGCAGCCTGAGTTTTGCTGCAAATAGCTCAGACTGTAAGACATGCGTCCCTCTGTGTATGCTGTGCATATAGCGCTTAGAAATGAACTGATAGAGTCTGTGCGCTTTAGGTGGTGTTAATGCTCATTTTCATTATTTTCCCTTGTTCTGTGCCATATGTGGTGGCTTGAATCTACTGCTTGCAGAAGCTTACAGAAGATTACATGTTTCTGTACTGAGACCCGCATGCCAGCATCTGCCACTCTGAAGAAGTCATGGTGAGTTTCAAATCATATACCATCACCACACTCAGAATGTGCTTTAGTTGTTAACTTTCTCCCGTGTGTTGCAGTATCATAACAGAACGACAAGCAATGTGGATTATAGTCACTTAAGCCAATGATCGATCTCGGAAAGATGAACACCCAACTCAAACAAGTGAAATGTGAATGGAGACTTCCAGGTTATTCAGAGGTATCTTATCTGCTAGGCTTCTGCTACCAGACTTCCTCTTCCTTGGAGCAAGCACGCGGCCTAGCGCACACTGCAAGAGTCGTGCATCAGCATCAGTAGATAACAGCTGTCTCTGTTGCCCACTCTTTTTATCAACCACGGACAGATAAACAAGGCTGATTGCTCCATCTAGAGATCCCACACAGTTATTTATCTATAGTAGGTCCTTTTAACCACCCCGCTCTCCTAGTAATTTACAGTGTTAAAAGGCACACTGAGTTAGTTGCTCACCTTTGAAGTGTGTACTTTTTATAGAGCACTTTTAGTTGTGATGTTTTTATGCTGCTTCTTCCTGCGGCAGCCTAACAGGTCCATGGTGCTGGAAAGAACGAGTGTTGCTTTTACATAATTTACGGTATTCATGTCATCGGCTTAAGACACAAGGGCCGAGTCTAGGTACTGGGAATGTATAATCATATTAACAGGTTACACACAGACTTGGTACTTTAAAATTACACAAAGATCGCAAAAGCGGGTGCAATAATTCACCAATACATTTAACTTATTTATTTTACGTTCATCAATTTTACTCATGACAGTGTAGCAAACAGGAATGAAAAGATGGCGCGCAGACAGTGCTAAGGACGGAGGCAGACGCTTACGTCAAGTGCCCAGTACAGAAACTTGAAAGAGCTTCTAACTGAAAGAGCTATGCGCGGCACTGCTGCCGGAGAAAACTTTCCATTGTCTCCGAGATGTCTTCCCAGAAAAAGATATATGCTGCCCCTTGCGCGCTTTGTGAAAGTCTATTAATTCAGGTGTTATGTCAAACTTCGAACATGAATCGGCGGTGCTTACCCTCCCGCAGTATACAGAGTCATGTCAACACGATACCCCTGTGCTAGCCACAGTGAGGTCAGTGGTCTAGAGAGTCCCCAGCCTCTCAGGAAGTGCACATGCTAGCCAGGAGAAAGGAGGTAACAAGGACAGAGAAGGGGCAATTGGGGACACACACCTGTGGAAGACTGGCTCCTGCATTGGTAGGCCAAATGTCTTGCGGGAGCGAGCAAACATATGTTGCAAAGCTCGCTCCCGCAAGGGAATCGCCAAACGTGCACGCATTGCCATTGAAAGCAATGCAATGCATGCACGTTTTTGGCTGAAAAGCCGAAGCGATTTCTATAGGTCTTTTTCCTAAGCAGCGCATGCGCGCTGCGTAGGCGGGACCTAAAAACGATTAGCTGGAAGGAGACGGGATACCTCTTTAACATGACATAATGTTTCTCATTTGCTTTAAGGTACTCCGCTCATTGGTCGATGGACCAACTAGTAGGAATCAGTTGATGGTGATTAAGACCAGTCAATCACAATAAACTCTTTAACATTTCATTTTAATCATTGAGCTAAAGAATCACTGAGTCATTTGTTTAAAGAATAATAAAGTTTATATAAAGTTTTGCAAGAAATGAGGTTAAGCTTATTATTCAGATCGTTACATTTATCATCAATATAAGAATAAATTGAAATTGCAATACATATCTATTAGACGGAAAAATAAGGTTGTCATAGTAAGAACTCTAAAAGATCAATCTATCTGTCTGGGGAAAATCTAATAGTTCTAAATGAAAAATCTATCAGGAATAAAAGGTTCTCCTAAAGCAGCATCTTATACTCAACTGGAAATAAAAAATAGCAGCAGCAGCATCAGCTCGTCAGCATCAGCAACCGCACTTCACCCATCTACAGCATCTAACTTCTCCAGCAACTCCCGCAGCATCTACCTCAGCAACTCCCGCAGCATCTCACTCAGCAACTCCCGCAGCATCTCACCCCTCCCACCAAGAGTAGGTCTTCTTATACCCTAATTCTAGCTTACAGAATAAAATGTTTCTTCTTCATGGCGTGATTCTTTCTCATTGGTCAAAACTCAGGCCCATATACATTTTAATCAAACTTCCTGGTCTTAACCAGTTCCTTGTGGAATGTCCATGCAAGCATCGTTTCCCACAGTTTATGTCATTGCTCATCCGTTTCGATCAGTCCAATTTGTATCTTTTTCTGCTACATTTTGGGTTTAACAGTTCCGTCTATTGATTCAGTTGGACTTCTCACACTTCTTGCTGATCATCCTGGCACACATCTGCTCAGAAAGGTCACAACAGCCTTGACCATACTTCCATCTTAGCCTCTCAGCACCAGCACGTGATCCTCCCTTTCCACAGCCTCTCTCCTCTATCACATGGTCTCCCGCTCATGCGTACTCTAGCAACTGGCGGCCATTTTATATCGCTGCTCGACAGGCCTAAGCGCACTATTTTCAAAGATAAACAAAATATTGTTAAAACAAAGAAATATAAACCCTTTCGTTTCCTCCGTCTTTCTACGTACTCCCAATTAGGTATTACCTAGCAAAAAGCAACATATAAAGCTGTCCCTTACTTACCATCGCTTTATTTTGCAACCACACGTTTTATTTAAAAGCACAGATCATGCGTTTATTATTTAATTAGTACGCAAAATATTATGTTATGTTAGACATGTAAACAATTATAAGTTGATTAATTTGCACACGGAATAGCGTGTTACCTTTAACCCTTAACATGTAACATACATTGTTGGTTATTTACTTAAACGAACATGTTTATTAATTATTTTCCGAAAATATTAGGAGGTTAACATTTTTTCATTTACCCTGCTCCATCACATGTCTCGCAGTCTCCCCCGAGGAGCCGCAGGCAGAATACACGACGACCGCCTACAAAGAGAACGATGAGCCTGGGCCGAATCACCGTCCTTCAGGATGGTACACTGCAGGCATCGGATTCGGAGGTGGTCCCGGACTCGATGGAGGCGATGCCCAACATTGAACATGGAACTGAGGGCCCGGATAGCAGTCATGACTAAATTCCATGTGTTACGCAGCAACTGTTGGTCAGTGCAGATAAGTCTAAGTGGTGCTCGGCCTCCGGGGGGACTTGGAAAAATTGGTTGGCTGTACTTGAGAGAGTGCTTTTGAGGAGATGGGTGCTCTGGGGCTTGGGGGGGGGCTAATGACCTCTGTGCTGTTGTGTTTAGCCTTGTTTGATTTACACTGCCATGGAACGGGGTGGAGGCCATCCTGATTTACTTAATGCGTTGGGGAATTGGCCTGCCGCCGGAGTAGCGGCGCCCCCACTAGAGACCGGGTCCATGGGGGTAGCTTCAGAGGAATCTCGCGCCCCGGTGTACCTAAATCTCTTGCACAGCGTTCAGTTGTTATTTGAGCGGGGGAGGTATGGGGCGGTATGTATGCTTGGTTACATGGGAATGTATATTCACATTTGTACTGCTGCCTAGGGGAGGGGGTAGGGATTGGGAATGTTCCGTTCTTGGGAGTTTATCTGTTTGTTGGGGGACTTATGGAGTCGCACTGGGGCTACGTCACACTACATGGACACTAGGGGTGCAGGGTGGAGCATCTACGGAGGGGGAAGGGACATGTCCGCTATTACTATATTGCTATGGCAACGCAGACACTGAAATTTCTTCGTTGGAATGTCCGCGGGATGGCCAGGCAGGTCAAGCGCTGTAAAGTGCACGCTTTCCTGAAGAGATATGGAGTAGCGATTGCGGGGCTGCAGGAGACACACATTTGGGGGAACTCTATAAAATGCCTACGTAAACGCTGGAGGGGACATGTCTACGCTACATCCTACTCTGGCTTTGCACGAGGGGCACTGGTGTGGGTGGCCCCTGGGGTCCCGTTCCAGCACCTTCACCATGTTCTTGATCTTGAAGGGAGATACGTTATCCTGTTTGGAAGATGGGAAGGGAGGGAATTGTGTATCATAAATGTCTATGCGCCCAATCTGGATAGCTCCGAGTTTTATCCGGCAGTCCTGAAAGCAGCGACACCTTATATGGGTGCTGAAATTCTTCTCTTTGGTGATTTTAATTGTATCTTTGATGGGGCACTGGATCGGGAGCCCCCCAGGGAAAATACTAAACCCCGTATGATGAGATCCCTTATGGGTATTTTGCAGGGCCTGCAGTTACGGGACGAGTGGAGAGCGCGTAACCCCACCAAAAGGGAGTTTTCGTGTTTTACTCCGGCAGCCAACACCTTTTCGCGGATTGACCATTGTTGCCTTACTCCAGGTCTCTCAGCTACGGCACGGGCCATTTCATACTTACCGCGATACCTGTCTGACCACGCGCCTTTGTTGCTGACCTTGTCCTCTGGACCGGGGCGACCACCCATCCCATTATGGCGGCTTCGATCTGAAGCCCTCACGGACCCTCCATATGTACGGACTGTTACAGAGGCCCTCCAACATTACTTTGGGGAGAATTGGGGGTCCACTGCCTCCCGCTCTACAGAGTGGGAGGCCATGAAGGTCGTTATCAAGGGGGTTTGTATGAAGACCACTTATGGGGTCCATCATCAGCTTAGTGCGGATATTGACTCCCTGGAGCGCCGTTTACGTGCCCTAGAGCCCAAGTTATATCACAACCCTACTGATAGAACTGCATGGATGCAGGTACAGGGAGAATTATTTGAAGCTTGGTCGAGACTGGAGAAGCACAAATACACTGCCTATAGGCAGAGACTTTACATGGAGGGCAACAGATCAGGGGCGTTATTAGCTCGACTTATCAGGAGGGAGACGGAACGCACATCAGTGTTACAACTTCACGATAGTTCCGGGAGCGTGATCAACACGCAGGACGCGATTATTAAAGAGTTTGCGACCCACTTGCGCCAGACTTGCTCGACTATTGCCCGGACTAGCCCTAATTTATTTCAGGACTTCTTTAATGACATAACGCTTCCTACCCTTGGGGAGGATGAAGCGGAGGCCCTTGGGGCGCCACTCACCAGAGAAGAAATACTAACCTCCATTAAACAACTGAAGCCAGGGAAATGTCCCGGGAGCGAAGGTCTCCCAGCTGAATTTTACAAGACGTTTGCCTCGCAACTGGTGGATCACCTCCTAGAGGTGTATACTGAAGCTTTAACCAAAGGGACACTTCCCACTACTATGATGGAAGCGTTGGTCTCCATGATTCCCAAACCGGACAGGGACCCCCTTTCCCCGAGTTCCTATAGGCCCATTTCACTCCTGAATATAGATGTGAAAATTTTAAGCGGGGTACTGGCGGCGCGTTTATTGCCCTACATGACCCAGCTGGTCCACCCGGATAAGTCAGGGTTTATCCCAGGGCAGAATACTACATACAACCTGCGCACTCGCACATGTATGGCATGCGCCGGATCTTGAGAAATCGGAATGGGCTCTCTGTCCCTTAGACATATGGCAGGCCTTTGATTCTGTCGAGTGGGAATATATGTGGGCGGTACTTGCGCGAATGGGAGTGGGGGACAACTATCTGAGATGGTTGAGGCTGCTTTATAGTAAACCAATGGCTCGTATCCGCCTCCGGAATCAGGTCTC
Organism: Calotriton arnoldi; assembly: GCA_963921515.1. Classification (NCBI taxonomy): domain Eukaryota; kingdom Metazoa; phylum Chordata; class Amphibia; order Caudata; family Salamandridae; genus Calotriton; species Calotriton arnoldi. The sequence goes on along the minus strand of CAWUFW010010240.1, from coordinate 91,203 downwards.
GGACAGTCTGGAGCTTCAATGAGGTACCCGACAGGATTGCCCCCTGTCGCCGCTCCTTTTTGCCCTCACGATGGAGCCCTTGGCAATCATTCTCTGATCTCGAATGGCGCGTTGGGGTGTCTGGGTGGGGACGATGGTGCATGTGCTGTCTATGTATGCCGACGACACACTGGTGTACCTTCGACATCCTGGAACAGCAGTTCTGGAGCTCCTTCGGGAGCTGCATAGTTTTGGTAAAATCTCAGGTCTTTGCCTCAATCCAGGGAAATCTAAGCTGTTCCCGTTGGGCAGTCTGCGGAATGTGGAGCAGGGTGCGCTCCCGGGGGTGGGGATGTGCTGGGTCACTGATACGGTCCGCTACCTTGGGGTCAGATTGGTGCACACACAGGAGGCCTATCTGGAGCACAATATGGGAGATGTGTGGAAGGTGTTTCTAAATCGATTGAGTTTTGACGGGATCTCCCTCTATCCTTAATGGGACGGGTGGCCCTCATAAAAATGGTCATCCTACCACGTTGCTTATACGTTCTTCAGTCTTCACTCTACCGTATTCCCTGGACGTATTTCTGCATATTGGACCGTCTGATGGTAGACCTCCTGTGGGGATCTAAAAGGAAAAGGGTGAAATTAGACACATTACAAAGGACGTGGGAGCGGGGTGGGTTGGAGGTTCCTCGGTTGAGTTTTTACTACATAGCAACACAGCTCCAACACGCAGTACAGTGGTTTGATGAGAATGATAACTGGGAGAAGAGGCTGCTGAATGGCACTCCTCCGGGGTCCTCTTTGCCTGACCTTCTCATGATGGGATCAGGGGTGCCGGTTAGATTCCCCTATATTATAAGGCATGTGGCCACAGTCTGGGAGATCGCAATTAAAACTGCGGTGAAACGAGCGCCATATGCCCCGGAGGCCCCGCTGTGGGCAGTGGTACCAGTTAAACGCATGAGTCGTACTATGGCAATTACAAAATGGACAGATGGGGGCTGCTGTACGATGGGTGACCTGTATGTGGGACAGCGGTTCCTCACTAGGGAGGAAGCGGAGTCGGTGTTCAACTTGGGCAGGGGACAGTACCTCCAATATGCGAAAATCTCGGCGATAGCTCGAGATCTGTGGCCAATGTTTCCGGAGGAGCCGCCGACTGTTGCCACTCTACAGGTCCTTCTATCATTGACGGGGGCCGTAGACTGGTGTCACACATATATAGGGCGCTACGAGGAGACCTAGCCGCGGACCCGCTCCCGGTTCAGGCCCGATGGGATGGGCTGCTTGAGGTGCCTCTGACAGATTCAGAATGGAAAAGAGTGCATGAGGGGGTTAAGCTAATTAGTTCCAATGTGAGATTCAAGCTCACCCAATTTAATATTGTTCATCAAACATACCTCACTCCACACGTACTGCATAAAATATACCCGGACCGTCCTGCTAGCTGCCCCAGGTGTGGTCATTTAGACTCCCAATTCTTGCATATGGTTTGTGACTGTTCTGCACTGCGACTGTTCTGGGGGATGATATTGGAACGCCTGAAACGGATCTCGGGATGGTCAGTGTCTCACTCCATTAGAGAGGTACTTCTGGGACTTCTTCCCAGCCCCAAGGGTAGGAAACTCACTCGACGGTTCACCCAGCTGGGCCTAGTGTTGGCTAAAAGAAGGATTGCGATTAGTTGGATGCACTCACAGCCCTCCAAGGTAGAAAACTGGGCTAAAGACCTGCAAGAGTGGGCCACAGCGGAGTTAATACGAATGCGGCATGTTAGACATGACGATAAATTGGAGGATGATGCGAGGTCATGGTATAGTATGATTTCAGAAATTTCTAATGCAGAGGACCCCACCTCACAAGCAACTGAGGACACACGGCATAATAGTGGTGGATCAGGAGAGGTGGAGTAGATGAGGTGCAACCTCTGGACCTCGAATATATTAGGAGCCTATGATATGGACTCTAGTGCCCTTCGATATAGGATATAAGGAGATGTTTCTCACGTGTGACTCCAGGGGGGTGGGGGGAGGGGAGGACTACAGTTTACAATGTTGGGGGTTGATGTTGGGGGCTACAATTGTATATATCCGACCAATGATTGAAGTGACTCCATGTCAAGTTTTCACTGGGACCGTATCCTTAATAGATGAAGATGTATTGCATGTCTCCTTAAGTGTAATATTTGCGACTTAAAAGTATTTGCCTTTTTGTTAATGCTGTCATGAGTGCATTGTTAACATGATCGGATAAATCTTAATAAAAATATATAAAAAACAAATATTAAAAAAAAAGACTTTGGAGTCACAATTGATTACTGATGTAGGGCGATACAAACCTCAATTTAACGGGTTTTATTTTTTTTTGCAAAAATAGCAATATATGTCTCACCCTATGAAGATGGTACAGAATTAGGAAAAGCTGGGGAATTGATCAATTCCAGGAAGAGTGGACCGATAATATTTTGGAACTGTTTATAAAACTCCGCCGGGATAGAGTTCGGTCCAGCTGCCTTACCTGTAACTAATTGACAGATAGCTGTTACGACCTCTTTGTCCGTTATTGGAACATCCAAGTTGGCCCGCTGCACATTTGTAAGTTAGTTAAGCCCAATGCCATGCAGATAGTAATCTATCATCAAAACCGTCCTTGTGCAAACTAGAATAGAACTGATGGAAGACTGAAAGAATTGGTGAACAGCCAGTAATTATATTACCCCTCTCATATCTTATGCATCTTACTAGATTTTTACTGCTCTTGTCCTTCACCTAAAATGCCAAAAGTTTTCCCATCTCCTAGCTGTTTGTGAAGCACAACAGACATTTTGCCCTGTGCTTGAGGCAGGACCTGTCCCAGATCCTTTTCTTCAGTGTCATCCTTAACATAGTTCTTTTTAAATGTAGCTAGTGCAATATTTGGGTCCTTATTGGACTGGAGTAGGAATACATGCTCTAATTCGAATTGCAAAATGCAGCACACATGAAAACAGCAAAAAAAGAGTAGAAATAAAGGTATTTCTTGTTGTTGTGCAACTTTAATGTTTCCTCTGGGGAGGCGTAGGAATCTGATGCATTCCCAGGTTCATGAGACCTTGTAAATCTGAGAATGCATCAGAATCCATAGGTGTTGCATGGCAACACCCACAGCAACACCCACGGAATGCCCCTTTCACGCAGAGTAATGCTTGACAGGGGGCCATATCTACAAGGCCATGAAAAGTCACACAGGTGTCGGGTCTGAAGTCCAATCCACGTGAGATTCCACAGGAGCAAAGAAATTAGTTCCCCCCCACCTTTAGACAACAACTCCTGGAGGAGGTATAGTAACTCACTCACAAGACGCTGCTAACCAAAAGTAAGGGGAATAACGCATAGAGTGACCACCACTCTTTCCCCAGAGATGACACCAGGTAGCGTGGTAGTGGGGAGCTGGTCCCACAGAGAAGCTAAACAAAAGAGATAACAAATAAGACTGGTCTTACTCCTCAAGAACTAAACAGTAGTCAAGAACATTAATGCATGTCACTTCCCAACATATGCAGTTCACTTACCAGTGATAGAGTCCCAGGATATTCTGATATTTCTCAGCGTCCTATGAGCGCATAACCCAGGCCCAATCGATGAAAGACCAGGAAGTGCAGGTAAGGGAATACTGAGAAGATGAACGACTAAGGGACGACAAACACAACCACTCACTTCCACAACCACTCAAGGTCACGTTGGGTGATTCAAAAGAGGGAGAGTCCCCTAGTTTGTTAAGGGGAGTGGGGATTCCAAGAATTACTGACCGGCTCCGTAGGGAAAGGAGCGGATCAGCGGCACTCACGCTTTCACGAAAGCGGGAGAGGAAAAGACGGCGTGGCGCACTGGCCGGCTCCGTAGGGAGAGGAGCGGATCAGCGGGCGCACACGCTTTCAAGAAAGCGGGACTGGAAAAGATGGCGTGGCGCGCTGGCCGGCTCCGTAGAGAGAGGAGCGGATCAGCGGCGCACACGCTTCAAGAAAGCGGACAGGAAAAGATGGCGTGGCGCGCTGGCCGGCTCCGTAGGGAGAGGAGCGGATCAGAGGCGCACACGCTTCTCGAAGGTGGGTCGGCAATAGATGGCGTGACGCGCTGGCCGGCTCCGTGGGGAAAAGAGCGGATCAGCGGCACAGACGCTTCACGAAGGCAGGTCAGCAAAGGAAGGCGTGGCACGCTGGCCGGCTCCGTGGGGAGAGGAGCGGATCAGCGAGACACACGCTCGTCAGGGAAGGAACAGAACTTCTGATGGATAGCAGAAGTAGACAAGGCAACTCGGGATAGAAGAGTTCAAGCCGGATACCAGGAATCAATCCAAAGAGCAGGTACTCAACTCCGAGCTCGAAGGGGGCGTGGTCACTAGTTAGGGATAGTAAGTCAAGCATTGGCAATTGGGTGAGACGGCCTCTTATAGCAGGTAGGGGTCGTCACAAAAGAACTCACACTGTGAACTAACGAGGGAAGTACACATGCATCAAGGTACCGACATTTCTCCTACAAGGGCATCTGCTGCCGAAATCCTAACAGTTCTCCCACCCAAAGGCCTATTCCCGGGCGGGGTTTTGAAGGATGGAGTGCATGGAATCTGCGAATCAACACAGGGGCATGAATATTTTCAGCAGGCTCCCAGGACCTATCCTCTGGGGCATAGCCTACCCAATCAATGAGGTACTGTATTTTGCCTCTGTGTTTGCGGGAATCTAAAATCATGTTCACTTCATATTCCTCTTCCCCCTCTATGATTATTGGGGGAGGAGGCTTCTCAGGGACTAGAGGGGGTAGGTATCTTTTGACTAAGGAGCAATGAAATACAGGGTGTATTTGCATGTCGTCTGGCAACTGCAGGTGTACTGTAACAGGTGTTATTACTCTCTTTACCAGATAAGGACCTATGTATCTAGGTTGTAATTTTTAGAGCCTCTCAATCTCAGATTTCTAGTTGATAACCACACCTTGTCTCCTACTTGATAAGTAGGTTCAGGACGTCTGTGTTTATCAGCCTGTAGTTTCATGGCTTCTTTGGCTCGGTGTAATTCTTTTTGCGTTGTCCCAGTTGGACAAAAGAACTTTGTGATGATCTTTAAGAGCAGGGATACTCTCTAATTCTGAGGGAAGAGAAATAGGCAGGAATTTAGGGTGTTGTGCTAATGTGAAAAAGAAAGGAGACACACCAGTAGAAGAATGTGTGGAATTGTTATAGGCAAATTCAGCCATAGGGAGAGCTCGGGACCAGTCACTTGTGATTGTGGCTAACAGACAACGTAAATATTGTTCTAAAGTCTGGTTAGTTCTTTCGGTTTGACCATCGGTTTGGGGATGATAAGCGGTGGAGAGTCTGTGATCTATACCCAGTGTCTTACACATGCCTTGCCAAAATTTGGACACAAATTGGGCCCCTCTGTCTGAAATGATTATCGAAGGAAGACCATGTAATCTGATTACATGTTCTAGAAAAATATGCACTAATTCTTTGGATGTGGGTAAGTTTTTAGAGGGACAAAATGGGCCATCTTGGTTAACATATCTACCACTACAAAGATGGTGTTGTATCCCTGACTTCTCGGGAGATCTGTAATAAAATCCATGCTAATGGAATGCCAGGGGGAAGGGGAACGGCAGTGGTTCTCAATAACCCGGCCGGAGCACAATGTGAGGCTTTTTGTCGAGCACAGGTGGAACACGAATTGACAAAGGCTATAATATCTTTGGCCATTTCTTCCCACCAAAACCATCTCTGACAGATCTTGAGGGTTTTGCTACTCCCTGGATGTCCAGCCAGTGAGCTATTGTGGCACCAGAGCAATAGTTGTTTTTGCAATGCAACAGTTGGTATGTATAATTTGTTTTCGTGATAATACAACTGGTCTCTGATCTGATTCAGGGGATCGTTTTCCCATTCTTCAGAAGGGATGGTACGGTAGTATTCTTTTAGTTTGTCTATAAACCCCAAGGGAGTGACGTCCCCATGGCATTCTACCCCTATAATTTTTTGTCAGAAAAAAGGGGGATAACATTCAGGAGAGGCAACTTTCTCTGGACCAAGTCGAGAGAGTGCATCTGCCTTGCCATGTTGAGATCCAGGGCGATAAGTGATAACGAAATCATACTCACTAAAGAATGAAACCCATCTCATTTGACGGGAGTAAGTGCTCGTGCTGACCGAAAATATTGGAGATTTCTATGATCAGAGTAGATGGTAACTATATGTGGGGATCCTAACAAATAGTGTCTCCACTCCTGGAAGGCAAGCTTGATGGCCAATAGTTCACGTTCTCCAATTGTGTAGTTCTGTTCAGCAGGCAATAGGGTTTTAGAATAGTAAGCAACAGGATGCAAGCGTCCTGTGTTAGTATCTCTCTGAGAGAGAACTCCTCCCACCGCATACTGAGAAGCGTCTGCTTCAACGTAATAAGGTTGCGTATTATCAGCATGTTTGATGACAGGAGCGGTAGTGAATCGTTCCTTTAAAATGCAGAAGGCTCGTTCTGCTTCTTGATTCCATTCAAACTGTACTCCTTTCCGCAGAAGTCGAGTAATGGGTGTTAATAATTCAGAAAAGTGATCTATAAATCTGCGGTAAAAATTGGCAAAACCTATAAAAGATTGCACCTCTTTTACTGTACAGGGACTAGACCAGTTAACCAAGGCTTCTATCTTTTTGGGGTCCATATGTACGCCTTCAGGAGATATCACAAATCCTAGAAACTCCACTCTGGTGGTATGGAAGGTGCTCTTGTCAAGTTTGGCGAATAATTGGTTTTCCTTCAGTGTTTTCAAGATTTTTGTAACGTGGATAATATGATCTTGTTCTGTTTGTGAATAAATCAGGATATCGTCGATATAGACGATCACGAAGACATCAAGGTATTCTCTTAGTATTTCGTTAACAAAAAATTGAAATGCCGCTGGAGCATTACAAAGACCAAACGGCATTACGCAGTACTCAAATAACCCAAATTTGGTACGGAATGCTGTTTTCCATTCATCTCCATGTTTAATACGAATGAGATGGTAGGCTCCTCTAAGATCTATTTTGGTAAAGATCTTAGCTCCTCGTACCTGATCCAAAAGAACTGAAATAAGTGGTAGGGGATATTTATTCTTTATGGTGACTTTGTTAAGGGCGCGATAATCCAAACACGCTCGAAGACCCCTTCTCGCTTTGGAATAAAAAGATGGGAGAGGACACTGGAGATGTAGAGTGACGTATGAACCCTTTTTCCAGCATTTCTTCGATGTATTTCTGCAGGTATTCAGTTTCAGGTGCAGTTAGGGCATAAATACGACTAACTGGCAAGGTTGCTCCGGGTACTAAATCAATGCGACAATCATAGCTTCTGTGCGGAGGTAAGGCAGAGGCTTTAACTTCGTCAAAGACAGTTAGGTATTCCTCATAGTGCGCCGGAAGGTCAGGAACTGTGGACATTATATGTACCGCACAGCAAAGCGAACTATTCCATTCACTTGCTTCTTGGTAACAGTTTATCATGCAATGATGAGATTTTAGTGTCACTGTTCGAGTCACCCAGTCTATTTGGGGATTGTGAACTTGTAGCCAGGGAACCCCCAGGATAGCGCCGAAATTGGGGGTGTCTATAAGATCAAAGACTATAGATTCAGAATGTCCGTTATTACACACCATTACAATCGGGGAGTCTGATAGGTAATCAATCCAGATGATAACTCAGACCCATCTACCGCTCTCACCGGTTCAGGATGAGGTTTCAATAAGAAAGGGATTCCGACATCTCGGGCCAACTGAATATCAAGAAAATTCCCTGTGGCCCCTGAGTCCAATAATATAGACATGTTCTTTCGACATTGAGGAGATATCACCAAAGTAATGGACAAGGTAAAGTGTCTTGGTACTAGGGGAAGGATTTTCTTTGTGGTAGAGACCGTAGAAAAGACAACACTTGAAGAATTGGTCTCTGCTTTCTTCAAGTCTTCTAGTTTTCCTCCATATAAGTAGGAAGAATACTACTTGCGATTTTCTTAGCAACGGAACGAGGTCTGATTGGACACTCACGAGCATAATGTCCTCCTTTCCCGCAATATAAACAGAGATTGTTCTTTCTCCTCTTGTCTTTTTCTTCAGCAGACAGCGGACTCCTCAGTCCTCCAATCTGCATAGGCTCAGCAACGTCTTTAATGTCTTTCTTTTCAGGTTTTAACATATATTTAGAAAGAGTAAGACGTGATTTTTCCCCTTTCCTTTCATGGAGTCTATGATCCAACTTGACCGTCATATCTATGAAGGCAGAGCAGTCATCAGGAGGATCTACTATTTGAGACAACAAATCTTTAAGTTCATCGTTTAACCCTCGATAAAACAGAGAGGTTCTTTTTTCCTCAGGCCAATGCGTTTCAGCTACCAGCCTATTAAAGTTAGTTATATACGTAAGTAGGTCCTTGGATCCCTGCCTAAGATTGAGAAGAGCATTATCGCTGGCCTGCATAAAGGTATGTTTTGAAAAAAGACTCTTCATCTTATCCTGAAATAGCATAAAGTCATATAATAATGGATCGTTGTTTTCTACCAATGGAACAGCCCAATCTGCAGCATTGCCTGCTAAATAAGATATAACAAAGGCTACTTTAGCAGCGTCGTCTGGAAACGATGCCGCCTTACACAGGAACTGTAGCTGACATTGGTTCATGAAGACGCTAAATCTAGCACTGTCTCCGTTGAACCTCTCTGGCATAGCTAGTGGAACTGGGCTGGGAGTATGAACAGTAAAGTGAACAGGAGGTATGTTGCTATCTACCCTTGTGGAGGAATTGGGACTACGGGACGGAACTGAAAAATGCGCAGGCTGAATGTAATTTTTCCGGGTCTTTGGAAGGGTACCAGGGTTCCTAGGGTCTACTGAATTCTGTGACTTTGATTGTAGTAACTCTGTCTGTAATCTCTGATTTTCAGACCTTAACCTCCCTACCTCCGATTGCAATTCAACTAGAACTGCCGCAAGTTCCTCTACTGAGGGACCTAATAAAGATGAGTGGAGAGAGGGATCTAGAGGGGCGCTAGCCCCGTCAGTATTCATCTTTGCTCAGGTGGAAATAACTCTTGGGCTTGACTTTCTGTCGGGTCTGAAGTCCAATCCACGTGAGATTCCACAGGAGCAAAGAAATTAGTTCCCCCCACCTTTAGACAACAACTCCTGGAGGAGGTATAGTAACTCACTCACAAGACGCTGCTAACCAAAAGTAAGGGGAATAACGCATAGAGTGACCACCACTCTTTCCCCAGAGATGACACCAGGTAGCGTGGTAGTGGGGAGCTGGTCCCACAGAGAAGCTAAACAAAAGAGATAACAAATAAGACTGGTCTTACTCCTCAAGAACTAAACAGTAGTCAAGAACATTAATGCATGTCACTTCCCAACATATGCAGTTCACTTACCAGTGATAGAGTCCCAGGATATTCTGATATTTCTCAGCGTCCTATGAGCGCATAACCCAGGCCCAATCGATGAAAGACCAGGAAGTGCAGGTAAGGGAATACTGAGAAGATGAACGACTAAGGGACGACAAACACAACCACTCACTTCCACAACCACTCAAGGTCACGTTGGGTGATTCAAAAAGAGGGAGAGTCCCCTAGTTTGTTAAGGGGAGTGGGGATTCCAAGAATTACTGACCGGCTCCGTAGGGAAAGGAGCGGATCAGCGGCACTCACGCTTTCACGAAAGCGGGAGAGGAAAGACGGCGTGGCGCACTGGCCGGCTCCGTAGGGAGAGGAGCGGATCAGCGGCGCACACGCTTTCAAGAAAGCGGGACTGGAAAAGATGGCGTGGCGCGCTGGCCGGCTCCGTAGAGAGAGGAGCGGATCAGCGGCGCACACGCTTCAAGAAAGCGGGACAGGAAAAGATGGCGTGGCGCGCTGGCCGGCTCCGTAGGGAGAGGAGCGGATCAGAGGCGCACACGCTTCTCGAAGGTGGGTCGGCAATAGATGGCGTGACGCGCTGGCCGGCTCCGTGGGGAAAAGAGCGGATCAGCGGCACAGACGCTTTCACGAAGGCAGGTCAGCAAGGAAGGCGTGGCACGCTGGCCGGCTCCGTGGGGAGAGGAGCGGATCAGCGAGACACACGCTCGTCAGGGAAGGAACAGAACTTCTGATGGATAGCAGAAGTAGACAAGGCAACTCGGGATAGAAGAGTTCAAGCCGGATACCAGGAATCAATCCAAAGAGCAGGTACTCAACTCCGAGCTCGAAGGGGGCGTGGTCACTAGTTAGGGATAGTAAGTCAAGCATTGGCAATTGGGTGAGACGGCCTCTTATAGCAGGTAGGGGTCGTCACAAAAGAACTCACACTGTGAACTAACGAGGGAAGTACACATGCATCAAGGTACCGACATTTCTCCTACAAGGGCATCTGCTGCCGAAATCCTAACAACAGGGTGGCTTTGCGTGTCCTCGTAAATATGGTAAAGCTTCGTGCACCACTGGAGCGTCCAAAAAAGTGATGCTCCGGCGGTGCTAGGGGCTTGTAAATATGCCCATAGATTTGCTGGTTCCAGTAAGGAGTCTGTAGCAGCCAATGTCTGAAAGGCAGAAATCATTTCTTGTAGGCACCATCTGCATTCAACAGTCTTCCAGAAGAAGTCAGAACTTGCAAAAAATGCAACCCCACAGGCCGTAACTGGTTTTCTAAGGGCCACCCAATTGAAATGTTTGCTGCCTGAACATGAAATTCCCTATGGATCAGGATAGCACCAAGGTACTGCACTGCACAGACGTTGTTAGGTTTACGAAAGGGGATCTATGAGCCCTTTGTATCTGACAGTTGATGTCCCAGTCATTGAGTTGAGGGAATGACTGCTGGAACAAATGGCCAATATATCTCTGGATCATCGCCAAAACACGTAGATTATTCCTATGCATCTGATTCTCAACACCTTCAAGTTTCTGAGACCTAAACTTGCAACCTGAACTCATGCTGACTGACATGATCCTTAAGGATTTTTGTTGATTCCGTGAGTCCGACTGTTTGAAATTCAATGTCATTCAAATGACCATGCAATACATCCATCTTTTTTTACATTCTGCGAAGTACCATCAGTGTTTTTAAATGAGCGGCTATTAGAGACATGAAATCCTTTTTGTATTCCTCCCAATGCAATTGCAACAAATTATATATGGAGGCAATGGAGGGACCCCTGACAGCCCCTGTTCGTGACATAGGTTGCAATTGCACCTGTACAAGCGGCATATCATGTTGCTCAGAACTAGCACTTGCTAGAGAAATGAAATTAAATGAAATTTATACTTGTAAAGCGCACTGTTACCCTAGGGTGTCCTGGCGCTGTACGCATACCGCTGTGGAACCCTTCCTGTCTTTTCCCTGTGAAATGTCCACTCCTGGGCACCCCCAAGGTGAAGCCAGGCATCCCAGCGCTGGTGGGGCCGTTGTGGAGATTAAGCAAGCTATTGCCCAGAGTTGCAGAGTGGGACCCATGATTAGAATAGGCACCGAGGCGAGAATTATCAGGTCCGAGGAAATTGAGCCCAAGACCCGCCGAGGTGGGAATTGAACCCTGGTCCCGGGCCAGATCTCTGCATCAGGGTCTGCCGCTCTAACCATTGAGCCACACTTCTCCACTTAGAGAGGCTTACCTAGTCTTCAGTTGAACCACCTGATCTTGTAGAGAAATTGCCCAGGGCGCATCCTGAATGGTGACATTGGTTGGTGTCAGTTCAACACCTTCAGGTTCCAATTGTAGGTCATCATCATTAAAATCAGCCAGGATGACCTCAGTAACAGAACATCCAGAGGCTACTATGCTGGTCTTTATGAACCCCACTGACGTAGACCTTGACGGCTCTCCCCCATTAGGCTCACAATTGGGCTCGGAGTCCGACTCTGAAGTGATCAAGCTTCCAGTCTCCGAGGGGTCAGACAGGGGAAAAAAAAGCTTCTAGCGCATCCTGATTTTCATGCAACATAGTTTCATTATTTTCAATATTGGCCAGGAGTCCAGGGCCTGAGCCTATTCCGCCCCCTTCCGTAGCAGCCGGCCGGAGTACATTAACACTGGCAAAATCCTCAAGGATTGAATAGGCCCAAATGGACGGACCCCTGTGGCCACTAGTCATTATGATTGCAATTGCTGCAGCCTCTTTGATCCCAGGAAACAGGATGCCCAAACCAGGATCCAGCTTACGGGATAGTGACAGGGAGTTGGACCCCAAGCCCATACTCTTAGGACCAAAAAAATCCACCATAGTTTTTTTTTTTTTACAGCATTTGACCCTTGAGGGTGCATTAAGCCAAGTATCTTCCAAAGGGCCAGAGAAGGCACCTACATGACTTGTCTGCGCTGATGTTTCGGTTGTTCCCCCAGCAGCACAAGTTAATTCACATTTGAGGGATCCGCTTTTCCATGGTGCCTAAAAACGGAGCACTGTTCTGGGCACCATTAAAGTGGTTACCTTGCTCTCCCTCCTCTCAGTCGGATCTGTTCCCAGCTCCTGGGTCGGCCGCATACAAATCCCTCCACAAAGTTCCCCAAGGGATCAGGCATACCAATGTGGCGTCTAAGCAGCCCAAGTGATACTTTTTCGTTGAGCGCCACCACCACCCACTGCTTCCTCTACCTCTTCCTCCAGCCACGATGAACTGCCAGGTAATCGGGCCCTGTACGCAAGGCCGGCCCTTTGAATCACGTGGATGACAAGGTTGCTGCTGCCGCTTTAATCCTCTAATTCCCACACATGGAAGCAATAACATCACCACCTCTAAAATGAGACTGACAGTGGAAGTGGTAATGGGGATAGCAAAAGTAGTAAAAGCGTTTGTGGCCTGCAAGTATCTCCGCACACGCAGACGGGCTTACATCTGCGCTTCTAGCCTGCTTCAGGTGTCGGTGGTCGGGGGTCAGGGCTGCAAGAGGAAACAGCTGTGTCTGCCGAGCGCCGCCATCTTCTACATTATGTACTGTTCCAAGGTACTATTTTCATTGTGGGATTACTTTGAGCACCTTGCTCTTTTGCAGCCACTTATGATAAAAAAAAAAGTCTATGACTTTTAGAGCAACTCATCAAATATTCTTCTTCTTTTCTATTCTGCTGTCCATTGAGCAATATTTAAGCAAATCATGACCATTGTTTCTTTAGATAATAATATTTACCCAGGTTAATTTGGCATATTGTGTTGCCCTTATACTACAAAAAGATTTGTGTCTGAATTCTTTTTTTGATGTCAGCAAATAACAACTTTTATATTAAACTGTAATCGGGTTAAGTAAATCGCTTTAGGTCAGTCAAAGTGTTGTTTTATATTGCTCTATGTCCTTCAACCTCAACTGGCTAACTTGGGACACGTTTTATGACTTATGCTACCTGTTATACTGCAAGGACAGTATGCAAAATAAAGATCATCGATGCGGGAATCTAAGCAAAACCAGAATTCGCAATTTCAAATCCTATAATTCAACTCACTTGACATCCCTTTCTGTGATGAAGTTAGTGTTATAAGTTATGTGAAGTCACTTGTGGTGATTTCATTGAATATGAAAATTAGTTCTGACTGTGAATAATTTCGAAAATTTAAGTTCTAAGGCAAGCAAAGTATTTTGGGACGGTGATAAACAGACCCCCCCAAGCAGGAATAATACCAGAATATTGATTTTAAATATCACACAAAAAGTATCATGCACAGAATATCAATACCAATCTATTGTGAAGGAAAGCGTGAGGGAGTGAAATATTAATTGTGGTGAATGGAAATCCACCATAGATAATAAAGATACTAACTGGTAAGTCCAGTCAAAAGTTTCACTAACTTAAACCTGAGCCCAACCCTTGGTAGCCATGCCACGGAGAAGTCAGGCTTAATTTAAAGAAAATATGTGAAGCATTTAGAAGTAACAAAACAGTTCAATAGTCAAAAAAACAACGCAATAAAAATCCCACTCAAGTTTTTTTTAAAAAGTATAATTTAATTAAGAAAATTACACCAAAATGACAAAAATACCATAAAGGGGCCTGGAGATATGAATTTTAGAAAATGTAAGGAAAACTAGCCCCAAAAAGCACTAAGCACCAGCTATAGTATATGGAGTCAGTAGACTGAGACCTAGGCATGATTTCAGGCTTTCGGTGACAGAGTATGGTTCAAATACACTAACCTGGTAAGTCCTTGTTGGAGATTTTACCTTGAGACTTGAAATGGAAGTCAAAATCCTCCAGCAGGGCAAGGTTACAGGCTGTATCTGTGCAAGTCGTCTCTAAGTCATATGGACGAGGTCCCGCTGAAGCTGTTGGCTTTAGTAGGAAAAATTCAGAGCAGGAAAATTCGAATTTTGATCCAGGGAAGTCCTTGTGTTTGGCAGAAACATTGGCGCCTTAGTATGGTCAAGATTACTATGCTCTTTTTTGGAGCCCAGAATTCTTCATTGGGGCAAGGTTGCATGTTGTATTGAACAATGAGTTCCATGAGGCTGGATAGCTTCTTGCTGTGAGCCCATTGAAACTGATTTGCTACTGTGTTGAAGCTCTAAGGGGAAGAAATATGTTTCATTAGTCCAGCGAATAGGCACCTTGGGTGGATTGAATTGGGCCGTTGGTCCCAGTCCTCTGGAGGTCTAGAAGTCAAAACATTTCTAAGTGCTAACTTTTCAGAGGTGTTAGGAGAAGTCCAGTCAGATACAGCCAAGTGTCCTAGTACCTTAGGGACAGCACTTGGGGGTCAAGGATCACTCCAGCAAAGTCCACCAGCAGGCTCAGTCCATGTCCAGTTGCTACTGGTCAGCTCTGCTCTTCAGGGAAAAGGCCTCTTGTAGCTTGTTGTGTCCTTGAAGCCACAGCGGGGTTAGCCAACTGATCTGGGAGTCTATTTCTTTGTCTTGGGTATAAGTGGGGAGCTTGTTCAGCTCTTCGGGTCTCCTCACAGGTCCCAAACAATGGAAACAGTCCCTCTTCCATTGTTCCACTGGTCCAGAAAATGTTATTAGGAGGGTGTCTCGGGATGCCTCATTTATGGTTGGCACCAGCTAATGGATGGGGTGACTACTGGCTCCCCCCTAACCAAGGGGCAAGCCTAACCCCCTTCGTAACGGTTCATGTTTGCCCTACTGTAAATAATCCCATGGTGCACCTTACTTCCAAAATCTAAAGTAGGGGAACCCTTCCTCCCATGTGCAGAACATGTGTGCCCACATAGAGGTGTGGCCAGGAAAACGAGACGTACTCTCTTCTGTGACCACTCAAAACCAGTTGTTGGGGGAGCTACCCTCTGGCTGGGTTTGGTGCCAGCCTGGCTGGTGGAATGAATGGTTGTTTTCATCTCCAGGTCTCACCTTCTATTTACCTGTAAAAGTAATGGTCTTTTTACAAGTTAATGGAGTTCATGGGTTTACCCCAACTGGTCTTCCGACAAGGGGAAGAAAAACACCTCCCCACTCCTAGAGTTCCTGCCTTGGGAGCAGTTTTTACACTGGCTGGGCAGTTGCTGGAGAACTAATGCAAATTAGCCTCCAGGATCTTCAGGCAGGGAAAAGGTAACTTTTGAAAAGGTACTTTTCCTAAATAATGTTTATAAATCCAACTTCACCATTGAATTGGGCTTCTAATAAATATAAAAATAGTATTTGAACAATTTTTCTAGCTTCTGGTCTCAAACCCAAAACAGCAGAATTAATAGAATAATCTGTACCCTAGCTTTCCTTATAGGACAGCCAGAGCCTTCCTCACTGAAGATAGCTTTTGGGGCATTGCCACTGTAGGGACATGGGTGCATTCAATTTCTATATATCCCACTTTTAAATATCATGCACCCTACCTTGTGTCTACAAGGGCTACCCAGGGTTGACTTATTAATATTTAAAGGGGAGGTTTTCCCTGTCAGAAATGGTTGTTTTGACAGGTCAGACGCTAGGTTAAAAAACCTGCAGCAGTCAGGCTAGACCGGTACACTGTTAGGCCTGAAGCCATATTTTCCTATGTGTTAAGTGCTGCAGTGCACAGGGGACATTTAACTTTCCATACTACGGGCGTACTTTTTATACCTTATAGGAGAGTTAAGTATGAGAGTTAGGGATTAGCTGATTTCTACTTATTTTAGGGGTCAGAGCACATATACTTGGAACTGGACAGCAGTGCCCCTGTGCGCAGAGTCTATAAACAAGCAATAAAACTCAGCAAAAAGGGGCATCTTCTCACAGTAAGTATATATGTAGTTAAATATAGGTGTAATCTTTACCTTGACAATATCTACAGCTTCAACAAGCTAGTCGTGGGGCATGGGTTACTACCATTCATGATGGGCATGCTTTAGCAGAGGTTGTGTTCCCTAGCTCTGATTTATCTTGCCGAAGTTGCCGATCTGCTTGTGCACAATGTTGTCAAAAACAGGAGAGACCTGCAGGACCGGACCAATCTCTCTCTGGTCTCTCTGGTCCTGTGGCACGGTTTGTCTGCCCCACAGGACTGGAGCACTGGATTTGGATGCAGCCTGAATGAGAGGTGGGGGCTGGGTCATAGCATGCCTGATGACCTGGGGTCTGGGTGTTGCTGTGAATGGGAGAAGCAGCGATGCTACAAAGCAGCGCCCAAGCTCAGGAATCACCATGAATGGTGGCTCCCCCTGTACTCTACGGGGCCCAAGATGATGGACCTGCCCTCTTGGAATGCCAGCACTAAGTGGTCCCACACAAGACCTAAAATGGCAGCCACAGCACGAGGGCCAACAGGGTCTAGTATAAAGGAACACCAGGACAAGAAACACAAAGCACCAACCTTTTGTTTTCTCTTCATGGACTCGCACCTATCACATTAACAGGCAAGCATACTTATTGCCTGTTCTATCTGCACCTCATGGCTGGGTTTTGGTCTAATGGCCATTAAATAGCCCTGATAAACTCTGAGGCTGGTTCATGTGCATGCCGTGGGTGACTCGATATTTACGATGAGCTGTGGAAGTACCTGATGGTTGCACCCTGAGGAGGTGCCTGATATAGTGAATTTCAGCACTGGCGGAGGAGCGCAATTCCTCTCTGCATCATGAGGCTGTGCTTAGAGAAAACAGGTGCCAGACCATCAAGGTCAAATTTGACCACAAAAAACCTGCTAGCTCACAATCTATACCTACAACTCCGCTGGAAGCCCAGGACAATGGAAAGGCAGTTGACTAGTCTGACACGGTCATCAAATTAATCCTTCTTGACACAAAAGCCTACGGATGATTGATACCAAAATTGATCATTTAAGGGCATGACTGGGCCTGATGAATGAACAATTAAATTAGCATTGTGACCGACTAGATGAAGTGGATCTCCAAACTAGAGGATGACATACTAGATATAAAAAGTGCACTACAACGGATGGAGTGGGAGATGTCAAAGACTGCAGGGAAGAACAAATATCTCGAATCCCAGTCATGCAGAAACAATGTCCGTATCACAAGGCTCTCCAAATCAACCAACCTCAGCAAGCCCGAGACATATGCTGAGATATTACTTGTGGATCTATTGGGTACGTTAAACTTTTCAGAACTTGTGGTGATTGAGAAAGCACATCATTCACTTGGCACTAGACATCTCCTGGGCCCCCCTGGCCTATAATCACAAAGTTGCTGAACTAGTGTGATTGCGACACAATGCTGAGACTTCCTAAAGAGAAAGGGCCCCTCCACCACCAGTGCTCTGAAATATTTATTTTGCTGGACTTCATGGTAGCAGTACAAGAGGCTAGAAGGGCATTTGTAGAAGTGAAGAAACTGCTGAGAGCTCAGGACATTTAGTACGTCATGCTGTACCCTGCCAGACTGTACAGTACATTAGTACCATGAAGGAGACAAGTTTCACACATAATGACAATCAGCAATATTTGGAAACTGACATTCCTTGACTATGCAGCGAGAGACTGGCTGGAAGTCTTTCTTCAGCCAGAAAGCTTTGCTTCTAGTGGCGCTCTCTTTGCTTGACTAAATACTAATTGATAGATGATTTAAGTTACGGGGTTATATTTGCAGAGTTGTTTGTATGCTTGACTTAATCAACAGCAACGAAGAGCTGCTTTGCAGGACTCAGGACTATTTATATTTGGAGAATGGGAATGGATGGTGATGGTGCCTCCCAGTGCATGGCGAATGGCTAGGAGTATAGGGGGATGTTTAATACTTGGGCTTTATTGCACTGAATGTTGGAGAAATCAGTGTGGGTGAGGAGAGGGGGTGAATGTGAGGCAATGTTTGTATGGACAGTTTGCACAGACATTTCTAATGGGTCTGCAGGCTTTCCAACTTATCACTTTAATGACTGGGCTTTGGACAGCAGCCCATTTCATGGATACATGACAATAGCAGGTGAACAAGGACAGTTAAAACAATGACATTCAAAATACGTGGTCCAGGCCACTCTAAAAAGCAACACCTGATTGTGGCGTACCATGAAAAACATGGCATCAAAGTAGCAATGCTGTAGGAGACCCATCTTGCTGCTGGCCTCCCAGCCCCTTTGCACATGGGTGGGACAGTGTAGATATTTTGCCTCATACATCCCATACTCCAGAAATAAGCAGTCCTAATCAAGAAGGGCCAAATTCATGAACATTGTTGCATGGGAAACCAGTGATGCAACACTTTCATAGCACTATCCTTGCGACACCATGGATGAGCCGTATTTACTGTGCGGCGCTCCATGTCGCAAGAATTTACAGATACGTCAGTATTCCTGATGTATCTGTAGGCTCAAAATTGTCACATTGCTGGAGTGTGTGTGAAAACAGACGCAACTCCAGCAATGTGTCTTTTCTCATGGGGCAAGCCCCATGTGAAAGGGCCTGCATCTCTCCTTGCGCCTGCTTCAAGCAGTGGCATAGTGAAATCTCATAGATTTCATTGCATCACTTCTACAAGGCTTTTTTGAGGGGGTATGCCCACCCTGCATACATTATACCTGATAAACAACAAGGGGGACAATGAGGGCTTGATAAAGGTCCACCGTACTTGCCCTGGGTAGAACTAGAAGACAAAAGAGGTACGGTGTTCCTGGGTGGCAAGTTGGACACCTGGTTAGTACTCAGAGTGGTGGGGAGGTGGGAAATACCTCCTTTCGGAACTAGGACCCTCACACACCCAGCAAGCTAGGTGTCATGCTTCATCATATGGGTCTGCTCCTCGTCGAGCCGGAGCTGCAATGCTCGACGGGCACCCATAAAGGGGCTCTTTATCGGAGATCTTTTGTTCCTTGCCGTATAGGTGCCGTGGGTGTGAGGGGCCTGGTAAGATGTAGATGTGGGGTGTGGGTTAAAACAGGTAAGGGAATCCTCTATAATTATTTTTATTCTGGAGAGGTCACAACCTGATTAAAAAGTAAAAAGAAGAAGGAGGGCGACTATTTTGTTTTAATCTGACAAAACTTACGCTCTACCCCTTAGTGGTCAACATGTTTCTCGCCTATAAAATGTCTCTAATAGATCAGTTGGCGATTCCTCAGGACCTAGTGACTAAATGAAAACTATCTACAGTGTGTGGTGTGGTTCTACATACCACTTCTTCTCTCGGTAGGACGTTGCCCTGGAGAAAAGCAGCCAACCTCTTAAGGATTCAAGTGCTGCTTCATCAGACCCCAGCGGAGTATATGGACACTCAGCGTAGTGTCGCTGCTCCCGCTCAGAGCAGTCCGGCTCACCTACCCGCTCTGCTGCATCCGGAAGGAGTACTAACCAGGTGGCCAACTTGCCACCCAGGAACACCGTACCTCTTTTGTCTTCTACATTATACCTGACACAGGTATGATGTAGCGCAAGGATTTACAAAGTGACGCATCTGCATAGATGTGTCACTTTGTAGATAGGGCACAGAGTGGCACATATTTTACGCCGCCGCAGCGTCACAAAAAGTGATGCAACGGTGGCATAAAGGGCTTATAAATAAGGCCCGAAGTTTTTATGCTTTAAGCTGCTGCATTTGCATGTCGCAACAGGGTCCTATTAGTGGCGGGCATCTTGCATAAATTTCCTGCTATCTTTATTAACACGTATGCACCTAATGATGAGACTCTCCTGAGTTTCTTGAGGCGGACATAGCACTATGCAGACAGTATAGGGCAATAGGGCAGACCACACACGTTCTGCGAAAGTTGTAAATAAAATGCTGGACAAGGATGGGCTGAGGGATGAATGGAGCCAAAGGAAGGGTGCAGATGGAACATATTTTTACTAACTTCGTGTTCATGATACATACTTGTAAATTGATTTAAGCCTTACTTCGATGAAACATTATTATGGATCACTGATACTGCACATTTACCACGCACACTCTTTGATCCCTCTCCGGTGGTAATCTAGCTGGTGCTTCAAGACACACAACAGGCACAACACGTTTGGGGCTTTCTATCCAGGGCACCCAGTGAGAGGGTGTTTTTGGACCAACTTGCAAACAGATGTCATAGAGTTTTTAATATTAACACACACTCCCATTATGAGGTGTACTGGTTGACCCACAGTGTTGGGCGACCCATCTACTGATAGAGGGGGATCAGTTAAATGTGGGAGACCTAGTAACTAGTGTTTTAAGTTAAACTACGTAAACCCATACAGCTTATACAAACTGTCCGATGCACTACTTGGTCATTATGGACCATGATCAGGGAGACTGGAATGTCAGATATATTCATAAGACATTTTGCTTGTTAACAATCCAACCCTCCCACCTATGCTAGATAGGAGTGTGAAATCAAGCCTGCTAAAGGAGGGCAAATTATACATAGATAATGTATTTATTGCACTAGAAAAATTCAACTGGAACAGGGGAGTGACTGTCATAGATACGTTTGACTATCTCAAATTGCGACATGCTCTATCTACCAGATGGCCCTTGTTTGCTGATGAACCCATGGAGTTTCATCCCCATACACACATGCTCTAGAATCACGGAGGTGACGGGAGGATCTCAAGACTGTGGGCTCGATAACGATGCGGTTAGAAAGGCCTCCTAACGGCATTTGCTCTGTCCGAATCAGATCGGGAACGTGCCTTTCCGACCGAATCGGAAAGGTTTCCGATTGACCGATTACGATGCGAGTTAGGCATTAGGAGTATCCCAATCCGAACCCGACGGCATTTGGAATGACCGAGCCGTACGGAGCAGAATCGCACGTCTCTACGGGCTGCGTTTCCGAACGACCGGTTACGATGCTGGATTCAGACAGCCTTTCTGAATCGTGCCATCTGACTCGAATCAGCAGTCGGAACCAGACTTTGGGGGCCTGTAGCGGGCCCCCTGCATCCTGAGCCTTCCCAATCAGACCCATGGGGCTACCCATGGGTCCCCCTTACCAGCCATGCACAGTGTGACAGGCACCAGGGGGTGCCCGCAACAGGGTGCCCGATTTTCCCCAGCCACCTTTCTTCAATGGGAGCCTATGCATTCAGTCGGAACATAGGCTCCCATTGAAGTCAATGGGAGTCCAACCCAATCGTATCTGAAGCATCCGGATGCATCGTAATCGGTCGGTCAGACTCTCCCGATCCGAGTCGTTTGGAAACCATTCCCAAACCGATTCGTTAGGGAATGCTTTCCTAACCGCATCGTAATCGGGCACTACATGGGTTATGTACCGATGATTGTGCCACAGCTGCGAGCAAGGCCCTGGCAAATTGGGAACCTGATCTTGGGGAGAATATTGACCTTGAGGTGAGGAAATTCTGTTGCCTTCAGACTAAGCTAGTGTCTATCAATCATAGGCATAAACTGCTGCATTTTAAATTTCTGAAAAGATTTTACTGCCCTCCCAGCTTCGTACACAGAATAGACCCAGATAGGCCCTCCCTTTGTGTGCGCTGCATGTGTGATCCTTACAGGGAGTTGCAATAAATAGCTCTGCTGAATACGTCAGACTATATATAGACCATGGTTTGGTTTTGAAATGTATCCCCGGTATGGCAAAGACAACAAGCTCACATGCTATAACTGGGGAATATCTTGAATAGATCCTTTAATACTATTGTTTTGACTCTATCCTTTTTTGCTATATCTGCTAATTACCGTTGATAGAAATCCATATCATATTGATTTCTATTCTGCTAAAGGCTTGTTATGTATGAAATGACTATTCCAGTATTTGTTCTGTTCTTTTAATTTTTTTTAAAGCTTTATAAAGAAACAAAAAAGAAGCTAGTCAACTCCTATGTCCCCTCTGCCACCCCTTCCATTGTTCCTCAGTCCCATTTCATAGCTCAAAGAGGCACAGGAGTCTGGCGAACATCTGTGTGAACAAGTCCATTCTTTCTCTCACAACTTTAGACCTCAGGCCCAGAGTAGTGGATAGGTCTGCGTTCAAGGGAGAGGGTGGCCAGGTGGAGTCTTGCACGTTTGCTTGAGCCCTGCCTTGCTCTGCAGTGATGGCATAGTGCTATGGAGGGAGGCAAGTTGGCTGCAGGAGATGCCATGATTGTGAGGCCAGTCGGACATGGTGCCAGATGATGCCACAGAGGGGAGTCAGGATTGCTCTGGGAAAGAGTCTATTAACAATCTACTTCAGTTCAGTGCAGCTCACTGTCACTTCTGGCTGTCATTTGCCGGGCAATAGACACTGAGAAGGGCAAGCACAGACAGTCACTGTTTCTCCGATAGTGTTGGTGGAACAGTTGTACAGCCAACTCTATTACAAGCACGATCAAGCACGTTCATTATACTTCAATCATGTAACAAAATGCAAGGTAAGCAAACTTTCATGCAAAAACGTATCAGTGTAAATATATATTTTTTTTATAGGTTTCATACAAATATTGAAAGCTTGGATTGTGAAATACTTTGCTCGTAGGAAAACTCTACTTGTATAGCCGATTTCACAATCCATGAGAAAAAGCCCCCTCACTCCAGGTTATAAACACTGTCCTCAGGCCTTAACGTTTCACCTACAAATCATTGTTTTCAGATGGGTTAAAGTAAATAGTTCACATTAAAAAAACTACAAAACCCAGAATGCATTAGTTTATCCCATGATCGTTCAGAACTGAAAACAGTGTATGTAATGGCCTGGAGGGAGGGGAAAAGGGGGAGTGAAGGCACCACTTGCAGATTGCTCTTTAATTGAGAAAAATAGGCAAGCCAATTACTGAGTCAACATCAGTCGGCTTATGCAAGTATCAGTGCTCCTTGTTTGGGCCCATAGGTCAAGCGCCAAACGGCACTCTATGAATGTAACATAGTCATTATTCATTTTGCTCAGGTCTTACTTTAGACCATTACAAAACATCTCTTCCAGATGGCACCAGGGGGCTACAACAGCGAAAAGTAGAAATGAGCAAATATATTTACCTCGGGGTCCATACACTGAGAGCAGGGAGTCATCTGTTATAAAGTTGGGAGTAAAATGAATGTATTTTCCAGGTTCACCGCATCCTCCATACTGCAAGGTGTATGGATCATCGCCATATTTCAGGAACGGGTCAGCAATAATGACATCAGCCTGACAAAAAACAGGGACTTTCATTAAAGCACAGCCCAAAAGTGTTTAGGTGGAAATACACAAAACATGGATAGGCGCATATTTCTATAAAAACAATGAACCTTTACCTTATCGAATGATTCGGTCTTTGCTCTTGAGTAACTGGGATCTGGCTCCCATGTTAAAGGTATTAATATTTTTATACTCTTGAAATAGGCTCTTCTTTGAGTTGCTGTGAACAAGTATGCAGAAGCCTCAGTCATCATATCCTAGTACGAGCAAAGAAAGAATGCGAATGAGTATGACACTTTTCCTTCATAGGTCTCGGCTAGGGACAGCTGTAGCTGTCTTCCAATCCTTATATAAAAATACATTCACATTTTCAAATTTCAAATTCCTTAATTTCCTGTCTGGTTATTAAAAAACATTTAGGGGCATATTATCAAGAACGGCGTTAAAATTATCGCCGCTTTAGCGGCAGAGAACTGCCGCTAAAGCGGCGATAATGGGCTTGATAATATGCCCTTGAGAATTCCAATAGAAGCCCATGTTGACACTAGAACATGGGCTTCTATTGGAATTCTCAAGGGCATATTATCAAGCCCATTATCGCCGCTTTAGCGGCAGTTTTCTGCTGCTAAAGCGGCGATAATTTTAACGCCGTTTCTTGATAATATGCCCCCAAATGTTAGTAAACATGGGATAGAAAAAACTGCGGGGCATATTATCAAGGGCTCTATCGCCGCTTTAGTGGGACTTTTTCCCGCTAAAGCGTCGATAATTCTAACGCCCTATTAGCAAGCTGTCGCTAACTGCTGTTAGCGACAGCTTCTAGGCGATAGCGACCGGGTTGGGTGCCGCTTTGCATGCCAGCGATATTTATCGCTAATGGCATGCAAAGTAGGCGTTCCCAACCTAAAAGCGACTGGAAACAGTCGCTAAGCTCGCTATCGCCTATTAGCGAGGCAGGGGAGGTGATTAACGAACCAGCGCTAAACACGTTTAGCGCTGGTTTGTTAACGCCTGGTCCAGACCTGACTTAGCCATGTAATCCAATGGGAGGTGGATTACATGGCTAAATCCCCTCGCCCTATCACCTAGCTAACACTGGTCACAGTGTGAATATCGCTTGTTTTCAAGCGATATTCACACTAGTTCTCCAGGGTTTCTATCGCTTAGGAGATAAGCGTTGCTGATAGCACGCTATCTCCGCGATAGAAACCTGCGATAGCCGGCGATAATTATCCAAGCGCTAACTGCGCTTAGCGATAATTATCGCCGGTTATTGCTAAAAGGCCCCTGCATTTTTAAAAATCTGCCTATCTTAATTTAAACTGAAACGAATTCATCTGTACCAATTTCATAATATTTGGTAAAAAGAGAAAAATGATTAAAGTCTACTTGATGTCCTTCCAATTTTGTTGTTGGCTTGAGACAGGAATTTAATAAACCGTAGATTTCGAAGTATGTTGTCATCTTTTAAACATTTGATCAAATCTTGTCTGACAAAATGAATGATAGTCTTTGCAGCTTGAATACACAGTCTACGGATATTGGTGGACCTCTGATTAGACCTTGTTGGTATAAATTCTAGTGAGGAAAGTCCTCAGAATTTGTAAATTATGCATTTATGTATTAAAAATGTTGAGAAGTGTGCAGAGATAATATTGTCTTTTAGTAGAGTGGTATTGATAGCGGGATAGATAAGGATGGAATTCACTCCATGCAATCTTAGTGCAATCTCTGAACTCCGCTATGTCCGCTAGGATGGACCTTTTTCTAGAACTGAGGCTGAAATCACAAATTCAATAACATTGCAAGGACAGTGAAGGAGATTTTGCTCCACAGTCATGGCAAAGGGGAATGGGTTTCAAATCATGAAGGTTTATTAGCACATTAGCAAAGTTCGAATCTCAGTTCAGTAAATTCAATCATGAATTAAAATTCACCTGGTTACAGCATAGTCTTAATTCCACCGAGCAAGTCAAAGAAACATGTGAAATTAGATTAATTAAAGGTAGAATCTTTTACATAAAGATCCAGCTCTTCCTACGGGAAATACCCTATGCCAATGTAAAATGACAGTTAAGGTCGGAGAATTCATAAGCAGCAGGTGTCAGCAAAGATAGCATCTCAAAAAGAACCAAATGACAGTTCTAATGAGGAAAAGGAGACATGTACTTGCTCTAGCAATTTAAGTAATGAGGAACATTGAGTCTCAAGAGTGGGAGAGAATCCTCAGCCTGCAAAGGTGGACAGGGGCAAGCGATCTAACTAACAAGCTTCACATAGTTAAAACATAAGTTCCACCTAAGTGATACATTCTTCAGGATCCCACTGAACAAGAACCAATCAAAACCCAGTGTTCCCTCTGTACTTGGTGTCGGCCTCCTTCTCGTGGATAATACCATGACAACCCTTTTCATCATCCTGGCCTTCATGAAATCTCACAAAGGAGTATTCACCTCCTCTCCTCCCCTCCTAGGCAGGGGCTGGGAATCATCATCCTAACTAGTTAGCAGCTACTCTTTGATATTCAAAATGTGAACTAACAAAACATAACATTTAGAAATGAGAACACAATGAGCCTGGTGTCTGAAATAGGAAAGGTGCTATGCACAGCAAGTAGAAATACAATGCTCATCCTAAAATGGAGTAAGGAACCTAGGCGTACTCACGATAATGTTAAGATTCACATATGATAACTAAGGTTAAACAAAATCTGTACTGCATCCATTTTAATAGCCTAAATATAAAACAAAATGTAGAATAATGTATAACATAATGAATAGTTCAAATCATGTGTACATCACATGAGTAGGGGTTATGCGGGTTACAGGTTAACTTTTCATTAGGCACAAATAAATGATGGTGACACTGCATCATCAGTAGTTGTTTAGGATCATCCAAGCATGTGAACACTGTGACAATTGTTTTTATTTTGGAGGCAAGATAGCACAACATGTTTTTATTTAGATATTTTTTTAATTCGTTTAGGGAGAGCGGCATGGTCAAAAGCTCTTTTCTTTGACAGTTTTCTAAGTAGGCTTCCAGAAAAATTTGGTTTGGGGATTTTATATCTGACCTCATGATTTCTGACCTCGTTAAATGGTCCAATGAGTCTTTATTCGATTTCCTAAATCTAAAACACATTCTTATGTATGCCTCTTGACTGGCTATTGCTTGTTTTGGCAGTCCAAATTCCAGGCAGATTTGGGCCTGTGAAGAGTTCCTGGCTAACCAATACATTTGTCTATATATTTTATTTATAGTTGTTACAAAAATGTGACTTCTCTTCTATGGGCTTCACAACCATAAGAAATGGTGGGAAGCAGCTTTGCACTTATTTTCAAGATGGGCAATCCCAAGTCCACATGCTTTTGAGTTGAATAACTGTTAATGTGCCTGAAAACTGCCACGATTATCTAAAAGGACATCCTGGTATTCACATTCCGATTCCTTTGCTATGATTTTTGCCTTGTGCATTTTTTATTCATTTTTTACCAAAATGACTACTTTTGTTTTGTTAAAATTAATTTCTAACTTGTTGGTTATAGCATAGTCATTTAATACGGTAAGTAATTTCTGCATACCCATTTTTTATTTGCTTCTTAACAGAACATGATCTGCATACACTGTCGTGTTGTTGCTTTCAAGTGACCACGCAGGAGACCAGGTAGGCTTGCTGTATGTTTGTTTATTATCTCTTGTTCCCTGCCCACATGCACATCCGTCCTCATGCCTTGCTCATCCCAGACTGCCCGTCCACTCCCTGACCGGAAGTGGTGTCCAGTTGCCTCCCTGCCCTTCTGCCCAGTGCAGGGTCCTAGTGCCCTCCACCCAGGCCACTACATCTCCCCTTTTTGTCACAAAGGAAATCAGTAGAGAGAAGAGAGAAAAAGAGAGAAAGAAACTGTAGAGATAGTGAGAAAGAGCTCACAGTGGGGAAACGACACATATGCATTCTTCACTACATTTCTTCAATAAGTCTCTTTGGCCTTCTGCTCGCTCTCTTTGGACAAGTCTCTTCCTGTAGTTCTTCTGCTCGCCCTTCGTCCTTGTCCTTTCCTTTCCCGTTGTGATCCATCGCTCCATCTCCTCCACTTGCAGTATCTTGGCCACCTTCATTCAAAGTCTTCAGTCCTTTGAAATGAGAACTGTTCCGTGTTATTTGGTGATGTTCTGATGCAGCCGTAATCATCGGGCCCTTCACCTTTATGATCGTGAGAGGTTCCTTTGAGAACACGCTGTCAGACTTTCTTTGCTGTCGCTGACGCACTACCACGGCGTCTCCTTCTTTGAGGTGTGACGGGGTGGCATGACGCCTTGCATCTGCATATGCTTTCATTTTTTCCTTTGCTTCCTTGTCTTTGGCTGCAATGTTACTGTGCTCTGGTGACCCTTTTGCTTCTATCTGTGGTAGTCTTGTTCTGCTGGTCCTCCCCAGTACCAGCTCTGCCGGACACTTTCCCGTGGAGCTGTGTGGTGTGTTTCTGTAGTCTCGCAGAACCTGACATAGCGCTTGTCCAATGGAGATATGTGCCAGCTTTGCTCGTTGGACAGCTTTCTTGATGTTCCCCATGAACCGCTCCACCTGCCGTTCGCTTGTGGCCACAGCGGTGTCACCTTCCGGTGATGAATGCCAGGTAAGACATAAACTTTCTGAATTCTTCTCCTGAAAATGGAGGACCATTGTCTGTTTTCAGTATTTCTGTGGAGCCCCAGACTGCAAATATGTCATCCATGATTGGTAGCGTCGCTGTTGCTGACGTTGATGACACGTGTCGCACTATGGGGAATCGTGAGTACTCATCGATGATCACGAGCAGGTAGTTGCCCGTGTCTAGTGGCCCAAAGAAGTCAGCCGCTAACGTTGTCCACACTGCCCTTGGGAGTTCTGACATTTGTAACGGTTCTGGGCAAGCTGGCTTTCCTGTTACCTGACAGATGTGACACGTCGCGATGGTGTCTTCCACCATTTTGTCCAGGCCAGGGAACCATACCTTTTCCCTTAGCATCTTTTTCGTTGCCACCATTCCACGGTGTGACTCGTGTGCCACGTTGACAGTCATTCTCCTTAGTGAACTTGGTATCACTATCCTTGTTCCTCGCATCATTATTCCTGTTTCTGTCTCCAAGAGTTCTTCATGTATTTTCTTTAGTGCCAGCATTTCCTCCTTGTTTACTTTTTCTCCCCAGGAGCAGTTGTTGTTGATGTGTCTCCATCTCTGCATCCTTGTAGTTTCTTTTGCTAGCCGCAAGGTGGCATCTTTTGCTGTTTCTTGCTCCAGTTCCGCTACTGTTATTGGCGCCGGAGTGTTTTGCTTCAATACGAAATTTAGATATTCCTCAGCCATTGATGTGATCTCTGGTGACTGTGGTAGAGGGTGTCTCGACATGTAGTCAGCCGGGTTATGTTCTTTCCCCGGCTTGTGCACAATTTTGAAGTCATAGTCCATCAACCTTATGCCCCAGCGCTCAATGCGTGGCGGCATCTTCGCTGTTGGATTGCCGTAGATTGTCACCAGAGCTTGATGATCTGTGATGATGGTGAACGACTTCCCGTAGATGAACATGTGATAGTGTTCACACGCCCATACTACTGCTAGGCTTTCTTTTTCTGGTTGAGAGTATGCTTTCTCAATGTCAGACAAGCTTTTGCTTGCATATGCAACAATCCTTCTCGGTGAATCTCTCCCCGGCAGGTGTTGCGCTAGTATTGCTCCTAGCCCCACTGGGCTGGCATCTACCGTTAGCTCCGTGCATAGCAACGGGTCAAAATAGGCAAGGTGATCTACAGTCATTACGGCCTCTCTGATGGCTTCAAATGCCCAGCTGCACTCTTGGGACCACAAGAACTTCTGACCTTGCTTTGTTAACTCCCGGAGCGGTGTGCTCACCGTGGCGAAGTCCTTGATGTAACGAGCACAGTAGCTGGCAAGCCCTAGAAATGACCTCACTTCTGCGACATCCTTGGGAGACTTCGTGTTTTTCAATGTCTCTACTTTGCTGGGATCCGGCCTCATCCCTTTCTTGGAGAAAATGTGACCGAAGAATACCAATTCACTTCTCCCCAGTTCGCACTTGTCTGCGTTCAATGTTAGTCCCGCTTGTTCCAGCTGTAGGCACACTTGATGCAGTGCCCTATCATGTTCCTCATCTGACCGCCCGAATACTAGAATGTCATCACTATAGTTTAGGCTGTTCTTCACCGGCCTTATCACCTGCCTTATTGTTTCTTGAAATATTTCTGCAGCCGACGAAATGCCAAAGCTCAGCCTCTTGTAGCGAAACAGCCCCATGTGCGTTGAGAACGTGGTAATGTAGCTTGACTGTTGGTCCAGCTCTAGTTGGTGGTACCCTTTGCACAAATCTAACTTTGAGAATTTACAGGCTCCCTTGAGACAGCTGATCATCTCGTTTAGATGTGGCCCCGGGTGACGTTCTCGCTCGATTGCTGTATTTGGTACCCTCATGTCCACACATATGCGAATCTTGGAGGTGTTCTTTTTCGGGACTGCCACTATCGGAGTCACCCATGGCGTCAGCCCTTCCGCAGGCTCAATGATGTCCTGGGCCAGTAAACTTTTAATTTCCTCTTCTACTTGCGGTTGTAGGTGTATGGGTACTCGCCGATGATGTTGTGCTACCGATTTGATTGCCTCGTTGATGTGCAATGTTATCTGTTTCCCTTTCAATTTTCCTAGGCCCTTCAGGAGGGCCGGATGTTCCTGCAGAATGTTCCCTTTTTCCGACATGTGGTATGTCATCGCCAGTAGACCCATCACTTGTGCCGTGACATTGCTTAGTAGGCACGGTGCTGGGACGTCACCTCTCAGCACATGTACCTCTTCTTGGCAGGACCTTTCCTTGTACGTTAGCGTCTCTGTGAACTTCCCCATGTTCTCTACCGGCTTCTTGGAGCCCCACGTGAACACATCAACCGTGGACGGTGATAGCTGCAGCCTCACTTTCATTTTCACATACTCTGACATGCACATGATGTGGCACGTGGCCCCGCTGTCAAGCACGAACTGAGTACTATGCTGTCCTACTTCAATGTCCACTGTTGCGGTTTTCTTTATTTTATCTTTCTCTATGAGGTGAATGTGCTCTGGTCCTTGGTCTGCCTTGGGGGCATCGGACATGAGATACAGTCGTGCCACACTCACAGGTGCTGCTGTTTCTTCTGACTCATCAGAGGAACTGCGATTCGCCGTTTCCATGTGCCGGGCATATCGGCTGTCGGTCGTCCGTGGTCTCGCCGCTTTGCCCCGCTCGTTCCTGAACTGCCTGCTCATGCAGGCGCTTGCGAAATGATTGTCCCTGTCGCATTTCCTGCATCTCTGGCCCATTGCCGGGCACGCACCAACATGCGTAAAGTCGAGTCCGTATCTGTAGCATGATGTTTGTTCATTTCTCTTTACGGGCGAGGCCACCGGGTATTCTTTCATCTTGACATTTCCCGTGACGCGATTCGCCTGTTCCACTCTTTTCTCCTTTCCCAGCTGCATCTCTTTGGCATGTGCTGTTGCTCTCGCTTCCGCGCGAGCCATGGTCAGTATCTTTTCCAGCGTTGTCGGTTCTTTCAGGACCCGTGCATGGAACTCTACAGACTGACAGCCTTCAATGATGCGCAGTCGTATTGCCTGCTCATTGTCGAACTTGTCAAACTCGCAGTATGTGACCAGTTTCCGCAGTCGTGTTGCGAAGTCATCAAGGGACTCCTCTGTTCTCTGACACGCTGTGTTGAAAGTGTATCTCTCAAAGTCAATGTTCCGTTGCGGGTCAAATTTCGCTGTGAGACACTGTATCACCCCTTTGTATGTCGCTGTCTGCTCGCTGGGAAATGTTATGAGCAAATCCTCCACTTCATCCCCTGCGAGATTTAGAAAGAGGTCCAGGTGTTTGCTGCCTACGATATCCGTGGCGCGCATGTAGCGCTCGAACTGCCTAATCCACCTTTCCCACCTGATGCCAGCTTGTGGTTCTGATAAGCTGAATGGCAGCGGTCTTCTAAATATTGCTTGTGGACTCTTCTTTTCGCTTTCTGTGTCAACCATTTCTTTATTGAGGTGCGGCTCCTGTGCAGGCCTTCTTTCTGTAGCCCCTTTCTGTCTTGTGGCGACGGCGGTACTTTTACTCTCTGTATTGTCACTTTTATTGCCACTTTATATTCACTTTATTTATTTTATTCTCTTTCTCTTCTTTGATATACCTTTCTGTTTCTATTTCCTTTCATGCACCTTTGTGTTTTTGTTTACTTGCTTCTTGTTCCACTTAGAACTGGCCTCCTGGCCTCTTTCGTCACTTTTCGGCACTCTTTCCACTTTTGCCTGACTTCAAAATGGCCTCCCGGCCTTCCTCTTTCTCTATTGGCTTATTTGCCTGTCTTTAAGATGGCCGCCGGATCCCACAAGACAGAGATTTCCGGCGCCTGACTTCAAAATGGCCGCCGGTACTTCCTACGCGCTGATTGGTTGTTCCCGCCTGACCTCAAGATGGCCGCCACGTTCGCGCGAGATTTGGCTTTAAATCTACGCGCGAAGCAGGGCTCTTCCTAGTGCAGCGGCGGCAGGGATGTGGTCGGGTGCACCGTGATTCCCTCACTTTATTTCAGTTTTCCGCTTGTCTTCAGGCAAGTGGGTGCTTCTTACCGCGTTTCTTCTGTGGCTGTGCGATTCCTCTGTCTTCCGCGCTCGGACCAGGGTGGGCTCCTGGCTCCATTGTGTCCTGCGACCGGGTGGGCTCCGGACATCGCAGCTGATCGCCTTCGGTACTCTCCTGCAGCGGGCGGACCAGGGTGGGCTCCTGGTTCCGTTCTTCCGTTCTTTCATTCTTTGGTGGTTGCGAGGGGACCGCAGTTCACGTGTTTGGTGGCGCTTCGATGTCCCACCACCTTCGTCGCCAGTTGTCGTGTTGTTGCTTTCAAGTGACCACGCAGGAGACCAGGTAGGCTTGCTGTATGTTTGTTTATTATCTCTTGTTCCCTGCCCACATGCACGTCCGTCCTCGTGCCTTGCTCATCCCAGACTGCCCGTCCACTCCCTGACCGGAAGTGGTGTCCAGTTGCCTCCCTGCCCTTCTGCCCAGTGCAGGGTCCTAGTGCCCTCCACCCAGGCCACTACATACACTAGGCTTGATATCAACTTCCAACTGATCCTGGGGGTGGATACACATTTACCTGGTCCAGATCTGCCAGAAGGTCTGCTAGACACGGCTTGAATGTGGCTGTCCGCGGCCCCCGCAGGGGGCCACCTCAGCAGGGCGGCCCTTTAGTGCCATCTTGGCACCTCCCACCCGCTCTAGTCTTTGGAGGGGTCTGCTGAGCCCTCTAGCTAGGTCGCCTCCGTGACGTCCTTCCGGTGCGCCAGGGGGGGGAGGGCATATATGCCTCCCCTGCCCCTCCTGGCGGTCTCTGTTTGCCAGCCACGCCAGGGCGTGAGTAGAACAGACCAACGTGTCACGTGATCCGGAAGAGGATCATCAAAGGTAGCACTGACGGGGTGCCCCACAGTGCTGGCTCACCAGGCGGGCGGGGGCAGCATAGGTTGGCACAGATGCCCCGCCCTTGGATCGCCCGTAAGATAACCCACATATTGCATACTCCTGTATGGAATAAACCTGCAGCAATATTTTCCCACTACAAAGTTGTCTTGTGTATTTATTCATTCTTGCATGCTCAGACAGGGGGTGGGAGAAGTTGCCAATAATGGCACTATAATAACAGAGAAAGGAAGCATCCCTGTTTAAGACTAGTCTTTGTAAAAACCTTTTTGATACTGAGTGAGCTTCACTGATCTTGAATTCTTGCAATAGAATACCCTTCAGCAGATCTGAAGGAATATCCCAGCGGGAGAGGTTTGGCCAAGGGGCTTCTCTTGGAACTCGATTGAATGTGGATGGAAAATCCACAAAACGGGACTATAATAAGGACTGTTTCCAAAGGTCTTATCTATGATTACTGAAAGAGCCATTAGGTTTGCAGTGGTTCCCATGCCTTTGTGAAAGAATGTTTGGTGAACAGGTATTATCTTCTGGTCAGTTGTCCAGGTCTTGAAGCAATTATACTGCAAAGGATTTTGCTTCTATATCTAAGAGTGCAATCAATCAATAGATTTCTGGGTTTGCTTAATTACCTCATTTAAAAATTGGATAGATGGTCGCCCCCTCCAAATGTCTGGCACTTCATTGTTTTATAAACTGTAATTATTAAGCAAAATAAGATTTCTTGTCACAAGTCGGGGTTGGTTTTAAATATGGCTTGGGGAAGGCCATTTGGCCTGGGAGCACCATCTGAAGAACTTTTGGAAAATGTATTTATGAAGCTGCGCGCAACTATAGACAACAAGATTACTGCCGTGGAGCTCGATTGCTTCTGAACCTGTTTTGTCAGTGGAGGTCCCAAGAACTGTCAGAGCGTGAAGTTTTATATAAGTAGTTGGAGTGTCTTCCTGCCGTATAACCTTTTTACCATGTTGTGTCTGCAAGAAGTGGACCCAAGTTGTTTCTGGGATATTTTCATTGTTTACTGTGAGACAGCCCTTTTCAAGTTTACTGTTTGCCAAAATTCCTTACAGTTTTTACCCTTACTTCCAAACATCAATAGAGCCCAAAATTGGTCATGAAGATGTTTCTTTGCAGCCCAAACTACCTTTTCATTTTTGACTTCACTTTTTTATTTGAAATGTGTCTAAAAGCTTCTTCTTCAGATTTCTTAGTTTCCGATTTATAGCTTTTTTCCACTCTGAGAGCATCGAAAAATCAGTCTCTTCTGGCTCTTAATGGACCAATTTGAAGTGCCTTTTTAGTATTGGAGGAACGTACTTCAAAAGCAGCTTTTCAACAATTTGCTCCCACTGTTGTGCACGATTGTCGTAATTGTTATGGCAATTTTCTAATAGCAGAGCGCAACTCGCCTCAATATCATGTGCCAGTATTCCATTCCATTTAAATTTCTTTTGGTAAGCGGATTGAAGCTCGGCAACTAAAATATTGGTTTTTCGTGAAAAGGGATTTGATTTGTTAACTTAATGGCTTGTGGAACATAGTTGCTTTCAGAACGCTGATCGAATCGGAAGTTTGCAAAGTGCTTGAACAACGGCAGGCTTTCCGCTGAGTAACCTAGGATGGAGTTAGTCTCTGCAGAAGTGTGTGTATGCAGGCAGGTGGTTGGTACTCTGCAAACCTTCCATTAAGGGCTCTTAAACCAGCTGAATTACACAGAATTAAGCTATTCTCTCCTAATTTGTCACATTTTTTGAGTGAGGGTAAAGCCTGGTGACCTCTGTCACTAGTGGTTGGGTTACATTACATATATTAATTTGCACATCACATACATATACTCGATTTATGACTTACACGTAAGACTGACTATAGTTATTATGGGGCAGATTTACAAGCCCCTTGCGTCACTTTTACGCTGCCATTGCGTCACTTTTGTGACGCAACAGCAGCGTAAAAAATGCGGCAAATTTACAACGTGACGCATCTAGGGAGATGCGTCACGTTGTAAAGCCCTGCGTGACATTATACCTGCGTCAGGTATAATGTATGCAGGGCGGGCGTTCCCACGCAGGAAGGCCTTGTAAAAGTGACGCAGTGAAATCTACAAGATTTCACTGCGCCACTTTTAGGACGCCACTGCGTCAAAACCTTACGCCTGCTTGAAGCAGGCGTATGTAGTGACGCAGTGTAGTGGGAATAGGCCTCAACACGTATTGCTGGAGTTGCGTCGTGCTTGCAACACGACTCCAGCAATGCGTGACTTTTCCGCCAACAGATGCGTCAGAATTTCTGACGCATCTGTCAATCCTTGCGCCATAGTGCACCGTATTGTAAATATGGCGCATCTATGGTGGCGCAAGGGTTTCTACGGGTGGCGCAGGGAAAGTGACGCATCTGTACAGATGCGTCACTTTCTTGTAAATCTGCCCCTATGTGTTCCCGTTAAGTTAGCCATAGTTAATGTAGGCCTCAGTTCAAATGACATATGCTAACATATCAATGTATTTTTGGCTGGTGTAATTCTGTCTTTTTTTCTTTAGTTTCAGGAGTCACAGTAGTTTGAGCTACTTAAATGTTGCAAATGTTTTAGTTTCTGTTAGACTAGATTATCATTATGTGTTTCACAGAGAGCGAATAGTGAATTTCCACACCTGTGCTTGGGGCAAGCTGACTGCGTTGTATCACCCTGTTATGAGATTTGAAGGCCATGCAGCTGAAAACTTCCATTGCGCGATGACTGGGAAGAAGATTGCAAATGGTTTACTGCAAATTGTGTGATTCTAATCGGTTACCTCTCCCTCAGAATCGCGGAGAGTGTTGCAAATGGTCGAGCATTGTATGTTTTAAATTTGCATTGCTAAGCTAGTAAGATTCAGATGCCCCTTTCCATTGTCCTGAAATTAGCTGTCTTATCTTGTCCCTGCTCAAAGAGTTAGACTCTTGGGCAAACCCCTTCTCATTTACTTGACTGAATCTTTACTTGATTGTGCCTTTTCGAGGCTTTATTTTCTGACACATTCTGCTCCTTTTTTCAACTCCTTCGATGACTTAGCTTAGCATAGTAGTGGACGTCTCTTCATGGGATGTTGAACCTACTTGATTTAATTATGACAACTTTAAACCATTTGGCTTTGTATGTGCTATTTTGAATTGCCTTGAATTATACCGACTAACATATTAAGATGATGATTATTGGTTTATAATCGATTTTAATGATTCGAATTTGTAACTTTCCTAATCTCTCATAAACCTTTATGGTCATCCTTGTGAGGCCTAATGTGCTTCACTGTAATTGATGAATTGCTGATTTGTTGATCTCAAACCTCAGCCTGGAATGAAAGATCCATCTGCTCGAGTGCAGCTTGTACTTGAGTTTGCACCAATAATCAGCACAGTGCAAATCCCTCAAACGCTCCAACATGCCTGATCGAGGAATTTTTCAGAAAAGGTCTTGCTGGTAAGTTTGTTCATCTTTATGGGCAGATGTAAATAAGTTTGAATTAAAGTCCTCGATTGTATCATAAAAGATTCATTGTAATCATGTTTTAGATCCTTAATTAGCATATGTAACTTCTCTGCTGTTTGAAGCTTCTCCTTGGCTGATGGATTTATATAGATGTTTACTATAATTAAGATTGTGTTTTGGACAGGAGGCCAGT
Organism: Calotriton arnoldi; assembly: GCA_963921515.1. NCBI lineage: Eukaryota > Metazoa > Chordata > Amphibia > Caudata > Salamandridae > Calotriton > Calotriton arnoldi. The sequence continues at coordinate 54,638 of CAWUFW010010240.1, read as the reverse complement.
TATTTATTTTTTCAGATAAAGCCCAGGATTAATTTGTTTTCCATTGTAAATCTGGAGAGACCTATATTGCATGCCCTCCTTTTGGCCTGCCTTTTCATTTTCCTCTAATTGCATAGTTGTTAAATTCATTATAACCAATTAGTGGAATGGATTGCAAACTCCATGTCCCCTGAACAATGATAATATGAAATTGTTTCCAATATGTGATCCACTTCCTGAGCTTGGATAGTCTTCATTAAGCCTCCAACGTTCCATGAACATAAATTTAAAGAACTAGTGATTGAGGACCCACATTGTGAGCTAGAAACTCGTCTGTCGTTCAATCTGTTGATATGTTGTTAAGACTTCTGGGACCCAACTCCAGTCTTCAGTGGGTCTTACTTGCAATTCTACAGAAAATCAATAATCAGCGGGCAGACAAACTAGATTGCACTCCCTTATTGTTCCTCAACAGTACGTTCGGTGAACACAATACTTATTATCAGCCGCTAAATGATACTACTGCGAAAGCAGATCCATGTAGAATCCCAAAGTTGGTGGTGCACCCAAAGGAAGTCCCTAATTCAAAGGTTTTTGTTCTTATATCTTCTTTATTTTTGCTCCAATATTCTTTATTCCATATCCCTAGAAAATCTTTACAGCCCAGCCAACACGTTTTGTTCACATAATGAATTTCTTCAAGGCGATTCATTTGAATAATCCTTATTTCTCCATTGATCCAATGTGTTTGATGAAAAATAGTATACTACAATCATGAATCAAGTTCATTTCTTGCTGTATTGCAACCTTTTGCCATAGTGTCAATCCCAGATAATTATTAAAATGCACTGATTACATCCATATATTCCAAGTTGATTGCACCCCATGTTGACACCTATCGTTGTCGAAAAAGGCTGAATACCGGGTCTCTGCAGTTGGAACAGGAGGTTAGTGTGGGCGTTCCTATTGGTCAAAGCTCCCAAAAACCTCTGAATTTTGGTCTTCCTTTGGGTGCTCTGCCAAATTTGTTATCTTTCTTGGAATTCTATCACTACTTTGTCTTTCTCAAGATTGAATATAAGAAATTGTTAAATTCAATGGCCTTTGGTGTGGTTACGAGTTTTCCAATGGCATTTTTTAAGACTGATGTGCTTGTTTTTTTTTGGCAAAGGTGGAGTTAGTTTATGAACATTGGTTTCAGCAATAGACTCAGGGGCATATTAGCAAGACTGGCGATAAAATTATCGCCGTTTTAGCGGCAGGAAACTGCCGCTAAAACGGCGATAATTAACTTGCTAATAAGCGTTATAGAATTCCAATAGAAGCCCAGGTTAGATGTGCAGGACATCTAACCTGGGCTTCTATTGGAATTCTATAACGCTTATTAGCAAGCCCATTATCGCCGTTTTAGCGGCAGTTTCCTGCCGCTAAAACGGCGATAATTTTATCGCCAGTCTTGCTAATATGCCCCTCAGTTTTCAATTTGATTAGTATTGACTGATAAGCATTTTCCTGGTATTTAGTGATTTTAATTCCCCATTTGTTTAAGGTGGCTTTTCTCAAAACATGCATATATACATACGTAGAGGTGTTTAGGGTCTGCACACTTTTACCTTTGATCTGTTCAACTGCCATTCACATTTTTCTTCCGCCCCACACACTACTTTAGCCATGGGCTCTCTTGCAGTGTGAGCGATGACATTTTCATGATAATAAGTGCACATCTCACTACAAAAAAGTGCTAATAATGATGGGCAGATATTTTTTTCTTTCTTTTTTTTCCAATTTCAGCGAATTTTTATTAGAACGTACAGTAAAACAAAAACAAGATCTGTAGCAGCACAGCAAAGACATAGAGGTACAAACCTATGTGTTGATAGTTGTATGGAGGAGTCATTTTGTAAAGAAAAGATTAAACACATTTATTGTATAACAGGGGCGTAATGATTGAACTGCATTAATAAACACTTGGTCATTAACAGGTGTGTGTGGAATAACTTGTACATCTAGGCAGAGGTGATGCACCAGTTCTGATCCACGCAACAGGAACAGCGAGCCAGTTCTGGTCCATGCAACAGGAGTGATGGGACCCATGCAATGCCGGCGATGCGCCTGTTCAACAGAAGATGGATGCATGGGTCTTGATAGAGCAAGCACCTTAGGCCTACTTTCAAGGGTCAAGGACTGGGGTGACACCACTTGGTAGGGAAGACTCACAGAAGCCAGAGTCCAGGTGCAGAAGCAGGGTCATTGGAAGGCTTTTATGTCCCTGAGAATTCAGATTAGGAAGCCAGTCAAGTAGCCCTTTGAGTCATTCTGGGTTCTGGGTTCAAGTCATGCAGGTGCAGTCCTTCTCACCGAGGCTAGAGGGCAGCAGGTAGCAGATCAGCACAGAAAAGCAGGAGTCCGGCACAGTAGCAGTCCAGCAGAGTAGCAGTCCGGCAGAGTGGCAGAGTGGCAGTCCTTTCAGCAGCACAGCAGAGTATCCACAGGTCCAAAAGTGTACTGAAGTGGTGGTGTCTGAGGTCCAGTTCTTTTACCCAGTAATGCCTGTGAAGTGGGAAGACTTCAAAGAGATGCCTTTGAAATTCACAGATGTCCTCCTTTCCTGCCTTGGCTCCAGACGCCCTTCAAGGGGATATGCAGCAGCTTTGTGTGGGGACAGGACAGAGCCTATTCAGGTGTAAGTGAGGCTGGATACAGCTCCTCCTTCTCATCCTGACAGGATGGCCCATCAGCAAAAGACACACAATTGATGGACGGTATGCAGAACAAATCAAAACATTCACCCCCAGTCAAGAGATCTGGGTTATATCCATCATTCTTTTGCTCACCATGCCACCCCAGTTTAGACCTGGCCATTTGCAAATCAGTCTTGTCCCTGTGCCTCATGGGAACAATCCATCCCGAACTGCCAAGCCAGGCCCTCCCTGGACCGGAAACAAGCATCCTAGGACCGGTTTTGGGGTTTCACCCCTCATCAACCAGGATAGCTTGAATCCAGTGGCACAGTGAGCCCGGGACCCACGTCTGAGCATACCCCGCACACTTAGCGCGAGAAAGCAAAAGACACACAATTGATGGACAGAATGCAGAACAAACCAAAACATTCACCCCCAGTCAAGAGATCTGGGTTAAATCCATCATTCATCAGAGCATTCCCTTGGCACGTGCATCCGCTATTAATCGCGAAACCTTCGCGACATAACCGCAGCTAGAGATATCACTATAATTTTCAGCTTAAATTTCTCAAAAACTACTGAATGAATTTACACCAAATCAGCAAAATCAGCAAAAGGCACTTCCTTAAACTGACATCTACCTCCCTGCCAAATTTTGTGTAAGTCTGTTCAGCGTCTCGGATTGTAGAAGTGGCTAAAGGTTCCTATGGGAATTAACATTACAAATGCAACCTTATTTCGCTCCCCAAATTCTCGGCCCCCTTCACGGATCACCCCCAAACTTTCCCAATCAATAGTACCCATTTTGACACTTTTTGGGCACAATTTCATGCAGACTGGTCAAACGACGCCAAAGTTATAGCCAAGTAAAAAAAATGCTTTTCCTATGGAAACTAGGTCCTAACTATAAATACCTACTGGCGACTGCCAGTAGGTAAGATATCTATCTATCTATCTATCTATCTATCTATCTATCTATCTATCTATCTATCTATCTATATATCTATCTATCTATCTATCCATCCATCCATCCATCCATCCATCCACGCAGACACCCAGACCCACCTATCTATCTATCTATCTATCTATCTATCTATCTATCTATCTATCTATCTATCTATCTATCTATCTATCTATCTATCTATCTATCTATCTATCCAGACAGATAGACTGTTGTAACTGGTAGTTTAATGTACTAAATTTAGAAAATTACTTATATAATTTATGAAATACATGTAAAGGATTTGAAATGTTTATTTATAGATGAAGTGTAGGTGGTATGGAACAAGCCAAGTATTTGAATAGTAATTGATAAATGCATGTAAAGAGTATCACAGATAGGCATCTGCATAATGAAACAGTTAGCAGGATATACCAACAAACTTACTTACATATGGAAACACCCCCTAACATATGGACATGCTCTTCTATCACATACAACTCACCCCTAAGGTAGGCTGTAGCTAGGCCAGAGGGCACGCTCCTATGTGCATAAAAGCTAACACATGCTGTTAGGAGTTTCAGTGAGCTACATACGCACTTACAGGCCCCTATGCTCATTTACACATCTGGTCTGCCACCCTGATTCGAATTTCACATAGCTGCGTACAAAAAGAGAGAGAGACACTAATACACCCCCTCAGACAGTGTCATAAGCATCAAACATTCACTCACACATAGAGATACAAGTCTTATGTATCTAGCACTATTGGAGGCAGTTGAAAACACAGTTAAATAACCCTATAGAAACTAACACACCCAGGAGGCAAGCCATGCTGTCCCTTACCTACACATTTAGAGACCCATAGTCACAAAGAGAGCCAGTGATATACCAACAAACTTACTTACACATAGAAACACACCCCTACATAGGGACTAAGACACTCATTCAGATATCTACTAAAGAACTGACATACCAAGGCACCCATCCAGAGAAGAAGTCCTTTAAACATGTGTCATGCCTGGCTCACTTGTTCATGAGCATGCAGTTCTACTACTAGGCCGACTTGGCATTTAAAACCCCCTGCCAAGCTTAACCTTCTCATATACCACATATAACTCACTCCAAAGGTAGGCTGCAGCTAGGCCATAGGGCACGCTCCTATGTGCTTAAAAGCTAACACGTGCAGTTGGAAGTTTCAGTGAGCTGTATGCACACTTACAGGCCCATATGCTGACTTATACTTTCAGTGTTCCACATTGAGTTGAATCACATGTAAGCACATACGAAAGAGGAGAGCTACTAATACATCATCTCAGACAGTGTTACAAGCATCTAAACATTCACTCATGCACAGAAATAACTCTTATGTATCTAGCACTAATGGAGGCAGTGAGATACTCACTTAAATAACCCATTAGTGACTGACACAACCAAGAGATAATCCATGCCACTCCTTACATATAGATTTACAGAGGGATACAGTCACATAGCCACCAATGTACTAGGAAACCTTCTTACATATAGAAACAAATTCCAACATAGGGACTGAAACACTCATTCAGATATCTAGTAAAGAACTGACACTACCAAGTGAACCATCCAGAGAAGTAGCCCTTCAAACATATCTCAGGCCTGGCACAGCTGCGACTGTGCATCCAGTTCTACTGCTAGGCTGACTTTGTATTTAAAACTCCTTCACAATCTTTAACCTGCTATTCTACAACTTAAAAGTCACCCCTAAGGTAGCCTGTGGCTAGGCCATAGGGTACACACCTAGGTGCATATAAGAACACACATCTAGTTAGAGGTTTCACTGAGCTACATGCAAACTTTCAGGCACATATGCTGATTTCTACTTTCAGTGCTCCACATTGAGTTGATTCACATGTAAGCACATACGAAAGAGGAGAGCTACTAATACATCCTCTCAGACAGTGATACAAGCATCTGAACTTTCACTCACATGCAAAAACACAACTCTTATGTATGTAGCACTAATGGTGGCAGTGAGACACTCACTTAAATAACCCATTATTGACTGACACAACAAAGAGACAATCCATGCCACCCCTTACATATAGATTTACAGAGCCATACAGTCACAAACAGAGCAAGCGATGTACTAAGAAACTCTCTTACAGATAGAAACAGACCCCCATATAGCGACTGAAACAATTAGTCAGACATCTAGTACGGAACTGATACTACAAGTAAACCATCCAGAGAGTAGCCCTTTATACACGTCTCAGGCCTGTTACAGTTGAGACTGTCCATCCAGTTCTACTGCTAGGCTCAGTTCACATTTAAAACTCCATCACCAGCTTTAACCTTTTTTCTACTACTTAATTGTCACCTCTAAGATAGCCTGCAGCTAGGCCATCGGCTACACAACAATGTGCATAAAAGCTAACACATGTAGTTAGAAATTTCAGTGAGCTACATGCATACTTTCAGGGGCATATGCTGACATACTTTCAGTGTTCCACATTGTGTTGAATCTTATGTAAGCACATACAAAATGGGAGAGATACTAATACATCCTCCCAGACAGTGTTACAAGTATCTAAACTTTCACTCACATGTACAGACACAACTCTTATGTATCGAGCACTAATGGAGGCAGTGAGACACTCATTTAAATAACCTTTAGTGACTGACACACCCAAGAGACAATCCATGCCAACCCTTACACATAGATTTACAGAGCCATTCAGTCACAAACAGAGCCAGTGATGTACTAACAAACTTTCATACATTTAGAAACAGGCCCCAACATAGGGACTGAAACAATCATTCAGATATCTAGCAAAGAACTGACACTACCAAGTAAACCATGCAGAGAGTAGCCCTTTATACATGTCTCAGGCCTGTTACAGTTGAGACTGTGCATCCAGTTCTACTGCTAGGCTCAGTTCATATTTAAAACTCCATCACCAGCTTTAACTTGTTTTTCTACTAAACTGTCACCCCTAAGATAGCCTGTAGCTAAACCATCGGGTACACACCAATGTCCATAAAAGCTAACACATGTATTTAGAAGTTTAAGTGAACTACATGCACACTTTCAGGTGCATATACTGACTTTTACTTTCAGTGTTCCACATTGAGTTGAATCTCAGGTAAGCACATATCAAAGGGGAGAGCTACTAATACATCCTCTCAGACAGTGTTAAAAGCATGTAAACTAGAATGTTATAAACATACTTACATAATCATGTATCTATGATTTTAGATGTTTATATTATAGAACCATAAATGTTTACTCTATTTTGCTATCAGATATCTACTTGGGTTCAAACAGAATATTTAACATGACAAACAAGGAACAAAAGAGAAAAGCTCAAAAGAATTAGTACCACTTGAAAAAGTTTCAGAACAAAACAGGACATGGTGGACAGAATACACTCCAGGAAAAAAAAGTCTGCTGGTGAGAGAACTAAGCAGTTTCTTCTAACAGTACTAAGAAAAATAAAAAATATTGAAAATGATGTGAACAAAAAGAAAACTTTACCAACAACTTAGAAACAAAAAGGAGTAACTCATATTCAAAGTGGAAACTGTTCTAAAAAAAGTAATCTAACTGCAAGGCAGAAACAGTGCAAAGAGATAAGAAGAAGACTGTTTAGAAGTAGGGTGATACAAAATTTGGTAAGAAATATAAAACAGTATAAGAGAAGATCAGCAGCATATAAGCAAAAACAACACACAGGGGCAGATGTATCATCATTGCAGTTTGCGAGTCCTTAATAGCGAATTTTACCGATTCGCTATTAAGGACTCGCAAAATGCAATGTATGTAGGTTTCACAATAATAATTGCGATTCCTACATATTCCTTAATTGTGAATCGCAAATTGCGATTCGCAATTAAGGAATACCTTCCCATTCATTCCTATGGGCCTAGAGGCCCACAGGAATGAATGGGTAGGCTGTCACAATTTGGGAGTACCCAATAGGTACTCGCAAATTGCGAATGCAATTTCAAGGGTGCAAGGGTGTCAAAGGACACCCTGTTGCACCCTGAAATATACATGTGTGCACATGTGGCGCACATACATGCCCTAAGGGCATGTATGTGCGCCACATGGCACTTTGAAAAATGCAAAAAGTGCATTTTCCTGGGAAATTGCAAATTACCACCAACTTGTAGTTGGTGGTAATTTGCGATTTCTTAAGGCCAAATCGCAAATTGTGGCTGCTTCTAGAATTGCATTTTAGGAATCGCAATTTGCGATTCCTTAAATGCATCCGCAAAATAGGGAATCGCAAATTTTGCGATTCCTTATTTTGCGATGGCCTTTTGGGATGATACATCCCAAAGGCTTTTCCGTTCGCAAACGGGCCGATTCTGTGAATCGGTCCGTTTGCGAACGGGAAAACCATTGATACATCTGGCCCATAGAAACTGTAGTAGATAAAGCATTTGCCTTGAAGCGAAAACTGTTTATATTAGTATTAAACAGAATGAAAACACTGGATAAAACAGTGCTGACCATGAAGAGAAAAAGCTAGAAAAATGACTTGTGAATAAAACTAACTTTTGTGAAATCTTCAGAGCTGAATGGAAGCATATATCTAGCAGTGAGTCTTTCTTTAATGAAGAAAGTTACTTCCAAGAGATCACATTAGTGCATGCAGTTGAAACAACTGGTCAATGCTATGAGGGGAAGGGTAGAACTCCCATTCCAAAAGAAGAGATGGTTCCAAGGAATGTTGAGGAAGTGATAGCTGAAGAGGTACAGGGTAACATAGAAAGGCCGCTGTATGCAAGTGGAATTGTAACAATATTTTTAGTGTTCGGCAGGAATCAAATGATATTTTGAGAAGTTTCCTGTGCATGTTTCCAAGCAGAACCTTGAAACAGAAAATTGCAGTTTTGCAAGGATTAGATGCATGCAAAATGAGAAAGTATAGTAATTTACAAAGGCATTCATTAGCATGTCTATCAAACAAGGGGGCATATTCTCAAGGACTCATTGCCGAGTTAACGGCACTTTAGCGCAGCAAAAGTGGCAAAAGAATTATCGCCCCATTCACAAGCTGGTGCAAACTCCCCACATCGGCAGTATACCAGCGATAGCTGCTGCAAAAAACATTGCCACGGATGAGAGAGACAACTAACGCTAATGATATGCAGAGTAGGCGTTCCCGTGCACAAACACACGAAAACACCACTTCGCGATATTCTCAACGACCAGCCAGATCTGCGATGCGACCAAAAACAGGCGATAAGGCGCGTTAGCAGCAGGAATTTAACACCTGCCTTCTGCCGGTGCTAAGCAGGACGACTACCTGCAGTATGAAAGGGAGCCCAGCCCAGAGCCACATCTGAAGACCCACAGATGCCATGGAGACAATGAACATGCAGCCCGGAGACCCAAGAGGGCCACAACACCCACAGCCACCACCCCCAGGACCACCCCCCCCTCCAGACCCCCCCGGACTACCACTGAGGCAGCGTAGGACAAGACAGCAGACCTTCCGAAAACGGCATGGCCGCTCAGCCACACAAGTGCAGAATGTGGGGAGAGGTGGGAACCAAGTATGTGTGAAGGAGGCAACTCACCCATGAAGAAGAATGTACACAATGCCAAGTGTGGCGGTGATGTGCCGGACAGACCACAGATGCAGAGCACAGACATGTCCATGTGGACACATACTGCTGAGGTATGTAGTGTTGTGGACAGTGGACGCAAACATGTCACCTCAGGCAGTGGGGAAGACCTTGGACATGTAGCTGTGCCGTCCCCCCCTGTAAGCGTAAGCGCAGTGGGCTGGGCCGGCATACGCCACTCCAGCGTAGGAGTGCTGATAAAAAGACCGGGGCCCTGGGCGTGGTTCTCTTCCGTGATGGGCAACGCGTCTGCCAGGGCGGCGCACTTCACCCTGCCACGAGTCCGCCGCCGTGACCTCCAGACTACGCGACACAGGCCCCCAGCGCATCCAGCGGCACAGCAACACGGAGTCGTGTGTGTGCCGGATACTGCCTTAGTCCTACACTGCGGTCAGCAGGTCCCACAATTCAAATCGTGCCACATTTCTGTCAATGAAGGAAACCACTAGTCAACAGACATTGCCCCCAGTGCGGCCCGCCCGGACGACGCATCGTCATTGGCTGTGCACCTGCTGAGCGCTCCAGGTGTCACTGACCCTGTGCAACACAAGCCGACGCCACGTGGCAATATTGAGGCAGAATTCAGAAGGTGAAAAACATTGCCCTCAGTGCGGCCCGCACGGACGGCGCATCATCGTTGGCTGTGCACCTGCTTAGCGCTCCAGGTGCCACTGACCCTGTACAACACAAGTCAACGCCACGTGGCTGTGTGCCCTTGCTGACCGCAATGTAGGCCGGTCAGCAGGGCTCGCAAATCAAATTGAGTCTTGATTCATTTATGGCAGAGTCCAGTAGGCAACAGACATTGCTTCCAGGGCGGGCCGCCCGGACGACGCATCAGCGCAGGCCGCGCACCTGCCGAGGGCTCCAGGTGCCACTAACTCAGTGCACCACAAGTCATCGTCACGTGGCTGTGTGCCCTTTCTGACCGCTGCCTCCGGCCTACACTGCCGTCAGCAGGGCTCGCAAACCAAATCCAATCCTGACCTGCAAGGACACGCCATCATTGCTGGCTGCACACCCGCCACAACCGCCAGGACCACCTCCAACCAACAACTGCCAGAGTCGGAGGAGTCTCACAGCCAGCCTATCTAAGTTGCTCACACCTGTCTTGGATGCCATCATCAGATTGATACCCTGCTCAGCTCTTCAGGTGCTACTAACTCAGTGCACCACAACACATGGACCCTTCATGATTGAGTTTTGTGCTGTGGACAGCGGACGCAACAATGTCACCTCAGGCAGTGGGGAAGACCTGGGACGGTGATGATGAAGATGAGGCAGGTGTACCACACCCCACTGCAGCTGCAGCAGGAATATCCCAAAGGGACCAAATCATTAACAATTCCTTCACATGAGCACGCTCAGCTCTGGTGCCCCTACCTCAGTGCACTGCAAGTCATGGACCCTTTATGATTGAATCTGTGTGTGTGATCCAATGATCAATGTTCTAGTTGTTGCCAGCACCAACCACTCCCTGAGGGCTGGCTTACACCCATCCAGCACAGGCGTCACTGGACATGTGACCCTGGTAATAAAAAGGGGCCGGGCGCACATGCCCGTAGCCATTTCAACTATCTATCTAAGTGTGTCCGTGTGGTCATTATGTATGCATGATGGGCTAGGGCCCTACCACATTATATTGTGCTGTGGACAGCGGACGCAACCATGTCACCTCAGGCAGGGGGTACGACCTTGGACACGTAGCTTTGTCGTTGTCCCCTGTAAGCTTAAGCAGAGTGGGCTGGGCCGGCGTACGCCAAGCCAGCGTAGGGGTGTGAAGGATTTCCCCAGGGCTCTGGGCGTGGTTCAGTTCTGTCCTGGACAAGGAAGTAATTAATGAGTGTGTCACTGTTGTAGTGTCGGTGCCACCCAGTCCGCAATCAACAATGTTGCAATGTAGCATGCACCCGGAGGGCGGGCTCGCACAAACGGGGAAATGAAGGAGCGCAAGACCGCTCGGGGTCTTGGCTCATACATGCCAGGTGTTGTGTGTATCTGTATTGCCACAGCATGAGCCAAATGCCTAGCCTTAATCGCAGCGCGAGTTCAGCCAGGCATGAACTCTATGTCTGTGTCCGCCCTATCCTTCCCACAGGCCTACACTCACGTGGCCGCCCACCTCCAACGGCCAACATCACAGTGTCGTTGTCAGGCTTGTGGACATGCGCAGACAGGCATGACAATGGTGTGCCGTAGGAGTGCCAGTGATGCAACCGCGCACACAAGTAAATAGGCTCGGGGGGAGGAAGGAGCAGCAATGAGGCAACGTTACACACAGTGATGCCGCTCATTTGCCACATGCAAGACATGTCGAACATGAATCCCAAAGTCGCACACATCCCACCCCACCCCCAAACAGCCACTTCACAGTTCCTGAATGCAAGCAGATGAGGAACTAACATTAGGGATGAATGCTCCTTTGTCTGAGCTATCAGGCGGAAGCACATCTGCACCTCCGACCTCGGAATTGCATGTGTCCGGCACCCCCTGACAGATACTACAGCAGCTGATGACGACTCCCACACTACGCACAGCCTGACGAAAGACCAACGTATAAACACCCCACACACAGAAGTCCTTGCTCGAAGTTATCTTGCATGGAATGGCCTTCACACTTACTCCCACATTAACCCAGGCGTACAACCGTTGCATACTAAAACAACTCATTGCTCCGAGCTGTGGCATTTCATCCACAGACCTGGCGCAGGTCAGAACAGTGCCGCTTCAACCAGAGCCACCAACGCAATGGCAGACCATCCCGGACACTTGCACAACCCCTGTCACGTGGAACTGTACCGTGCACGTATGCTGCATTTACTGGGGGCACTGCCATTGGTAGTGCTGCGGATCAGTTACCGGCTGAGCTTCCGCCTTGCCAACGTCACCTGCGTGCAGCCTTTGTTGCATTGTCGCTCGTGCATATTCGAGTGGTCCATGGATGTCTGCCTATTCAACAGGACAGTAGCCGAACTGGATTTCGACATGTGTGTGCGCCCCCTGTTGGCCCACGACCATGAGTGTCACCGTGACACCCGTCTATTGGTTGCCTGGATACTTGGCATACATGCTGGCAGCTGGACCTGGGAGATTTCAGAACTCCTTGTGTGCAGTGAGAGAATTGAGCCGCTCCCCTATTGGGCTGTAGTGCTAATTGGTGTAAGGGGGTGGACGCAGCACATCTGTCCGGACCTGCTAATGGTTAGCCTCGCCGTCCTGTTCGATGAAGTCGACGACGACCTCATGTTGGAAATGATTGCCTATGAAGCTGCACTAGCTTTCATGGACGTGTAACTACGTACCTGCAGATACAACAGTTTGGAACACATTGCACATGTCCCGACACCTTGTTGGAACTTGGGGTTCTGGTCACATCTCCCACGACAACAGTGGACATGGCTGCATTCGCCTGGACTCCGAATACATGAGCGGACAACAACGCGGGTAAACACACACCTGTGAATGGTGCGGCACTCCCCGGAGTGGACAGCGGCGCTTGGCAACGTTCCACGTTCTGACATACTGCTGCATTGGTCTGCATGTTGTGGCACTTAACTTGGCCGTACTGACACGCATATGCTAATAAAGTCTACGCACCTTCACTTGTATTCAACTGTGATGAGTGTTGATTTGCATGACAATGTGTGTCTCACTGCCTATCTGGGTCACGGCCATACATGTATTACTACACCATCAGGGATGTGGGGTTGTACTAGTACATTATCATCTCACAGTTTCCTGCTATGCCACATGCGAATGGCCATTTTCCACACACAAGTGGCAGCAGTTGTGTCCTCTGTTCTGTTGTGCTGGTGTTGCTGTTCGTTCGACATTGTTGTAAATGTTGAGGTGATCTGATTGAGGTGCTCTGATTCTTATGTGTGTGTGCTGCATTGTAGGTGAGTTGCCCCTTCAGCTCTGATTTGGCTGGCCCTTATCCCTTTCAGGCGGTGTGGCTTTCACTTCTGTGCTTATGCAGTGCTGTGATGTTGCAGACTTGGGTAACTTGGGCTCTTGGTTGGTGTTGTGACTCTTGGCCATGGTTTGTCCGCAGATGTGCTCTACTTAATTGTGCATGTGTGCCATTGTGCCCAACTCCCCCCGTCACCCCAGTCCCTGGTGGTTACTCACCCTGTTGCTGTTGTGTCGGGTCATGTTGAGCTGTGTCCGGTCCCCCAACTCCTGCCACCGTCTCCACACTGATGACTGTGGTCACCATTTCCTCCATCTCATCCAGCTCCTCCTGTGGCACTGGACTCCCACCTCCAGTCTGCATTGCTGCCTTCTGGTTGTCTGCGAGTTTCTGCTTGATCTTGCGCTTCACATCATTCCAGCGCCTCTTGACCTCGTCCATTGTCCTCCTCAGCACTCCGACTGCATTCGCCTTGTCCAGGATGGACTGCCATATTGTATTTTTTGTTACCAATGACACAGTGGAGGTGACGTACAGTTGTTGATGGTGTTCTATCACCTCCGTGATCAGGATCCTGTTTTCCTGCGGACTGTTTTCCTCTTCTTCTTCTCCTTGCCCTTCCCTGACCCCGAGGTCCCAGGCTGGTCCTCCATGGGGCTTGTGGGGTTCTGGTTGTCCTCTGAGCTTGCTCCGGCTACCTCCATGGTGCTTCACAGTTGTTTGTGTTTTGTTTGTGTTTTGTGTTGCCGCTTTTATTGTGCTTTTTGCAGCCTGACTTGTGGGACTTGCAGGCCTGGCGCTGCTTCTCGCTGGATTTTTTATCGCGGTTGGGCACATCCCAACTTTTTTCACGTTCGGGTTGAGATTTTTATCGCCGTCCCGGTAGTGTTATCGCGGACATTTGCAGCGTTATCGGGGTACTATCGCATGTTACCGCCGTGTTGTGAATGCCACGTTAACAGGGGGGTTATTTTCCCGCGATAGACGGTGATATGAAAACTAGCGTGCGCTATTTTGGCGATGATTATTGCACGTTCTTGAGAATATCCCCCAAAGTGTGCCAAAGCACCTTTCATCATTTCAGAATGTTAGCTGTTCACCTCTCTGAAATGTGGTAGTTAGTTATGAGACTTTACTATGTTAAAACGCCTGGACTATGGTTCGGAGAAATGAATGGAGCTCTTTTGCAAGGTACAGTAGCAGAGGTAGAAAAACTTTGTGATGATGTTCAGTTTCATTTTTTGGTCCTGAAGAGGAGTGTAGAAAAAATGAGGACTTGCCATCTGCAGGTGAAGTGGAACAGGAGGCAGGAATTACTATTGAAACTTTGTAGAAAAGATTACAAAGTTCAAGACAGTTTAATCTGAAAATCCAAACTATGGGGGTCATTAGGATGGCGGACGGACTGGAGGCCGTCAGCCATCCTGGTGGGAACCGGGACCGTCCGCATGCATGCGGCGGTCCCGCACACACAATCAGGATGCGACCGCCACCATGGCAGTCAGATCTTGCTTTTTTAACATTGCGGCGGTTGCTGCTGACGGCAGCACCCGCCGCAATGTTAAAATACCATGTGGTGCATTTCACTGCACTATGTGGCAGGCACCACGCGGTGCCCAGCCACGTAGTGCTGTGAAATGTAGGGGGGCACCCTCACCTCCCCCAACACAAGGGGGGCCCGCAACAGGCCCCCGTAACAAATCCCCACCAGCCTTTCCATGGGGGCGATAGCAGCATCCTAATTTGGTGGACGGTGCCTGCTAGGCACCGCCACCATTTTAGGCTATCTTCGCGTCCGCCACGGTCCGAGCGCGATTCCCTTCGCCATCGTGATGTGGCGGGGGGAATCTCCCGGTCCGATTGCGGAAGGACCGCCACCGCATGGCTGGCGGTGACGGGCCTTCCGCAATCGTAATCGGCTCCAATGTTTGTATTTGTTGTCGACGCACACACTACAAAAGTCAAACTAGAAATGTCGATTTGTATTTAAATTGTGAAAAACAGAACAATAATAAGCGGCAAAAGTTTGCTGTTTTTTTATTTGTAGAGGAGCGGTTTGACTTGTCCACTCAGCAAATTATATGTAAGTACTGCTAGGAAGTTGCCAGGAAAAAGCTAAATCACTCCAAAAAGAATACCCAGGCGGCGAATGAGACAGGTGACGAGAGTGTACCGGGAAGAACTGGGTTAAGCTCAAGCCCGGGGGTTGCTTTGAAGGCTGTGGGGCAAATTAGCAACCCATTCTCTGTTGGAGGAGGGGGGGGGACCAACTTTTCCCAGTCAAGTATTAAGGATTTCTTTATACAGAAAGGTGTCGTCCAAAATGAGTGCAACGGTGATGTCAACACACCCCTCGTATTGGAAATTTTGAATAAAGACTTAGCTGTATTTGAGGACCCTACTCTTCCCGAGGAGTTGAGAGATAGTGGAAATCAAGTACTCGGCCCTATACAATCAACACAACTAGTACAATCAAACCAGGATGCATCTGCTGCGAAAAAATCACCGTATAAAATGGTAGTCAATGCCCAAGTTCATGTTGTTCCAACTAATGAGCACATAAAGGTGGGGACTACCCAAATGAAGACGCAGCTTGGTGCAAAGGTTGAACATCAGTCAGCGGTTACTTCTTTGGACTTATCAAGCTGCACTATGCTCTCGAATGTCAGTGATGCTTCTGTTATCTGTATGGGAAATGTGCAGGTTAACAAAGTGTCCCAAGGCCTTTTGATACCTGGGATGCCCGTTTTGGGGGCCGACAAGAAAAGTGGGAGCCTAGGAATGTCTATTTTTGAGATAACAAATGACAAGAATATGTTAAGTATATTTGGTCCAGGGATATGTGGTGATGATCAGGTACTGGATGATCATGCAATTTTAATTCCGGTAAAAAATGAAAATACAAATAATCATCAGGGTGCTCAGATCTTAGGTCAAGTTGATATATCACTGAATGCTGTTGATCCTATTCTAGCTCAACCTGATAATTCATTGAGCCCTGCTGATCTTTCATTCTTGGACAAATATGACGTTTTACCCAATGTTGATGGACACACTACAAAAAATAAAAGTACAGATGATATCGGTGTATGGAAAAGTTTGCTAAACACAATGAATGTTATAACAGGTGCACTTGACTTCCATTCAAATAAACTTGAAATTCAGGTGGATCTGTTAAATACTTTAGCAGTCTATGTGGCTGGTATTGACTCAAAACTACAAAACCTGACAGGATTGGTGGTTAAGGCCCAGGCCGAGGTTAATGACCAATTGATAAGATGTACATGTTCTCACATGTTGGATAAAATGTCTGAGCTCCAAGAAATTGTAGGTTCTCTTGTGAAAGAAGTTAAAAAAAACAGCAGGGAAACCTGTTTTGGATAGAAACTTGGTTTGTACAAAGGAAGGGGGTGATAGTGTATATTGTGAAAACAAGATGCAGCAAGAAGTTGCAGCGAAGGTGGGTTGTGATAACTCTAGTTTGTTAAAGGAGGTAGATGGGGAGACCGAGGACAGTCTGTGTTTAGATGTACATGTAGAGGATGGCCATGTCTCCAATGGAATCATGAAAGGCAAGACACTAATTATTGCTAAACCCCTGTGCATAAGCTCAGGGGTTAGCCTAAGTGATTGTCCCCCGTTATCCAAACATTCAAGGAAAAGGTTGCAGAAAGCACGGAATAAGGCCAGAAGGACGGTTGCCTTAGCAGCTACAGCAGCCAAGCCTAAGGATTATTATCCTATATTTAAACCAGTTGTTAAGAAATGCTTACCTCAGGTCGATGTTGTAGCAGGTGGGGACTCCTCTATAGTATTGCCGTTACCATTGAGGGATAATGATCAGGGATCTGCAAAAGGTAGCAATATTGATGTTCTTAAACCCAATGGCATAATAAAATCGGATTTGGTAGATATCAGTAAAGAAGGCGTGATTAGGTTGGATAATAAACCCCAGGGGCCAGGATTTTTGCCCAAAGAACAAGTTGTTGATACACTGAAGCGGTTAAGTACCGTAGAAATGTTAGAATCTACTAATGCCCAGAGTTTATCACCATTAAAAATATCTTCTAAATCTACTTTACCAAAAGAAAGTAACTCAGGTATATTAAGCTCCATGTGCGGCAGACAGGATTACAGTTGTAGAAATGGGGACACCAAACTAGTAATGCACCCCCTGTATGAATCTCAGGGATCCTATGATAGCCTCAACCGGGGTTTAATATTGAAAATCATTTCAACTATCCCTGACTTAGCGTTTATTAAATCCACTGATTTGGTGTCAGTACAATTTAAACAGGTACAGCCCAACACGAGAGTCCACTATTACAACTTGGTCCTCTAATGATATTGTTACTAAGATTTTAGGATCAAGTTTGCACTTTATGGAATGTGGTATCAAGGTTGAGATCTGGGCCAGTGTACAATATCCCCCGATCTTGAAGGTATTGGCCCTTAAGGTGGATAAAGGTTGCAAAACAGTTGAAAGTAACAAGCCAAATCCTGTACTTAGAGGAGCAGCGGGTCCATCGAATAATCAATCTTGCAGCTCTGGTCTGTTGATCACCAATCCCCAATCAGGGGGTCGGCTTTGCGAGTGGCTACCCAAAAACATTGTGCGAATGGAGGACTGGTCTTGGCTGCCAGCATCATTGGCAAAGGTGCCCCGTGGAGATAGTAATTGAATAACCGGAGCTATGGATGTTAATGTAAATGAAATTAGTCTATGCTCCTGGAATGTCCACGGATTGAATCATTTGTTGTCTGACCCTGATACGATATTATTCTTAAATTCATTTGAATTTTTATTATTCCAAGAAACATGGTGCGAACAAATAACTCCTTTGTCTGGATTTAATGAATATAGTATTCCGGCAGTGAAAACTAATAAATTTGGCTGTGCAAAATGTGGATTGGCGTGTTATATTGCGGCCGACTTAAACCTAGTTGTGGATGTGGTAGACTTTAATCTGGGTTGGCTACAATATCTTGTGGTAAATACCACTGATTTAAGTTTAGTTATTCTTAACGTGTACCTGAGTGCCAATAAAAACAAGTCTGCACAGTTGTATATCCTGCGGGATGTACCGAGTGCATTAATAATCCAATATCCAGACGCTGGCTTAATAGTATCAGGTGATTTTAATTTGTTATGTTATGTTATTTCTATTTGTAGAGCACAACTGTTAGCCAAAGGTGTCCTGGGGCTGTCTGAAACCCTGAAACAACCGATGGAAAATGAAGGTTTTTGCGGGTTTAAGCAACGAAAATGGCTCTGAGATGCAACGGAAGGCTATTCCAGGCCTTCGCAGCACCGGCAGTAAAGCTTCTGCCTCCCCAGCAGGCTTTACGTACCCTGGGTACCGATACCAATTTTGCCTCTGCTGAGCGTAATGCTCTTTTTGGTACATACCACTGAAATTGTCGTTTGTGAAATTCGGGGCCAAACCTTGAAGGGCTTTATGGACCATACACATGGCCTTAAAACGAATCCCTTTCCTTATCGGTAGCCAGTGGAGTTTTCTAATCTCGGCCGAGATAGAGGTATATTTTGGTAAACCGGTGAGCAGTCTAGCTGCTGCATTCTGTAAGAGTTGCAGTTTATTCAGAAGTCCTTCTTGCAGGTTAAAATAAAGACCATTACAATAATCTAGTCTGGACATGACTAGAGCAGTAATAACTGTTTGCATGCTTTCTTTAGGCAAGAAAGGCATGATTTTTTTACAAGATCTAAGGATGTAGGAGGTAGAAGAAACAACCGCATTCACTTGATCTTTATAACAGAGTTTGTGATCTATCCACACCCCTAAATTTTTTGCCTTCTTATTAGGGGTGGGCAGCGGACCCAGTGAGTCGGGCCACCAGGCCGGAGTCCAAAAGCTAGGATTATTGCCAAACAATACTACTTCAGTTTTTCCTGAATTAAGTTTAAGGCAATTTTGATCCATCCAATTTCCTACCGCAGACATACAGTCATGAAACCTTGATGCTGTATCTAATCCCAATCCAGGCATTAGTGATACCACAATTTGGGTATCGTCTGCGTGAGGAAGTCAGACTGAAACCAAACGATTCTATCAGGGGAGCCAGCGGTGCAACATATGCATTAAAAAGTGTCGGGCTCAAAGAAGAGCCCTGGGGAACTCCACAGGGCAAGGAAAATGGTTTAGCAGAGAAATCGCTAAGTATTACAGTTTGAATTCTATTAGAAAGAAAGGAATCCAGTAATTTCCAGGCTGTACCCTGGATGCCTATCTCCCGCAAACGGTCCATCAACAAACCATGATGGACCGTATCAAAAGCTGCAGAGAGATCCAACATGATCATTGCGGCTTTTCCCCCTCTATCAAGTACTGATCTGATTTCTTCTGTGGATTTAATGAGGGCAGATTCTGTACTATGCCCTCCTCTAAAGCCGTACTGGGAGGGGTCCAGCGCTTGTGCTTCAAGCAGGAACGAGCTAAGTTGAGTGTTCATAATTTTCTCTACGATTTTTGCCGGAAGCGGGAGCCTAGAAATCGGTCTAAAATTATTCGGATCTTTAGGATCCAAAGTAGACTTCTTGAGCAGAGGCAGAATTGAGGCACTCTTCCAAACTTTAGGAAAGTACCCTTCCGTAAACATAGTATTGATAATAGTGGTCAGTGCTAGAGCAACCGGCTCCACAGCTAGTTTCAAAATGGACACTGGACATGGGTCATGAGGGGAGCCTGATTTGGCTGTCATAATGAGATTTCGGGTTTCTAGAAATGTTATTGGGGCAAATTTTTCAAACTGCAACTTAGAGACCTCTTCTAAATTGCAGACATCAGTCTGAGTCGCAGAGGGATTAGTTCTTCCATTCGTGAATACGGAAAACATTGATTCCACCTTGTCTAGAAAAAATTTAGCAATTTTGTCGCATAGTTCCTGACTGGCCGTTATAGGTGACGAGACTGGGTGAGCCAAGGATGTAACTGTTTTAAAGAGTTCTTTATTTGAGTTTTTGCAAGGTTAATTTGTTTAGCAAAGAACTCTTCTTTGGTTTTTGAAGCAACTGTTTGTAGTGGACTAGGCTGAGTTTATATTCATTCTTATCCTTATCACTGTATTCCTTCCTCCAACTTCTTTCGAGGTGCTTGCACACCAATTTTTGGTCTCTCAAATCTTGGGAGTACCAGGGGGAGGAAGGGCGAACCCTATTGAAGTGACGGAATTTTTAGGAGCAAGCTTATTGCCAGCTGCCTCTATCCAATTGGTATACGATAGAGTTGCCTCCTCGAGAACTGTTGAAAAGGAGGAGCTGTCACTTCTAACAGCTCCTGAAATTCATTGGGTTTTACCTTGTTCCAGGCTCTGCTCATCGTATATTTTTTGGCTGGTTTCAGAGTGAGTCGGTCAGGGGCGGCAATCTCAAATAGGATTGCCAAGTGGTCTGACCACCCCACCGGGAGAGTGCCCGTGAAGAGCAGTTGTTTGTCGTTTGAGAAAATGCCATCAAGAATTTGCAACTAATTCGGTTCTCAGAATTTAACTGTAAGTCTGAAGGTCTGGCAAAAGAATGCTGTGGCATTATGTCTGAGGCTGGAGTCAGCCAGTTAAAAGAAAAATCTAGATTTACTCCCACGTTTAAGAATTCTAAGCAAGGTTCAATCATCGATTACACATTCATTTCAGACAATTTGAGACCAAGTATGTCTGAATATAAGGTAATCGGCCGGCCAGAAAGTGATCACAAATAGGCCTGGGCGGAAAACTACGCTACGCTCGCGTAGTTTGCGCAACTACGCGCTACGCGAATTGCACGTAGCACAGTGCAAATTCGCGTAGCGGGCATTTTTTGCTTGCTCGCGGTCCTCAACGTCAAGTTGGCGACCGCGAGCGAGCAAAATGACATCCCGGCGAGACTTTTTCCTCGTTCGCGATCAGCAACATCAAGTTGCCAATCACAAGCGTGGAAAATAAACCTCCCGGCGAGATTCTCAACGTGGGGAGGTCAGGTTTCTCATTGCGAGTGGTCGCGTATGCTCGCGACCCCTCGCGATGAGAAACTACCAGTCCGTGTTGAGAAAACTGCCGCTCGAGTACAAATCTACTCGAGCGGCAGAAAACGACCGCTTGCACTGTGCAAGATGCCGTTTGCAATGATTGCACTGTGCTGACAAGCATCCGGCACTGTGCAATCATTGCAAACAGCATTTCCTACCGCACTACGCAGTTCGTGTAGTGCTACGTGTAGCTTGCGTAGTGCGAAGTGCACTTTGCATAGCTACGTGTAGCGCTACTACGCGAACTACGCCCAGGGTTAATCACAAACCCCAGGTTGTAAAATTTTATTTTTCTGTGAAGTGTCATTCTAAATCCAATGATCTTCCCAACATGGCATATTCTGCATATAACCTGAAGAGGCTAGTATGGCATTTAGCCAAAGAGGAGGAAATTATGCAAGCAGCCGAGGTATTGATTAAGGAATGTGAACAGGGTGTTCAGGGCGATTCGAATATGATTAATAAATGGAATTTTATTACAACGTCCCTTGTGGGGAAATTTGCAACTGGAAAGACTAGGAAAATTAATACCCATCTGAACATTCTAAAAATATGGTTCCTCCCCAAACTATTAAAGTTAAAGAAATTACTTAATAGAGCTGTCCGTGAGGCATATGCCCGTAGATTTTGCCAGTCCTATACAGTATATAAAGAAAATCTGAAGGAACTTAAGAAGACCTACAAACAAGAAGTATGGATAGCCAAACTTAAGCATCAAACTGGGCTATGGAATAGTTTATTATACGCCTCAAAGCAAAATAATGCAAAAACATTTTGGGCAGTTGTTAATAAGCTCGAAAGGGGAGGCTGTAGGGCTTTTTCTGTAAATATATCAGAATCCAGTTGGGTAACGTTTATAGCCAATTTGTATGGTTTACCGGTTCAGATGGGAAATCAACCAGACATGTTGGTTGTATGTGAAGCAAATAATATATCAACAACCAATGTGGGGAATGGTGAGTGTCTGGATTTGAATTCCATAGATCATTTTATTGACCCTAGTCTAGATCCAAATTTTGACTTAGGAATTCCAAGTTGTAATCAAGTATCGACCCTGTTACGTGGGCTTCGAGTAAATGGAGCCCCTGGACCTAACGGGCTACCTAATGCCCTGTTTCATGTTAATGGTGACATGTGGGCCGGCATTCTGCATAATTTATTTAGGGAAGTGTTGACACTGGGGATTGTGCCAGAATCATGGCAAGGTAGCATAGTGCAACCCATTTATAAAAGCGGCCCGGTGGCAAATCCTGCTAACTATCGATTAATCTCGCTGACTGATGTCGATGCAAAGGTGTTCGCTTCTACTCTTCTGATAGAATTGGAAGATTGGGCTACGCAGGAGGGCATTATTCCATTTAATCAGACTGGTTTCCGGAAAGGACAATCCACTACTACAAACTTGTTGGCTCTAACCCTACTTGCGGAGAGGGCTGTCTTAAATAAACAAAATTTATATATTGCTTTTATTGATCTTAAGGCAGCCTTCGACTCTGTGCCATGAAACCTGTTATGGAAAAAACTGTCAGATCTGGGCATTTCAAAGAAATTGTTGAAGGCTATTATTCTTCTGTATACCCACACTTGGGTTCAAGTTAAGTTGGGTGATGGCAATTCATTATCAAGAAAGATTAGAACATATAATGGCCTAAGGCAGGGTTGTGTCCTTGCCCCCTGTTTATTTAATTTATTCTTATCAGATCTTTCTCAGCATTTGGATGTTGTTAATGGGCATGTTCCTAGGATGGGGGGGGGTGCAAATTAGTTACCTCCAGTATGCCGATGATACTATTGTCGCGAGTCATACTCCTATTGGCCTACAAAGACTTATTAATGCCTTTGATGACTATACACAACAGAATGGCCTTGAATTGAATGTCAAAAAAAGACAAAGTGATGAAAATTGGTGTGGTTAAACAGAAGTTTAATTCCTGGAAGGCCAGAGCAGGTACAATTGATATTGTTAAAACGTATAGATATTTAGGGGTGATGTTTGACAATCGCGTGTCTTTTAAATTTCATTTTAAGCATCTAAGGGCCAAGACTGTGACCTTGATCCATGCTTTTAAATGTTTAAAAAAATCACTGAACTGTCAATCATATGATTTTATCCTTAAAGTAATCAAAGCCAAGTTACAACCAACTCTCATATGTGGTTCTCCCATTACTAGAGGGAAAGATGTGAAGGTGCTTGACCTATTGATTATCAAGGTCTTCAAAGCAACTTTTGGGATTACTAAGTCAGTGTGTCAAGCAGGAATAAGATTGGAGTTCGGTCTCCAGAGACAGAGCCTGGTATCAAAGGGAGCTTTTTTAAAATGTATGGTCGCATTGTCAACATCAGCCCCTGCATCTTTAGGGAATATTTGTTGGCAAGAAATAGACAAGTCTGTCTATGCGGCTAAATGGAGATCTTATATTTTAACTTTCCTACGAGATATCGGCCTGCAAAGTGCACTGCGAGATCTGAAAATGCCCAATTATAAGTTAATTTTAAAAAAGCTTATCAAAGCTGAATCGTTTAAATTGGATAAAAATGCATCAGCAGAGAAAAATTATGCATGGTATGTGATTAATTCATACCAATCCCTGCGTGTTCACCCGTATCTGAATGATTTCTTTTCAGCGAAGCTTAAAAATACGTTTTTTAAGGTTACGTATGGGAATAAATCCAACAAAGGAGGGCACGCAATCTTGGATCAAGCTGTGGCCGGATTCTAACTGTAGATTGTGTGGATGGCCACAGGAAACTCTAGTACATATAGTATGTGTATGCCAAAAGTTGATCAATCTTAGACGTTCAGCTTTGAGACCATACTTTTTGATGAGCGGGGTGAGATCTGCTCGACAGGCCTTAATCATGTCACTGTCTGGTGAATCGATTCCATTATTATGTCAATTGGTAAAATTTTTATTGGCAGTTGAAAAATGTCTGGTACAGTAAGGCAGATCTCCATAATTTTTATGGCTTTGGTGACTAATAGTTTTAATCCGCTTACAAATGTTATCACCTAATAACTTTTGTTGTGAGGGTACTAATTTGAAATGTAACAATAGCTGGGTTACCATCACAGTAAATTGATGCACTTTTATTGTTTTGATATGATGGTCGTTGCAATTACTGCACATTAGCACTTTGAAAGGTAATTTGTGCAAGAAATGTATAATAGAAACTTCTCCGCTGTAGTCACTTCTGCACTTTATCATTAGCACTTTGAAATATAACATGTGTAATGTTTCATAGTAGAAATGAATGGTTATCTGTTGGAATATTTATTTGTTATGTATAAGGAAATAGTATGCTGCGCACGCCATCACTTTAAAATGTAAAATGTGCAATATTATCCTGTAATTAAGGATGTAAGGTGGTTAGATTTGAGTTTATTGATAAGTTTTTAAATTGTATATATGGGACAGTTTTTTTATATTATGTGATGAGAAGATGTTTTGCTTGCAATGTAAATGTGTATTTTTTGAGATGTGAAGATGTTGTGATTGCAATGATTTTAATTAATCAAGCAATAAAGATTATACATACTATAAGTTAGAAGAAAACAAATTGGTAGCTACAGCAGTACATAATAAGCTAGAATAAGTATTCCACACAAAAAAGAGATTTAAATATTTATGAGTCTATTCTAATACAATCTGAACATCCATTTCAGGCCATAGTTGGTATGTAGGCCAAGACAGGGAAACTGCCATCAACCGACCTGAAAAGAAGAGTTGGGTACTTACCTTTCGATTTTAAACGGAATATTAAAACTGTTGGGGTTGACAGAGAGGATGAAGAACCACTTGTTATTCTAGTAAATGGTGTGCCTACAAAGAGTAAAAACATCTGGCAAGAGTTAGTGGATATCAGCAAATTTAAAAATGTAACATTATTCCTGGTACAATATTTTTTTTATTATAAGAATGTTGATATTGTTGAAGATGCACATATGCGGAGGATGAAAGATTACCATCAAGTGGACAGATTGAAAAGGTGGATCGATCCAGATAGGAAGAGATTTTTTAACACTAACTACAGCATCCATCCTCTGCATTCCAAAGAAGCGTTTGGTGATGCCATTGAGCTATTTCAAACAAAGCAAGCAAACCGATCTCCTGTGAGTGCTTGGGAGAAATGTTTAGAAGCTTGCTGTTTTCTACAACTGTTTCTCACTGGAAAAGGTGGGCGGTTTGATGACCGCGCTGTACAGATAGCATTATCTGAATACCAGTCAACAAGATTATATTCATAAGATCCAAGATGTTGGCAGTGTATCCCCTACATATTTCATCTTCTGTCTGAGTGATTTGTCTGGACTTTCATATGCTGTTAACCATATATTGAAGACAGGACTTCATCTACAAAATCTCTCTGCAATGAAATTCATTGACAAAGTTCTTGGAAGGGATGAAAACTTGGAATATAGGTTAATAAATTTGATGGTGAACTAACGTGGCACCAACGAGTATTGCATCATTGTCATGGTGAACTCAAATGCATGTTGAGAAATGTAGGAGCACCAACTTGGGGGTCGATTCCGATCTCGGCCGGAAGCGCACCGAATACGATTCGTTCGGAAAAAATACGAGCCGAACGCGTTTTTCCCGAACGATTCGAACAGTCGTCCGAGCGAGCAAGTACGATGCGCATTACTGCTAAAATTCCGAACGAGCCGTACGTACCCATTCCATCTCCAGTTCCCCGACCGAGCTGGATCCTGAAACGCCGATTCGAGTCGCACGGAAGTAAATACACAGCACCTTCCGGCCGGACTAGTACGATGCGCAATCCGTACGCGCCGAACTGGTCGCTACGTCCGGCACGTCAGAGCATCCGGGAGAGCCGCACATAAGCTCCGATTCGCGCCACAAGATGATCCACGGCTACGAGACGAACAAGCCAGCTACGAGTACTAGTCGAAGCCACGAGAAACCCGAACGAGACGAACCAACTATGAATCCCATCGCGCAGGTCCTACCAATACTCTACATCTATTACCGGAACCGGTACGGACGCGTACGGCGCAGACGGTAAGTCAAACACCCACTACACAAACAAACAACACGTACCCGACATATGTCACACACACATAGGGATGCAGAAATGACGTACACTAGCAACAGCAGAACCATAGGGGCGGGATGGCTATCACCAATGCCATACACACCCATAGGGGCCTGGATGCCTACCACTAACACCACCCCTACTCATGGGGTGCTGGATGCCTGTCACTACTACCATCCCCACACATAGGGGAATTGATGCCTACCACTACCACCACCCCTACTCAGGGGGGGCTGGATGCCTACCACTACCACCACCCCTACTCAGGGGGGGCTGGATGCCTACCACTACCACCACCCCTACTCATGGGTGCTGGATGCCTACCACTACCACCACCCCTACTTAGGGGGGGCTGGATGCCTAACACTACCACCACCCCTACTCATGGGGGGCTGGATGCCTGTCACTACCAGCACCCCTACTCAGGGGGGGCTGGATGCCTACCACTACCACCACCCATACTCAGGGGGGGCTGGATGCCTACCACTACCACCACCCCTACTCATGGGGGGCTGGATGCCTGTCACTACTACCATCCCCACTCATAGGGGAATTGATGCCTACCACTACCACCACCCCTACTCAGGGGGGGCTGGATGCCTACCACTACTACCATCCCCACACATAGGGGAATTGATGCCTACCACTACCACCAACCCTACTCAGGGGGGGCTGGATGCCTAGCACTACTACCATCCCCACACATAGGGGAATTGATGCCTACCACTACCACCACCCCTACTCAGGGGGGGCTGGATGCCTACCACTACCACCACCCCTACTCATGGGGGGCTGGATGCCTACCACTACCACCACCCCTACTCAGGGTGGGCTGGATGCCTGTCACAACTACCATCCCCACTCATAGGACGTGTAATGCATGACACAACCAGCATACTACAACATAAGGAATGTCAGCAAAAGACATCCCCCCAACATCATGACAGTGTGTAGTCTGTGTCAAATGCTTACAACACTGAACATGACATTGAACATACAATGTGACCCCCTATCACATGTGTCACACAAAGATGTGTGTGGCCTTCACAATGCAAGCAGACCATGACCACTGTGGCAATGGGGTCTAAACCCCCATCATCACAGTGACCAAAAGGTAAGTGTGGGGTCCATAGCTGAAGCACATTTTGAACATTGTGGCAATGGGGTCTAAACCCCCATCATCACAGTGACCAAAAGGTAAGTGTGGGGTCCATAGCTGAAGCACATTTTGAACATTGTGGCAATGGGGTCCAAACCCCCATCATCACAGTGACCAAAAGGTAAGTGTGGGGTCCATAGCTGAAGCACATTTTGAACATTGTGGCAATGGGGTCCAAACCCCCATCATCACAGTGACCAAAAGGTAAGTGTTGTCATGGAAAAAGCTGCAACTGCCAAACAGCATGGATGATTCCTGGTCACAGAACAACAAACACATCAGTGGCAAAGTAGTGGTTGTGTCCCATAGCAACATAGATTGGGTGAGGCAAACAGTGCAGTGCAAATAAAACATACCTTTGGCCATGTGCAGACAAACATCACCCATGGGGACTGACATTTATCAATTACACAATGCCAGAAGTGACCATCATAATGCAGACCCACATATCTGCACTAATGGACACACAAATGTAGATATCCTGGGGAGACTGTAGATGTGAGGTGAACAAATACCATACCATGGCAGCAATGGGACATACGAACCATGATTATTCTGCTGACTAATGACCTAGGAGTCCCAGGGACAGCATGGGAAATCCTCCAAACAACATACAGGCAATGGCACACCAAAGATATGCCAATGCAGTGGTTCAGATGCACAAACACAAACAGGCAGCCTCACACTGCATATCAAACACAACAGGTGATGGGGGTGTGTGCCAGTGTCCCCAGGCAACCACACAACACATGAGGAGGCCTGAATTCCAATTACACAGATGTGTATACAGTGCCATACAAAAGTAACTCATGGATCGGATTCCCCTATGTGGGCAATCAGGCATTGTTAGATGAGAGGGAGCCCAAATTACACATGTCACACAAGCTTGTAGGAACAGCAACTAACACAGCAAGACACAGACCCACCACAGCACTACCCCCAGGGACCCCACATTGTGGTGACACTAGCCTGCATGATAATCCCACTGTGATGACAAAGGTAGATGTCGTTCAAACTGTGAACCACAGCCATGTGTCCTGAGCAACAAACTACCATCACACCTACACAAGCACAAATCAATCAGCACGGCCTGTCAGCCAAGGCCAATATGGAGGTAGGGGTCTAGCCATGCAACAACTCACATTTGCACACACTCAACACCACACACCTTGATCTCCACCAATGTGCAGCAGTGAAGCTCACATGGACAGGTGACATTGCACATGCACCCATGACAATCCCAGGGGTGGTTGTGGGAACTAAGGTGCAGAAACCCATCACACCTGGCCAGTCAACAAGACTCGTGAATGTCTGACACACTGCACAGTACGCCGTACATGGGCATGACGTGAAATCCACCCCAATCAATGGGATCCCGGCCACAGTCACACACCAATGAAGAAGCCAAGGTCACCCACAAAGAACACACGTAGACAACTTCCAACATTGCAGCTCTGACCCTGAGGAGTGGCAGCAGTCACACACACAACGTATCACAATCACTGAAAGCTACCACAAACTGTAAATTACATGACTTGTGTAACCAACAAGTGCCAAGGCAAATCCTGACTGTGTCTCATCTGCATTTGCCCACATCCCCAGCCCTGACAACAAAGACAACTAGGGATGACAACCTGATGAACATCAGTTTGCCATGCACCCACATCACGGAGAAACCAGGTACAAGATGCTGGATGAACACAGGACAACTCAGCAAGCATCACAAACAGGAACATCCGTAGGGACACAGCCGGTGTAGGAAAAGGGAAGGGAACACACACAACACGGGCCCAGGCAATGTCACGGGATTACACACTGCCATGAGGGCACTCCACTCCTGTGGAAGGTCCGCTGTGCCAAACCTTGTCTGTGCACCACTCAAACATGTCAGCAAAACACTCGGTCAGTGAGTCAACAATCACAACACACTGAAGGCTCTGCTCACATCAGCCTGGGTACGGGAGTGTCACGTCAGTCATCTGCATATACCCAAAACACGTGTCAAGCAAGTTGCACTGTACACACAGATGAGTCCTTCAACATTGATGTGCTAAACTGCATGTCCAGTGGAGATGGGCACACAGTCAGGGAAATAGAAACATTGAACAGTGGTAAGCCCACCAGATGTGCATCAGTGTAAGCCACAGATGTCAATTTACAAATGCAAAACGTACATCCCTGTGTCAAATGCAGAACATTACACCCTCAGACTGCAGCAAAGGATGCTATGGATCCAGACTAGATTAGGACACATATCCCACGGACCACATGGAGTCCATCACAGCAACACTTCATTTACCTGATCTGAACACTATTACAACAGCAAATGCATGATGATACTCATCTACATCATGTACATCAAAAGAAAAACCACTAGTAAACAAAAAGAGGCTTTATTCAGCAAATTTGAAAGAAAAATTAGAAGTCCAAAAGAAACTAAGGCCAATGGCCAGTCCATATACACAGTCCGAACAGGGTGATATGTGACAACTTGTCACCCATTGCTTGCCTGCACTGGTACGGACAGGGGACATCCCCCTCGGAGGGGCATACAAGGTGCAGGCCAGGCACCGCAGGGACAGGATCACGGGATGCCAGAAGGAGGCAGTGAAGGGGGGTGGGTGCAGGAGTGTCACCGGAAACTGCAGTGGAGGTGTCTGACTCAGTGGGGGCCGGCACCACTGTAGGGCACAAGTCAGTTGGTGTGGGTGCTGGCACCACTGCAGTGGGCCGGTCAGATGGAGTGGACTGGGTCCCCACTGCAGTGCCCAAGTCAGACGGGGCTGTTGTGGACTCCACTGCAGTGCATAACTCCAACGGAGTGGAAGGGGGGGCAGATGAGGTGGGCAGGACAGAGGGGGGGACCCGGTTTCCACACCAGTGGCACAAACAGGCTGAGTGTCTGGCTTGGGGGTGGAAGAGCAAGTGGTAGGGGGCGGGCCTACGCATTTTGGGGATGCGGTTTGGGTGTGTGGGGGAACCTGGGGCTGGGTGTGGCGGGGGAACCTGTGTAGTGGTGGCCTGGGGGATGGAGGAGAGAGACTGTGTGGTGGAGCTACGTGGTGGTGGTGGTGGGGTCTTGCCCTTCCAGGTCCGGGGGGACTTCCGAATGGGGTCCTCAGTCTGCCTGTGCCTGGGGGAGGGTGTCCGGGTGTGAGGGGCACTCCCCTCTGTGTGTGGTGGTTGCCTCTTCCGCCTGTGCGTTGGCTCAGATGGATCCGTGGGGAAGAGGCCAAGCTCACAGAGGAAGAGCTTCTGTGAGGGGGGGTTGCAGGTGAGGCAAGGGAAGGGGTTTTGGAGGGAGAGGTATCTGAGGACTGCGCAGTGCTCGTGGATGCGTGTGTGTGTTCCTGGGCCCCATCCCCTGTGAGTGAGGTATCAGTCCCCTGACTGTGCGTGCATGTGCGTCTGGATTTTGGCGTGTGTGTCTGTGTGCTGCTTGTGTCTGTGCTGGTGGGTGCCTGTGCTGGTGTGTGTGTGCTTGGGACAGGCAGGGTGCTGGGGATTGTGGATGGGGCATAGGTAGGAGGGGTGAGGGACTGTTGCAGGAGGGACACTGCTGCCGTCAGTGAGGAGGCCATGGACTGATTGGTCCGATGTAGGGCAGACATGCCAGATGACATGCCCTCCATGAATGACACGAGTTGTGTCAACAGACCCGTGTGTGCATGGAGGACACTCAGCATTGATGTCTGCCCTACATGGATCTGTTTAAGCAAGTCCACAGACTCCACACTCAGGGCAGCAGGGGAGACAGAGGCAGGGGGTGCGGTGCCTGGCATGAAGGAAGCACGCTCCCCTACACGGGAGCCTCCACGGACATGTGGGATGGGAGCAGATGGGAGGGTGGAGATGGTGGTGGTGGCGGGGGCAGACTTGCTTGATTTTGTCTCCGGTCTGCTGACACCCGCCTCCACAAGGGAGTCCTCACTGGAAGTGCTGTGGTCCCCAGCCGAGGTGGTCGTAGCTGAGGTCTCCTCAGTGGGGCTCCCCTCACCCTCCGTGCCACTGGGTCCCTCAGTCTCCCCTGCAGTGGACCCAGTCTGGCTCTGCCACTCCTCCTGGTCCATGGAGCTGTCTCCTCCTGTGGCCGTGGATGTATCTGCAAAGAATAAGGATAAACAGAGCAACATTAGTCACCTGTACTGACCACACACGCCACAGTAAGTACAGCACATCACAGAGCAAGCCCTGCCATCATTTGCTAGACATTGCAATAAGTGCTGACACTGATTTGAAGAAGCCCATTGTCTGCCTGACAGTCATTCATGCCACACATATCCTACCTGTCCATGCACCCATCTGTCTGGTGCCTGTTGTATGTGACTAATCATATGTGCACACATGCACCACATACACAGTTGTTGGACATCCAAGAGAACATGTGGAAATGTGTCACTCCAAACACATGCCATCTCCTGCCACTGACTCAGTACATGTGTCAGGAAAAGTGACGGGCAGAGTCTCTGTCGATATGCGGGTTTTGCTTCCATCACCAGACACAATGATGTCCTCATGTCCTGATAGACAATGCGACAATGGTGTGCTTGCAGGACATATCACACTACTGCTGGATCACCCTTTGCGAGTTGAATGTCATGGCACAGGCCTGTCTGGCAAGTCAGTCATAACTGTCTCCTGTCACAGGGGCAGTGCACACACACAACACCAGTCTACACTGTGTCACAATCATGGAAGTTTTGGGTATGCAAGCCCTGTAGCTGACAGGTGTACATGTGCACCCCTGGCCACCCACATCATGAGGACTAAGATGATCCCACGTCAATCAAATGAGACATTTGAGTGACTGCAAACACAAATCCATACACATGGGCACTTCACCGTCTGATGAGAATGAACCAAAGCTGCCTGCACCTCAATGTTTCATACACCTTTGTGCACAGTCAAGGGATCAGAGACCTATGCATTAACCAATGTGCAGATCCCATAGTCACAACTCAGATGGCTGGCCACCCCAAATTGTTAAACACTCCAGGAGTCAAAAAAGCAAGGCCACACCACAGTGACACAGAGGCAGACACCTGAGTGCACCCTTCACAATGCCCAATATGTATGCTGACACACGGGAGTGGGAGAACAGAGTGCCTTCGATGTACGGAGTAGGCATTACAGTCCTGGTCCATGTGCAACATGGTATTGCCCTGAACACTAGGCAGGTGGCTATGCATGTGTCACACACATGATGTACGTACTTCTGAGGCTCCCCCCTTGGTCTCTGCTGCAGCATGGGTGTGTGGCACATACCCCAGACATGTGGTGAGTCAGAGCAGCAATTGGAACACATTGTGAAGCCATACCCAGAGTACATGTCAGATCACAGGCATTGTGTGAGCAATTGTACCACCCATGCAGCCCACAACAAAGTTCCTGTAACTGATGCTGTCCCCAACTTGAACCACAGGTAACTGCAAGTACACAGTACCCAAGTGACCTAAGTCACAGACTGTAAGGGCCACACCTGTGTATCAGATGTGGAGGGGGCATGACACAAGTGAGGGACATGAGTCCAGGACGACAAGACAGTTGTACTGTGGACGTGGAACCAGGCTAAAGGAGTGCATAGAGCATGTTAGTCATAGTACACAGAAAAGGCTAGCACTTACCCCCTCCTTGCTGCTGTCTGGCCTTCAGCTGCCCATCCAGGTCAGGGAAGACCACCGCCAGAATCCGGAGCATGTGGGGGTCAGGGTCCGGTGTCGGCCCCTCCTGCGAGGAGGCGACAGCTTCAGCTGGACCCTTGCAATCCTCCGGGTCCAGCCACGAAGGTCCTGCCACCTCTTCTGGCAGTTGCGGATCCTGCGCCTGTAGACCCCCACAGATCTTACTGCCCGGACGATGGTCAGCCAGATGTCCTGCTTCTGGTGGGTATCAACCTGTGAGGATGACAAAGTGAAAAGGCCATTACTACACATGCAACATATCCGTGCATCACACAGTTGGATATACATGTCTCAATCACAGGGGCATATGATGTACACAGGTAGTGCAACTATGGCTATGAACAGTTGTCCAGCAGTTACTAAATGGTATCATTGCCTGGGAAGTAAAACCTTGTTGGAATGCACTGTTACTGCACTATATCAGTTCAGTGCATGTAACTACACACTTTGGGGGGTGACAACTACTCAGTGAGCATGCTAGACACTGGTGTACACACTATAAGTCTTGCTAGTCAGACAACATGCACAATTAGTAAGGCAGTGGACAGCACACTCACCTGCTCCCCTGGTATCCCATACAGCTTGCTGTACTGTGGAAGGAGGCTGTCCAGCAGGGCCTGGTTCTCCTCAGTGCTGAAGGCTGGGGCTCTCTCCACAGTACGTGCCATTGCAGTAGCCAGAGGATGCAGAGACAGCAGCAGTGGTGGTGGCAGATGTCATCCTGGAGCATGTAGTGCAGGCAAGTGAGCTCTCAGGGGAACAGCCAGCATTATATGTGTGCTGCAGAGGCAGATACTGTCCCATGTGTCCAAAGTGATAGGTCCAAGTCGTTTGCATCTTCTGAATCTGGCCAATCCATGGAATTGCACCACTTATACACGCCCACAGCATCCTTCAAAAGTTCAACTTCATGACACCCATGAATTTGCAACATTGTTGTGGCTGGCCAACTGAATTCACTGCATCTGACTCGTAAAGGCTTCGAAAACGCGTCCGTTACCATGTCAGTCCATAGCCAATGCGTGCGCACCGATCGGTCCATTGCTGTACAACGCGTATTTCAAAAACAACACGCATCCGTCAACATCATATGCAATGGCCAATGCGTGCGCACCGATCGGTCCATTGCTGTACAACGCGTATTTCGAAAAACAACACGCATCCGTCCACATCATATGCAATGGCCAATGCGTGCGCACCGATCGGTCCATTGCTGTACAACGCGTATTTCAGGAAACAACACGCATCCGTCCACATCATATGCAATGGCCAATGCGTGCGCACCGATCGGTCCATTGCTGTACAACGCGTATTTCGAAAAACAACACGCATCCGTCCACATCATATGCAATGGCCAATGCGTGCGCACCGATCGGTCCATTGCTGTACAACGCGTATTTCGGGAAACAACACGCATCCGTCCACATCATATGCAATGGCCAATGCGTGCGCACCGATCGGTCCATTGCTGTACAACACGTATTTCGGGAAACAACACGCATCCGTCCACATCATATGCAATGGCCAATGCGTGCGCACCAATCGGTCCATTGCTGTACAACGCGTATTTCGGGAAACGACACGCATCCGTCCACATCATATGCAATGGCCAATGCGTGCACACGGATCGGTCCATTGCTGTACAACGCGTCCCTGTACAAGTCACTCTCATATGTCACCATGGTTGTCACTGGTGAACGTATGCCAGCCATAATTACTTGCCAGGTACTCAGGGGCACACCTACAACACCACAGCCTGTCCACACTGTATCCTAAGGCATGTAAGGTTGCATTACCTGTGTGTGTATGGGGGTCAACATGTGGTTTGTTGGGTGGCACTTGGGGGCAGCCACTCCCAGGCTGTGCACCTGTTCATGGGGACAGAATCCTTTGTGTGTTGTGCACATGACCACTGTGATGTGCAACTATTCAGTTCAGAACATGTGGCATGGTCACATCTCCAGGTTGTGTATGTGTATGTTATGTCACATACACCCTGAGTCCCATGTGGGATGGTATGTACATCACAGGGTGACCCATTGCCACAATTGTGATGGCCCTCCACAGTCTGTGTGCATGTTGTGTTTCAGATGTCTCGGATTCCATGTGCACAATGGGAGACAGTCTCCACATCCACGTTGTTTGTGCATCGACTTTGATGTTGTGCGTGTGTGTGTCACAGACGTCCATGTCTGTCCTGCAGAGGCAACAGGGGCCACTACCTGTGGGAGTCATGGTTGTTTTGCTGGCGTGTACATGATACGCCATGTCATGCCAGTGCCCATGTGGCAATACAGGGTCCCTGGGAATCTATCTGTCAAAGAGCTGTGATGCCTGGGGCACATCTGTCCTCACTTGTCACTGTGGTGTGTGTTTGGAACGTGACAGCAGTACATGGGTACTGTGACACAGCCAAATGATTTCCCATAGCACAACCTGGAAGTTGTTGTCAACACATGTTGAACTGAGATGTTAGATGTTGGCCATGTAGGTGCCATATATGTCCATACAGAACGGCACACACATCAAGTACTTGTGTCTCGTAATGATATATCATGTGATATTGAGTATGGTCAATGCCACATATGTGGGGTGACTGACAATCTTTCTTTGTTCACCTATGCACTGCAGGGCACCAGCTGTCCATAGACCATTCCCTGACCTTGCAACCATGGTTGAACCTGACTGCATCCAACGGTACCGCTTCAACAGGCTGCTTATTGAGGAATTGGCGGTACAGTTGGCCCCACATTTGCAACCTGGCCTGCCATACCCTGCAGCGCTGACCCCCAAGGTGAAGGTGATGGCAGCCCTACACTTCTTTGCCACCGGTACCTTTCAACACACTGTGGTGTCTGCTGGTGGGATGTCACAGACCATGTTCAGCCGTGTGCTACGCAATGTTTTGGAGGCGATGTTGAGATACTTGAACCAGTACATCTATTTCCTAAACGTCAACAACTCACTGACGTCAAGAGTGACTTCTATGCCCTGGGGAGGATGCCACATGTCATCGGCTCCATTGATGGGACACATGTGGCTTTGGTACCACCACAGGCACATGAGCAGGCATACAGGAACAAGAAACATTACCATTCTATCAATGCCCTGGTGGTATGTCTTGCAGATATGAGCATCTCACATGTGTGTGCATGTTTCCCCGGTTCTGCACACGATGCCTACGTGATGAGGAGTAGTCGCATCCCGAGGATGATGTCACAGATGCAGAACCAGCGTGCCTGGCTTGTTGGTGTGTACTGACTTTGTACCATTGTGTGTGTTCTGCAATGTTGTATTCCACCCTCTTTTCCAACTCAGCTAATGTGCAATTGTCTGTATGTAGGTGACTCCGGATACCCCAACATGCCGTGGTTGCTGACACCCCTCAGGAACCCTGTGACACCAGCCCAGATGCGCTACAATGAGGCACATGGTCGGACCAGGAGAGTGATCGAGCGGACATTTGGTCTCCTGAAGAGCCGCTTTTGCTGCCTGGAAAAGACAGGAGGGGCCCTCCCATATGCCCCTGCAAAGGTGTGCAAGATTTTCATCGTCTGCTGCATGCTACACAACCTGGCAGTGCGGAAGGAGTTGCCTCTCATCCTGGATGATGATGACCAACATCCGCCACCTGTGGAGGATCCTGGCCTGGGCCACGATGCCAGTGATGATGATGATGATGAGGGGATGTCCGCACACAGCTCATCACCAACTTCTTCAGCTGAATGTGAGTATACAGAGTTGGTATGTCAATGATTTGAGTTTGCATGATATGTGTTGGTGGTGCTCTGTTGCTGTTTGAGTGTGGCCATGTGCTACTTGACTGTATGCATGCAGCGATGTGTCCTTACAGGTAGTCTGTACTCCCCAACAGTGTTAACATGCTAACTTGGTTTTGTGTAGGTATCTTGTGACATGTATTGGGCATGAGTATTGCAGTTCTGTCCTGTTCTTCAGTGCTTTTGACTGTGTGTCATGTCTGTCCTTCACAGGGTACTTTCAGAGTTGTTTGGTCAACTGTGATCCCCCGACACCATGATTCAACTTCCAGGGTGGAAGCAGTCGTTTCCCTGCAGGTGATGTGCCACACACCCCTGGACTTTATTTCCTCTACACTTGGTGACTGTGTGGCCACTGCCACGTGGGATTACCTTGTATCTGTAGTGGAAACAACATGTTGCAAATGTGTAATAAACCTGTGCTTCACTTTGGGATGTGCGTTGTCTGTGGTCACACATCTGACTGACATTTGCTTACTTCACCTGTGGGCTAGTTAACACAGACTCTGAATAGGTGTGGTGTCTGTGCATTCCACTGTATTTCCTGGCAACATCAGTGTAGGTGATGAGTCAGATGGCCCTGGTGTGTATGTGTTGTGTAGCCCTAGTGGTGTGTCTCCCTCATATGTGTCACGTCGCCATGACTCACATGACGGTGTTGAACTTGCTGTAGCAGTTAGCATGCACAGTGTCATTTAGCAGATCATCATCTCCATGACAAAAACAACGTTGGAATCACAACAGAGGCAAGTATGGTGTATTAGTGAGTTTATTTACATACATGTGTGAGGATAGTGCACAGGATGGTGGGTGCTGTACATTGGGATTGGAATCCAAAGTTCCCAGATGAGTTGGAAGTGTTGGTAGCAGAAATGTCCTGAGTAAAGTCCACAGTCATCTGATACATTGGTCCAACTTAAACTCCCCATGTCATGTGGATGAGTTGGGTTGCATTCGACAGGGTGAACAGTTTGTACACAAAGGAGAATTTCAAGAACAGGTGTTGGGTTTCTGGGGGATGTACATGGCCATCGGCCTCTCAGTTTTCCTTCCTCGGACGACCCCTCTTCTTTTGGGGGGGACCCTCACGTGCAGGCCGCTGCGGTGCAGAGGACTCTCCGCCAGAGTCATCCTCCATCCCTGTGGCAGTTGCAGTTGTTGTGGCACCAGATGTTGTGGGTATACAGGGAGGTGTGGCCATGTTGGTGCTAAACTGGCGGAGGCATGTCAATATGTCCCTATGCACCGCTGTCAGTTCTTGCAATGTGTCCCACTTGGACTCCATGCGAGACATGTGTGTCTCCACACGGGACATGTGTGAGTCCAAGCGGGCATGATGGGCAGCCTGCTGCTGTTGAATGTCCTTGAGGATCCCCACTACCTGGCTGACCTCTCCGGTGCTATTCTGGTACGCATCAGCAATGCGTACCAGTTGTGGGTCATCATGCAGTCCAGACCCTTCTGCAAACAGCGACCTCTGCCTACCACCCCTCCCACCACCCCTGGCCACACGTGCGGGACCTGCGGTGGCACGCACAGGTGACCCTAGGCCCCCTTGGGGGTTGGTACTGGGGTTGTTGTCCGTTGCTTCATGGTGGGCCGGGGTCCCTGTGCTGTTGTCATTGGTGGTCCTTGGTCTGTCCGTGTCGGCGGGGGTGGTCTGTGTGTTGGCAGATGTTAGAGGAGTGGGTGCAGGGGGTGCAGATGGTGGTCCTGCTGGTGCTGCATGATGACTCACACCGGAGGGGCCAGGTAGGTCTTCGCCATCCGAGGAGGGCAGAGGCTGTTCCACACCAGAGAGCTCAGGGGCCCCCGGAGCCTGGGACAGGGACTCCTCATCGTCTGCTGCTGTGTCCCCATCATCACCTGTTTTTGGAAGAGACACACAATGTATGTTATGTTTCTACAGGCATCAATTATTATTATTATTATTATTATTTGAAGTTTGTAGAGCGCACAGCTACCTCCAACTGAGGTGTCCCGGCGCTAATTGCGGAGAGCAGAAGGAGGGGGAGAACTGCCAGGAGTTACAGGTGCTAGGGAAGGTTGAAAAACCAAGTTTTTAGAAGTTTGCGGAAGACAGATTCTGAATTGGCCTTCCTTATGAACTCGGGTAGGGAGTTCCAGAGATGGGCAGTTCATACCGTAAAAGACCGGCCACCTAGTCTGGCTTTTTTGAAGCGGGGAGTGGCAAGAAGTACTTGGTGATTAGATCTCAGAACCCTCGTCTGATGATATTTGCGGAGTCTTTTTCTCAGGTAGAGGGGGCCTGTTTCTTTAATTACCCTGTAGGCGAGGGTTAGCGCCTTGAATTCTACCCTCCTTTTTACTGGCAGCCAATGTAGGCTCCATAAATGGGGTGAGATGTGGTGTCGTGTTGGGATATTTCTAATGAGCCTAGCGGCCGCATTTTGTATAGTCTGTAGCTTTCTTATCAGGTAGTCAGGCAGACCCAGGTACAGACTGTTGGCATAAACTAACTGATACGTAATGAGTGCATGAACTACAGTCCTTCTGCAGTCCATGGGTAATAAGTGGAGGAATCTCCGTAGGGACTTCATCTTCCAAAAGCATAGAGAGGATACATGACTGATCTGAGTCTTACAAGAGAGGGCAGAGTCAAACTTGAATCCTAGGTTTCTGGCCGAGGGCACAGGGTGGGGTGGAGGATTGAGCTCAGGTGGCCACCATATGTCCGAATGGGGCGGAGCTGGCTTATTGACAAATAGAACCTCTGTTTTGTCGGTATTCAATCTCAGACAGTTCTCAGTCATCCATGCTGAGATGTCAACTAGACAATGTCTAAGGTTAGAGAAAGCAGCCTCGGATATATCCCTGAAGGAAAACACAAGCTGAGTATCATCAGCATACGAGATAACACTCACCCCATGTTGTTCAATGAGCTGGGCTAACGGGGAGAGGTAGACATTAAAAAGAGTCGGGCTCAGGGCTGAGCCCTGAGGGACTCCGCAAACTGTAGGGCGTGATGATGAGGTGTGAGGATGCAGCAGTATTTTCTGGGACCGGTCTACCAGAAAGGAACCAAACCATGATAAAGTGGTCCCCGTCACTCCCAGTTGTCTTAATCTGTCAAGCAGGATCATGTGGGACACCGTATCGAACGCTGCCGACAGATCGAGCAGCACGAGCATAGCACAATGACCATTGTCCAAGGTCTCCCGGACATTCTCAGTTATTTCCAACAACGCTGTCTCTGTGCTGTGTCCTGACCTGAAGCCAGACTGGGAGTCATGGAGAAGTTTATTGGATTCTAGGTATTCGGAAAGCTGTTTTTGTACTTCCTGTTCCAGAATTTTGGCAGGTGCTGGCAAGAGAGAGATGGGCCTATAGTTTTTCAGTTCAGCCGGATCTGCATCAACTTTCTTGAGGATAGGTTGAACAAGTGCAGTTTTCCAAACTGATGGATAGATGCCAGTATGCAAAGAAGAATTCCACAGAAGATTAAGGTGAGGGTTTAATAGAGGGGCCAAAAGTTTAAAAAGCCTAGCTGGACAAGGGTCAAGTGGAGATCCAGATTTTGTTTTTTCCAGCTGACTTAAAGAATCCTCCAGGCTAAACAGACTAAATTCAGACCAGGTATAAGGAAGGGGAGAGGAGGAAGGAGGTGAGGTAGTTAGTTCCCTTGTGGGAAATG
The DNA here is from genome assembly GCA_963921515.1 of Calotriton arnoldi. Classification (NCBI taxonomy): domain Eukaryota; kingdom Metazoa; phylum Chordata; class Amphibia; order Caudata; family Salamandridae; genus Calotriton; species Calotriton arnoldi. The sequence continues at coordinate 14,152 of CAWUFW010010240.1, read as the reverse complement.
CGGAGTAGATGACTTGTATTTTATCTTGAAAGAAGGTTGATAGATCTTCGGAGAGGTGGCAGAGGGGACTATTTTGCTATGCGTAGAATCGGGTTTAGTAAAATCTTGGACGATCTTAAAAAAAAATTTGCGGAGTTATTGGCAGAATTAATTTGAGCTGCGAAGTAGTCCTTGATGGACTTATGTTTTGATCTATGAAAATGTTTTAATGCTAATCTGTAAGCATTTTTAGACTCAGTATTATAGGTTTTCCGCCAGATCCTCTTGAGCTTCTTACAGAGACTCTTTTCAATGCGGAGTTCTGGCGTAAACCAAGGGGTTTATTTCTAGTCTGTTTCATAAATTTTAAAGGGGCTATAGAGTCTAAGGAAGATGTGACCCAGTCATTGAATATGATAGCATCCTGGTTAGGTTCACCGGTCAGTTCAATGGAAGTATTTTGTAGAACCAGACCAAAGGTATCAGGTGTAACTATCCTCCAGTTACTTCTGTTTTCATAGACGGGTTTCACCAGGTTCTTACACTTAGTCACGGATAAATTGAATGGTATCAGACTATGGTCTGACCATGTGAGAGGAATGGGGTCCATGGTGGTGAGGGTTGGGATATTAGTAAAAATAAGATCTAACATATGGCCTGCTACGTGTGTAGGCATGGAGATCTTTTGGATAAGATTTTGTCCTTTAAGAATATCAGCTAATTGAGAGGCTAAAGTACACTGTTCGCTGTCCATATGGACATTAAAGTCGCCCAAAACTATAAAATTAGCGTATTTCAAGGAAAGATCTGCGATGACATCGCAAAGTTCCCATATCTCAGGAGGTTTTGAGTCAGGGGGTCTGTAGACTAATACTCCTGCAATAGACAGCGTGGGGGAGATTATAATACTAAAGGACGTAGCTTCTATCAGCCCTGTAAGTTCAATTCTCTTGTGTGAGATCTCCCAGTTATCTCGTGTAATTACTGCCACCCCACCCCCCAATCTATTGCCAGCTCGATTGACCATGGTAATTTTGTAACCAATAGGGATGGCCATCTTGATGTCCGGGTTAGAGCTTTCTCTCAGCCAGGTTTCTATAAGAAATATAAGATCCCAGTCACGAGATTCAAGTGTAAGCCAGACATCATCCGCATGTTTGGGGAGGGACCTACAATTAATTAAGCAGGCGTCAATAGTAGTTTTGGAGTTGATAGGCAGTGTACTAGAGGGGGAGGCCGCAGCTGTAGCCATACACTTATTTCCAAACCATTCTCTGTTGAACTTAAAAAGGCATGTGGGACAATGTAGGCATTGGTTAAATTGTAAGTGTCCAATGGTGTCGGGATCCAAACATGTAGGATTTCGACAGCTATTTGAACTTAATTCAAGTAGCTGTTCCCTGGACCACAATATTTTAGTATCTGGACGAGAAATGGCAGTTTGGCTGGCGCTGGACGCGGGCCGGACGCGGACGGGCGCAGACGGGCTTGCCTTAGGCGCGCCCGCTGCGCGTCCTCTGTCCCATCTGCTAAAGCAGGGGCGTGTTAGGCTAGCTCCGCCCCCTATCAGCGCGTGATGGTGTCAGCCGAGTCAGCTGTGAGGACGTAATAAGGCAGTCCAGCCCTCCACGCAAACGGCACTCGCCGCGGTGGACCGGGGCTTGAGACAAGTAAACACAGTGCAAATAAGCAGGACAATAGCAGCAGGTAAGTTTTTTAAAAGCCAGTAAAAGGATAAAAACACTTTTCCCAGTGCCCCTAAAAGATAAAGACGTTCCCACTAGCGCAAGCGGCAGCATTCGCATCTACCTCGCTCCGCTGCGCGTCCTCTGTCCCATCTGCTGAAATAGGGGCGTGTTAGGCTAGCTCCGCCCCCTATCAGCGCGTGATGGTGTCAGCCGAGTCAGCTGTGAGGACGTAATAAGGCAGTCCAGCCCTCCACTCAAACGGCACTCGCTGCGGTGGACCGGAGCTTGAGACAAGTAAACACAGTGCAAATAAGCAGGACAATAGCAGCAGGTACGTTTTTTTAGAAAACAAGTAAAAGGATAAAAAACACTTTTCCCAGTGCCCCTAAAAGATAAAGACGTTCCCACTAGCGCAAGCGGCAGCATTCGCATCTACCTCGCTCCGCTGCGCGTCCTCTGTCCCATCTGCTGAAGTAGGGGCGTGTTAGGCTAGCTCCGCCCCCTATCAGCGCGTGATGGTGTCAGCCGAGTCAGCTGTGAGGACGTAATAAGGCAGTCCAGCCCTCCACGCAAACGGCACTCGCCGCGGTGGACCGGGGCTTGAGACAAGTAAACACAGTGCACATAAGCAGGACAATAGCAGCAGGTAAGTTTTTTTAAAAGCCAGTAAAAGGATAAAAAACACTTTTCCCAGTGCCCCTAAAAGATAAAGACGTTCCCACTAGCGCAAGCGGCAGCATTCGCATCTACCTCGCTCTGCTGCGCGTCCTCTGTCCCATCTGCTGAAGTAGGGGCGTGTTAGGCTAGCTCCGCCCCCTATCAACGCGTGATGGTGTCAGCCGAGTCAGCTGTGAGGACGTAATAAGGCAGTCCAGCCCTCCACGCAAACGGCACTCGCCGCGGTGGACCGGGGCTTGAGACAAGTAAACACAGTGCAAATAAGCAGGACAATAGCAGCAGGTAAGTTTTTTTAAAAGCCAGTAAAAGGATAAAAAACACTTTTCCCAGTGCCCCTAAAAGATAAAGACATTCCCACTAGCGCAAGCGGCAGCATTCGCATCTACCTCGCTCCGCTGCGCGTCCTCTGTCCCATCTGCTGAAGTAGGGGCGTGTTAGGCTAGCTCCGCCCCCTATCAGCGCGTGATGGTGTCAGCCGAGTCAGCTGTGAGGACATAATAAGGCAGTCCAGCCCTCCACGCAAACGGCACTCGCCGCGGTGGATCGGGGCTTGAGACAAGTAAACACAGTGCAAATAAGCAGGACAATAGCAGCAGGTAAGTTTTTTTAAAAGCCAGTAAAAGGATAAAAAACACTTTTCCCAGTGCCCCTAAAAGATAAAGATGTTCCCACTAGCGCAAGCGGCAGCATTCGCATCTACCTCGCTCCGCGGTTCAAACACCTGACAGTTGTGACTGTACCTCTGGATGCGGGCCTGTACATTGCATTGTCCTAAGTTGTCACAGTCAGAAGTTGATATTGGTGTAGCACATTGTCCTGCCAACCTGAAGCATTTCAATGTGAATGTTGAGGTGTGTGCATGGCCAGCATTGGTGGTATTTGGTTGACATCCGGCCCTCCTTCTCCCCCCAGCCCAGTTATTCCACCATGAAGCATGCCACCCTTGCAGTGGGTGCAGGTTGACTCTCAGGATGTCAGTCAGTGGTGTCCTGCTGTTGGTTGGTGCCCAGTTCCCAGCAGGGCCTTGTGCTCCCCACAACAGAGCACCATTGTCAGACATCTTTGAAGTGGCTTTTCACTCCCTGTGAGGTGTGCATGCTTCAGTGTGAGCTTGCTGGGCCATGTGGGTGGGGGATGTTGGGCTGTGACTTCCACTCCCATCATGCTATTGCCTACACCCCCCTTCCCAGCATGCCCATACTTCCTTCCTTTTGAGTGGACTTCACTGTGTGTGAGTGTGACAGCAATGGCAAGATGGCTGACAGTGTGGTCCTGTTGTTTGTTGGTGTACAGTTCCCAGCAGGGCCTTGTGCTCTCCACAACAGAGCACCAGTGTCAGACATCTTTGAAGCTGCTTTTCACTCCGTGTGAGGTGTGCATGCTTCAGTGTGAGCTTGCCGGGCCATGCGGGTGGGGGATGTTGAGCTGTGACTACCACTCCCGTCATGCTATTGCCTACACCCCCCTTCCCAGCATACCCATACTTCCTTCCTTTTGACTCTGCTTCCCTGTGGGGTAGTGTGCCTGTGCTGACAGGATGGCTGACAGTGTTGTCCTGGCGTTAGTTTGGCTACAAGTCCCAAAAGTGTCCCTGTGCTTCACACAGCATAACCCAGGGTGGTGGTTCTTTGTGGGATATTTAATTAGAGTGTGAGGCAATGCATTCTCCCAGGTGAGTTGTGTGGAGTTTGTGTTAAGGGTGTGTGTGAGATAAGCTGCTGGTAACTGTGGTCAGTGCTGTCAGTCCTCCTTCCCACCCAGCCAGATATCCCACCATGGAACGTGCTTCCATTGCAGGGAGTGCAAGTTGGCTTTCAGGATGTCAGTCAGTGGTGTCCTGCTGTTGGTTGGTGCACAGTTCCCAGCAGGGCCTTGTGCTCCCCACAGCAGTACCCAGTGTCAGCCATCTTGTCAGTTTTTTTCCACTCCCTGTGATGTGAGCATGGTTCAGAGTGGTGTTGATGGGCCAATTGTGAGAGTGACCAATATCTGTGACTACAACTCCCATCATGCTATTGGCTACACTGACTTCCCCAGCATACACAGAATTCCTTCCTTTCAGTGAGCTTCCCTGTGAGGTGGTGTTCTAGTGGTGGCAAAATGTCTGACCGTGTTTGTTGGTTAGATTTGTGCCACTGCCTTGCTCTATTTGTTGTTGGGTTTGTACATGTCATGACACAGTTACATATCACTATGGGATGGCAGGTATTGTGTTTGTCTAACTAACATACACATCTTGGGATGATTATGTTTTGGTTACTGTGGCTTTGCTAACGGTGCATGGCTTCACTATCCCCTTGACAGTGATGTGTGTGTATTGTCACACGATATTAGGTATATTGGTTGTGTACTCACCAGGCTCTGGGATGTTTTATAGTCCATGTATGCTCTCTGGTGGTAGGATGGCCCGCACCTTCTCCTCCCAGGGCCTGAGGTATAGTGGTTTGGCAGGAGGGCCACTGCCGGTGCGATGGCTCAAGGTGTAATCCTTCTTGAGTAGGGCCTTGACCCTCCTGCGCACATCATACCACCTGTTCTGGATGTCTTCCTTTGTGCGCAAACATGGTGATTGTGTGTTCACCCTGTCGACGATCCTCTCCCACATCTTGGTTTTCTGCGACATGGGGGTCTGTTGGACCAATGTACCAAACAAGTGTGGCTCTACCCTGAGGATTTAATCTACCAGCACTTCCAATTCACTGTCTAGGAACTTTGGATTCTTCTTTGGGGGCATGGTGATGGGTGGTGGTGGGGATTAATGTGTGTGTGGGTGTGCAGGTGAGGGTGTGTGTGTGTAAGTTTTGCTGGGTGTATGTGAGGGTGGTATTTGGGAGGTACTAATGGTGTGTGGCTTGTGTGATGGATGAGTTGTGGGTGTGTCTGTGGTTGCTGTCTGATGGTGTTCTGTGCTGGCAGGTCATTTGAATTTGCAAAGGATCATGGTAGGGATTTGTGGCCTTTATATGGGTGGAGTTGTGGGTGTGTCTTTGTTCCATTCCCCCCCCCCCCAGTATTTATTGACTTTGTCATTGCTTGTTTGGCCCTTTTTTTTGTATTTTTTCCTTTGTAGTTTTTGGGCATGTAGGAGACGTTCTTCTGACCGAGTAGGACGCTGCAGTTGGCTCGTGCGAGCTTCTCCGAGTCTTTCAAGCTGTGTTTCATGTGCGGTGTACGCGTCGGTCGCGGAGTATGCTTCTGCTCCGTTTTGTATGCGTGTCGGTCGTACGGCTTGAGCTCCGTGCGACTCGGTCTGGTTTTACACGCTTTGCATCGTACTGCGCGGGTCGGAGTTCGCGGGTACGTTTCTGTCGGGTTCATTCCTGGTGCGTGTCGGTCGGTTCGATTCGCGTGGTTTTCCTGCCGGATAGCTGGTTTCCGTGCGGTTCGGTCGTTCGGCTTGTGTTCCGTACGAGTCGTTCGTGATTCACATGCATTGCATCGTACTACGCGGATCGGGCAGCGCCGGTACGTGTCGGTCGGACTAAATTCCCGTACCGAGTCGGTCGGTACGTTTTCCGGCCTGAATCGGAATCGGCCCCTTGGTTTCTAACACTCAGTTGTGCTGGGTATGGGTAGGATGACCTTCTTGGATTGTTGCAAGAAGTGAATTCAAACATAAAGAACATCGAACTGAAGTCAGCTGGAGAACTTTGTTCCTTGGATCCCGCCAATGTTTGCAGATATTTTTACCCATAGGTTTAAAGCTATGATGTCTTTCATCTCCAACAAAAGAAATCCTCTTTTTGGAGAAGTAAAGGATTTCTTTTGGCGAAAGGAGTACCAAGCAAGAGGTGCTCCTCATATACGTATGCCAAATATGGATAATGGGTGCTCTAAAATTGGGGCCAGATAGTGATTAGGCTATCCTGTCTTTCATCAAATGGTATGTCACATAAGCCATCCCAACAGATGGTAGTGAAAACACCTTGAGACAGCAAGTTTTACGGTTTCAAAGCCATAGATGTGGAAAATAATGTCGGAGAAAATACAGATGCAAAGGAAAATGTTATACAAGATGTTGTTTTGGAGTCCCACAAACTGTCATTTCAGAAGGAAGAGTAAACAGCTTTTTGCCAGCAGTAAGACATACACTAACTCGGAAATCACCAAAAAACATGTACAACCTAAGAAGAAAAGTCTCAAAGTATATTATTGACTATAATCCAGTCATTCCAAAACTGTGGGATGCGAACATGGATGTTCAGTTTGTTGCAGACAACTCTATTGCTGTTGCTCATTACGTCACATCACATATTATAAAACCAGAGAAGTCAGAGATGAAAGAGATGTGGGAGGAGATTTCTGCGGAAAAGAGCCTCAGCAAGAAATTGTACAGGTTTAGCTTGAAGACGCTTTCCCATAGAGAATTAGGATCCTATGAGTGCTCGGATGGTTGAGCTCAGCCAGTTTGTTCTCAAAGTCAAGAGGAATCATTTGGGTAAGCCTAGGCCTAGCCTGTACATGGAATAGAAATCCAATACTTGGCAGAGTTTGAGCCAAAAAGTACTAATACTGTCAAAAGAAATATGTTGAATACATACTGTACAAGAGAGAGTCTACATCTGAAAAATATGTGCCTGGTTTAAGTACTTCAAATCTACAGGTATAAAAGCAATGTAACAGAAAACTAACAAGAAGAAAAGTATGCACTAGTTGGATGTAACGGATGTTTGGTCAAACATGCCAAATGAAATCTTATAAACCATAGAAAACTCAGTTGCCAAACTCCAGAGAAGAGAGAATTTTTCTATTTAGCACTTCTGCAACTCTTCAAGCTTTGGCGAGCTGAAACAGAATTACTTGCAGATTACAACTTCTACAGAGATTCTTTCAATGCTATAAGACAGCATTCATTGTTCAGTCTTTCTTATCTATTTGAAAATGTTAAATGATTAGATTGAACAAGAACAAACCATTGCGGCGGGGAATATGGCGGCCGGCTAGCAGCGGGTCGCGGAGGCTCCCGGAGCCGTAAGCTCCGTATTACTCAACGCTGGGTCCTAAACAGATGCAAACCATTTTTTTTAAGGGAGAGAGGGGAGAATAGCTTACAGACTGCTGGGGTTGTTTTCTTGCGTCAGCCCCCGTTTTTTTCTTTGGCCTTGTGTTTGGTGATTTTTTATCTGTGCTGATGGTGGTATAGGAGGCAGTCGTGGGACTGCCGGGCCATGGCTCCTGCTGGGCTCGAGCGCCTCGTGAGCTCAGCAGAGGGCTAGGGTGGTCTCTCAGTGTGCTTTCCGGGGCTGCTCTGGCAGAGGCAACACAAGAGCAGGAAGCTCTGTGCTCAAACTGGAACTGGAAGGCCACAAATCCATTGAGACTTTGAGGAACACAGGTCAGAACCTCGGCAGGGAGGGGAGCACTGCATGGGATTTGGACAAACCGAGCAGGAACAGAGGATGTAACGCTCTGACTGAGAAACAACTGACTTGCAAACAAGTGGGGGTTATAAATGTTGGTAAAGGAAGGTCAGCTCAACAGAAAATAGAGGACACCCAGGGGGCAGACAGTAGGGTAGAGGCACGGAGGAGAATACCTCAGGGCAGATATGCTCTCAGAAGCTTGGTAGCCGGGGGACCCATTCTGGCTCAAAAAAACACGCAGTCTATGGCAACGCAAGGCAGTACAGCAGCGATAGATTTAGATAAGAAATTTACGCCAACAAGTTCAAACCAGGCAATTTCTGAGGACTTGGCTAGCCCTAGGAGGGGGAGGTACAGGAGGAGAAAAGCAGACACTCAAGCCCAGAGCCTAAAAATTACGCCTTCGCTACGTACTTTTTTCAAGGTAGTCCCAAAGATTGCCCCATTTATTACTGCATCACATTCTTAAGAAGCTGTTATAAGTCTGAATAGGTTTCAGGTGCTAGTTGGTGTCCCACCGTCCCCAGAATCTGCAACTTCTAGCATTTTAAGGGTGGTGGAGGAGGAGAGCTTATTTTTCACCAAAGGCATGGATCTCCCGTCGCCTCAGGCAGGTAGCCAGGGAAGCCCACAGTTGGGATCAACATCAGTGCCACATAGCGATTTAAATCAACAGTCTGAGCAGCTGGCGGAAAACAAGTCTGTGGCCGTACCTCCAACTCAGTCACAGGCACAATCAGTCTCTGATTTAATCCAGCTATTAACGTCCAAAGTCAGGAGCAGATTTGAGACTACTGAGACAAATCAAATGGAGATCAGGTCAGCCTGCGATAAGTTAGAAAGGAAGTTAGATGGCCTCACAGCCAAGACCGCACTGTTAGAAAGCTCGGTGTGGGACTTGACTCTTCAATCTGAGGCCAATAAGAAAGAGATTTCTCTTCTGAGGGGGAATGAAATGATCATACAATAGAAACTGGAGTCTTTCGAGAATAACCAAAGAAGAAATAATCTTCGTCTGCTAAGAGTAAGGTGCAGAGACAGAATATCGACAGAAAAACATCGACTTGCAAGAATATCGAGTCAAGAATACTGATGGTGCAAAATATCGAGGTAAGTTTTCTCGATGTCAAAAATATCGATTTTATTGTTATTTATAAATATCGAATTAGAAAATATCGACGGCAAAAATATTGATGTAAATAATATCGATTTTATGGTTTCTATTTTTTTTAATGTTCTATATTTTTTTGTAATTTTATAATGTTTAAATATTTTTTATGTTTAAATAATTGTATTTTTATTGTTTTCATATAATGTTGGGTTTATAGGGGATAAGGGTGGGTAGTAATTTAAAAATGTTGTAGAAAAATAACTATTTTTTCTAAATTTGTATATATTTTATCAGTGGGATGTTGAGTTTATAGGGGATAAGGGTGGGTAGTAATTTAAAAATGTTGTGGAAAAATGACCATAAATTTAAAATTTGTACATATTTTAGGAGCGGGATGTTAGGTTTATAGGGGATAAGGGTTGGGAGTAATTTAAAAATATTTTGAGGTGAGAAAAAAAAATCTTTTTTGTTTAATTTTAGGAGCAGTATATTGTGTTTATAGGTGATATGGGTGTAAATGAAAAATATTATGGGGTAAAAAAATTATTTTAATTTTTTTCGAATTTTAGGAGCAGGATTTTGGATTTATAGGGGATATGGGTGGTGAGTAATTTACGAATGTTTGTTTAAAAAAAATGTTGAATAATACATTAAGAAATAAATAATTATTAATAAAAAACTAATAAAATGAAAATTTTAAAATTTTGGAAAATTTGAAATTGCTTGTGTTGGGAAATTTTTTATGTAAATTTTGGGGGAAATTTCAGATTTTTTTTTATTTTTTTTTTTAATAAATTAAAAATGTGTTTTCATAAATTTGTATTTGTAAAAATATGTTTTATAAAATGTTGTGAGTAACTAAAAAAAAAGAAATTATATATTTAAAACGTTTGTTAATATTTTGTAATTATAAAAAAATGTATTGCATTTTTTATAAATTAAAAAAAAAATGTTTTTGTTAAGAATATATTTTTGGTAGTTTGAAAGATCAAAGTAGGAGTGGGGGTGTATTCCATCCTTTCCTTGAGTTTATTTGTATTTGGGGTTGGAATAGTAAAATTTTATGGTTTACTATCCAGCAATTTCCTGAGTTTACTTGTATTTGGCTTTGGAAGAGTAAATTATTATGGTTTACTATCCAGCACTTTCTCTGAGTTTGCTTGCATTTGGAGTTGGAATAGTAAATTATTTTAATTTATTATCTAACACTTTCTCCTAGTTTACTTGGATTTGGAGTTGGAATAGTAAATGATTTTAATTTATTATCCAGCACTTTCCCTGACTTTACTTGTATTTGGAGTTGGAATAGTAAAATATTATGGTTTACTATCCAGCACTTTCCCTGAGTTTATGTGGATTTGGAATAGTAAATTATTTTGATTTATTATCCAGCTCTTTCCCTGAGTTTAGTTGGATTTGGAGTTGGAATAGTAAATTATTATGGTTTACTATTCAGCACTTTTCCTGAGTTTATGTGGATTAGGAATTGGAATAGTAAATTATTATGGTTTACTATCCAGCACTTTCCCTGAGTTTAGTTGGATTTGGAGTTGGAATAGTAAATTATTATGGTTTACTATCCAGCACTTTCCCTGAGTTTATGTGGATTAGGAGTTGGAATAGTAAATTATTATGGTTTACCATCCAGCACTTTCCTTGAGTTTACTTGTATTTGGAGTTGGAATAGTAAATTACTATGGTTTACTATTCAGCAGTTTCCCTGAGTTTATGTGGATTTGGATTTGGAATAGTAAATTATTTTGATTTATTATCCAGCACTTTCCCTGAGTTTACTTGGATTTGGAGTTGGAATAGTAAATTATTATGCTTTAATATCCAGCACTTTCCCTGAGTTTATGTGGATTAGGAGTTGGAATAGTAAATTATTATGGTTTTCCATCCAGCACTTTCCCTGAGTTTAGTTGGATTTGCAGTTGAAATAGTGAATTGTTATGGTTTACTATCCAGCACTTTCCCTGAGTTTACTTGGATTTGGAGTTTGAATAGTAAATTATTATGGTTAACTAACCAGCACTTTCCCGAGTTTATGTGCATTAGGAGTTGGAATAGTAAGTTATTATGGTTTACTATCCAGCACTTTCCTTGAGTTTATGTGGATTTGGAGTTGGAATAGTAAATTATTATGGTTAACTATCCAGCACTTTCCCTGAGTTTATTTGGAGTTGGAATAGTAAATTATGATGGTTTATTATCCAGCAGTTTTGCTGAGTATGTTCTTTTTGTAGTTGGGATAGTAATTTTTTTGATCGGGGTATTATTCAGCTTTTTGTCAGAGTTTAGTATATTTGGAAGTTAGTAATAGGAATTCTTGATTATTTCTTATGTATAATTTTTTATACAGTTTATCTGTATATTGTAATAAGTAAATAAATGTATGTTAGTTTTTATTTTCAACATTATTGATGCAAAAACATTTAAATTTTCATTCATTATTACATTCTTTTCATTTTCTTTTGTTAGAAAATTTCTTATAATATTTCAAACTTAAATCATAATTTTTTATGTTATTCACATTTTATTATAAGGTATAACATATTTGTAAAATTCATTTTTCATGTATAAATGTTAAACAAATCATATAGTTTTATATATACATTATTATTTTACAGTTTTGAAAAATAGTACATTTTTTGGGAGTATATTCATGTAATGGTAAAGCAAAAAATTTGACTTCTTTATTTATAAACAGTTTTATTTGTATTGTTCATTATTTTTTAGTACCAAAAAGAAAACATTTGTATACATTTTTGTTTACATTTTTATAATACATTTTATATAATTGTATTATTTTTTAAAAATTGTATAATATGTATTTGACAAGGTTATATTTTAATATTTAGTATATTGAATATGATTTTTGTTAAAATAATATTTAATAATTTACAATATTTTTAACAGAAATATTTTGTACAACATATATATTTTTTATCACATTTTTATATTTGCTGTACATTCACAGTGCATGAAATAAACATATATTTGAATATACATTTAGGGGCCGATTCCGATTCGGGCCGGAAAACGTATCGACCGACTCGGAGCCGGAATAAATACCGACCGACATGTACCGGTGCAGCCCGACCCGCAAAGTACGATGAGAAGCGTGCAAAATCCGACCGACGCGTACGGAACACAAGCCGAATGACCAAACCGCGTGGAAAACAGCCATCCGGCACGCACCAGGAAGAATCCCGAACGAAACGTACCCGCGAACTCCTACCCGCCAAGTACGATGCAACACGTGGAAAACACGACCGAGTCGCACGGGGCCCAAGCCGCACGACCGACACGCATACAAAACTGCGAGCCGAAGCAACCCAAAACCCCGCAACCGACGCGTACGCAGCACAGAAAACAGCACAAACACAGCGTGAACGAATCTGGAGAGGCTCGCATGAGACAACTGGAGGGTCCGACTTGGTCAGAAGAACGTCTCCTACATGCACAAAAAGAACCAAGGAAAAAAACACAAAAAAGGCCAAACAAGCAATTACAAAGCAAATAAATACTGGGTGGGGAAACAGGGAACAAAGACACACCCACAACTCCACCCATATAAAGGCCACAAATCCCTACCATGATCCTTTGCAAATTCAAATTACCTGCCAGCACTCAACACCAACAGACAGCAACCACACACACACTCACAGCTCATCCATCACACAAGCCACACACCAGCAGCACCACAACAAATAGCACCCTCACATACACCCAGCAAAACACACACTCACACACCCTCACTTGCACACCAACACACACATCACACACCAGCACCACCCAACACCATGCCCCCAAAGAAGAATCACAAGTTCCTAGATAGTGAATTGGAAGTCCTGGTAGATGAGATACTCAGGGTAGAGCCACAGCTGTTTGGTACATTGGTCCAACAGACACCCATGTCGCAGAAAACCAAGATGTGGGAGAGGATCGTCGACAGGGTGAACGCACAATCACCATGTTTGCGCACAAAGGTAGACATCCAGAACAGGTGGTATGACGTGCGCAGGAGGGTCAAGGAGCTGTTGAAGAAGGACTACATCGTGAGCCAACACACCGGGCAGTGGCCCTCCTGCCAAACCAGTATACTTCAGGCCCTGGGAGGAGAAGGTGCGGGCCATCCTACCACCAGTGAGCGTCTATGGACTAGAAAACATCCCAGAGCCTGGTGAGTACACAACAAATGTACACAATATTGTGCCACAATACACACACTTCACTGTCAAGGGGAGAGTCAAACCATGCACCCTTAGCAAATACACACCAACCAAAATAGATCATCCCAAAATGTGTATGTCAGCCAGATAAACACAATACATGCCAGCTCATAGTGAAATGTAACTGTGTCATGACATGTACAAACCCAACAACAAATAGAGCTAGGCAGTGGCACAAATCTAACCAACAAACACAGTCAGACATGTAGCCACCACCACAACACCACCTCACAGGGAAGCTCACTGAAAGGAAGGAATACTGTGTATGCTGGGCAAGTCAGTGTAGCCAATAGCATCATGGGAGTCGTAGTCACAGAAATTGCCCACCCTCACAATGCGCACATCAACACCACCATGAACCATGCCCACATCACAGGGAGTGGAAAACAACTGACAAGATGGCTGACACTGGCTACTGCTGTGGGGAGCACAAGGCCCTGCTGGGAACTGTGCACCAACCAACAGCAGGACACCACTGACTGACATCTTGCCATTGCTGTCACACCCACACACAGTGAAGTACACTCAAAAGGAAGGAAGTATGGGCATGCTGGGAAGGGGGTGGAGGCAATAGCATGATGGGAGTGGTAGTCACAGCTCAACATCCCCCCACATGGCCCAGCAAGCTCACACTGAAGCATGCACACCTCACAGAGAGTGGAAAGCCCCATCAAAGATGTCTGATACTGGTGCTCTGTTGTGGGAGCACAAGGCCATGCTGGGAACTGGCCAACAACCAACAGCAGGACACCACTGTCAGCCATCTTGCCATTGCTGTCACACCCACACACAGTGAAGTACACTCAAAAGGAAGGAAGTATGGGCATGCTGGGAAGGGGGTGGAGGCAATAGCATGATGGGAGTGGTAGTCACAGATATTGCTCACCCTCACAATGCGCACATCAACACCACCATGAACCATGCCCACATCACAGGAAGTGGAAAACAACTGACAAGATGGCTGACACTGGCTACCGCTGTGGGGAGCACAAGGCCCTACTGGGAACTGTGCACCAACCAACAGCAGGACACCACTGACTGACATCCTGAAAGACAACTTGCACTCCCTGCAATGGAAACACGTTCCATGGTGGGACA
>CAWUFW010010239.1:627500-714508 GCA_963921515.1 Calotriton arnoldi | reverse complement strand
CACACATCTACTCACTCACCCGTACAGTTACTCATACTTACAGTCACTCAGTACAGGACTATCATATGCACTCATACACCTATATAAACACTCACACACCGCCACTCATCCATAGAGGTACTCACACACCTAGTCAGTCATGCAAAAAATTAATTACACACCCATTTACTCACCTATACAGTTATACACACACCAGCTCACTTACTCATACAAATACTAGCACATTCTTACGCTCTTATACAATAACTGATACAAGCACACACGCATCCATACAGCCACTCTCACAATCACACACTCTCACTTATAGCCTTTTAAATACTCTAACACACATATATACTGCCTTTTACATATGTAGTTACTCGCACATGTACCACTGAGATATACATTCACTCACTAACACACCCATACACACACTCACCCACCCAAGCAGTCCATCACAGATGCACTCTTCAAATCATGCACCCAGTGAATCACCCACTCACACATCTATGTACAGAGTCACACACACCCCACCCACACAAACACTCAGGCACCCATACAGATACTCAGAGAACCAATCAATAACCCATATAGACACTCATGTAGCTATTCGCAAATCCATGCATCCACTTACACACCAACAGACAGACGGATACAGACATTCACACAGTTTAGTCACTAACCCATGCATTCAGTAAGATACGTTTAATCACTCACTTATAGAGTCAGTCACGCACCTACTAAATCATCCATTCAGACACTTATACACCCACTCATTCTTCAATACGCCTTTCCCTATATATATTAAACATATTTAAACTTTACAGAAACACACAGTCACTGGATGATGTCATCAGTGATGTCATCAGTGATGTCATTTGAGATGTCATCATTGATGTCATCAGTGATGTCACTGACCATGTCATGAGTGATGTAATATGTGACGTCATCAGCAGTGCATTATGGGCGCGAGTTATAGTTAGCTGAACTAACTATAACGGGGAATTTCACGGGTTTTGTACGAGTGCAATGTCCAACTAACTATAACTTTCCCTAAAACCTATGGTTTTTTCAGTGAATATATATATATATATATTATCTACTGGCGGTCGCCAGTAGATAGTTATAGTTAGGACCTATTTTCCATAGGAAATCCGCGACATTCTATTTGAAATAACTCTTGCGTCGGTTGACGAATCTTCGCAAAATTTTCAAACTTTATGGCCCGCTCCGGTCCGCTCCTACCCTGAAAGTCTCAGGGTGATTCGTCAAGCAGGGGCCGAGAAAAAGGGGGTCCCAAAACGTGTTTTCCCCATTCATTTTCCCATAGGAAACTTTAGACACGGCTACAGCCCGAACTGCTGAACGGAATTACACCAAATTTGGCAAAGAGGTAGTTCTTGGTTCAGAAAGAACCCTTTTGTTAAATGGTGTAAATCCGTTCAGTAGTTGCGGAGAAATTAAAAAATAAGAGTCAAAAATCAATTTCCCATAGGAAACTTTATGCAAGGCTACAGCCCGAACTGCTGAACGGAATTACACCAAATTTGGCAAAGAGGTAGTTCTTGGTTCAAAAAGAACCCTTTTGTTAAATGGTGTAAATCCGTTCAGTAGTTGCTGAGAAAATCAAAAGTAAAAACACATATATATCTGGGCGGAGCCTAACCACACATGTCATCGTGAGATCTGATTGGCTGTCAGCACTTCATCCTGGAATTGCTGGCAGCCATCTTGGGACCAATATAAATGATAGTACCCCATTGAAATGCATTGTAGTGAATCGAAGATTTTGAGGGTTACCAAAAGGAGAACTATAAAGGGTGATAACAGACTTTAGTTACATTAGAATTCATTTGTTGATGGTACCATACTAATTTCAGGAATTGTGGTGTGTTCTAAGGTGATTTTACCCTGTGAAAAACCTTCTGCTGGGATATCATGAATCATGTTTGAGAGAAAACTATTTTCACATGCTTGTCCCATACAGTTTTGGAAGGTGCTCCAGAAGCTAAAATGAGAGCATATTTTCTGTAAATTCACATTATCTTTCTCAGTCATGTGAGAATGAAGTCTGACATTCTCAGTAAAACATGTACATCCAACAAGGGCAGAGACTGTCAGTTGATTCCTTTGTGTTCTACTGCAGCTTCCCAGAGTGTTCTAAAGAACAACTAGAGTGCTAACAGCCTTACTTATGACAAAAGTATGGCACACCTGAAGCCATCTTGATTGGAATAAACTGGTAACACTTAAAACATTTAATTTAAAAAGGAACAAAATGATGGGGTTCATCTTGTCATAGAAATTATGGTTAGTGCTCTGGAAAGAAAAATTAGGACATGTTTCAAGTGTGATCTCAAATATCTTCCTGTTATATTTCAACAGGAGCAGCCTGTCAGTTGATGCCTTTGTGTTCTACTGCAGCTTCCCAGAGTGTTCTAAAGAACAACTAGAGCGCTAACAGTCTTACTTATGACAAAAGTATGGCACACCTGAAGCCATCTTGATTAGAATAAACTGGTAACACTTAAAACATTTAATTTAAAAAGGAACAAAATGATGGGGTTCATTTTGTCATAGAAATTATGGTTAGTGCTGTAGAAAGAAAAATTAGGACATGTTTCAAGTGTGATCTCAAATATCTTCCTGTTATATTTCAACAGGAGCAGCCTGTCAGTTGATGCCTTTGTGTTCTACTGCAGCTTCCCAGAGTGTTCTAAAGAACAACTAGAGTGCTAACAGCCTTACGTATGACAAAAGTATGGCACACCTGAAGCCATCTTGATTGGAATAAACTGGTAACACTTAAAACATTTAATTTAAAAAGGAACAAAATGAGGGGGTTCATTTTGCCATAGAAATTATGGTTAGTGCTGCAAAAAGAAAATTTAGTGCATGTTTTAAGTGAGATCTCAAATCCTCTTCTATTTCATTAGAAAATTCTGACATGCAGACTGAAACAATCACTTTCAATACCAGCAGTAGACTTCCAGTTAACTCCTTGGTGAGCAGTAGCTTTACTACAGTGATCTAATGAACAACTAGAGTAATAACATTCTGAATTTATGGCAAATGTGTGACACATCTGAATGCCTTCTTGATGGAATCAAAGTAAAAACTGAAAGCATTTCCTACTGAGGAGACTGCAGTAAATGAGGAAATTAGGAAACTTCATAACAAAGAAGTCTTCCAAGATGGCCACCAGTGAAAAAAGAGCCCAAATGTAGCACAAATATTACCCAGATGTAGCCCACATATAGCCCAATGACAAAAGTGTGCAAAACACTTTTTATTTTTAGTTTTTTTGCAGTTTTATGTAGTGCAGACTGGTCAGGTATTGGAGCATTGCATCTTAAAACATGACCGCCATACACTACAAAAACACCACTGCGCTACCCTAAACCCTAAAACACTACCCCAGCATGACCCCCTACACTACACAAGCACCACTGCACTGCCCTAAACCCTGAAACACCACCCCCTGCACGACCCCCTACACTGCCCGAACACCACTGCACTGCCCTAAACCCTGAAACACCACCCCCTGCACGATCCCCTACACTGTCCGAACACTACTGCACTGCCCTAAACCCTGAAACACCACCCCCAGCACGACCCCCTACACTGCACGAACACCACTGCACTGCCCTAAACCCCAAAACACTACCCCCAGCAAGACCCCCTACACTGCCCGAACACCACTGCCCTAAACCCTGAAACACCACCCCCAGCAAGACCCCCTACACTGCCCGTACACCACTGCACTGCCCTAAACCCTGAAACACCACCCCCAGCATGACCCCCTACACTGCCCGAACACCACTGCACTGCCCTAAACCCTGAAACACCACCCCCAGCACAACCCCCTACACTGCCCGAACACCACTGCACTGCCCTAAACCATGAAACACCAGCCCCAGCACGACACCCTACACTGCCCGAACACCACTGCACTGCCCTAAACCCTGAAACACCACCCCCAGCATGACCCCCTATACTGCCCGAACACCACTGCACTGCCCTAAACCCTGAAACACCAGCCCCAGCACGACCCCGTACACTGCCCGATCACCACTGCACTGCCCTAAACCCTGAAACACCAGCCCCAGCACGACCGCCTACACTGCCCGAACACCACTGCACTGCCCTAAACCCTGAAACACCAGCCCCAGCACGACCCCCTACACTGCCCGAACACCACTGCACTACCCTAAACCCTCAAACACCAGCCCCAGCACGACCCCCTACACTGCCCGAACACCACTGCACTGCCCTAAACCCTGAAACACTAGCCCCTGCAAGACCCCCTACACTGCCCGAACACCACTGCACTGCCCTAAACCCTGAAACACCACCCCCAGCAAGACCCCCTACACTGCCCGAACACCACTGCACTAAAGCCTGAAACACCACCCCCAGCAAGACCACCTACACTGGCCGAACACCACTGCACTGCCCTAAACCCTGAAACACCACCGCCTGCACGACCCCTACACTGCCCAAACACCACTGCACTGCCCTAAACGCTGAAACACCACCCCCTGCACGACCCTCTACACTGCCCGAACACCACTGCACTGCCCTAAACCCTGAAACACCACCCCTCAGCACGACACCCTACACTGCCCGAACACCACTGCACTGCCCTAAACCCTAAAACACTCCCCCCAGCACGACCCCCTACACTACCTGAACTCCACTGTCCTAAACCCTAAAACACTCCCCCAGCATGACCCCCTACACTACCTAAACACCACTGCACTGCCCTAAACCCTAAAACACTACCCCCGCATGACCCCCTACACTACCCAAATACCAATGCACTACCCTAATCCCTAAAACACTACCCCCGCACAACCCCTACACTACCCAAAGACCACTGCACTACCCTAAACTCTAAAACAATACCCCCGCACGACTCCCTACACTACCCAAAGACCACTGCACTACCCTAAACCCTAAAACACGACCTCCTACACTACACAAACACCACTGCACTACCCTAAACCCTAAAAAACTACCCCCAGCACGAACCCCTACACTACCCAAACACCACTGCACTACCCTAAACCATAAAACACTACCCCCAGCAGTACCCCTACGCTACCCAAACACCACTGCACTACCCTAAACCCTAAAACACTACCCCCAGCAGTACCCCCTACACTACCCAAACACCATTGCACTACCCTAAACCCTAAAACACTACCCCCAGCAGTATCCCCTACACTACCCAAACACCACTGCACTACCCTAAACCCTAAAACCCTAAAACACTAACCCCAGCACGACCCCTACACTACCCAAACACCACTGTACTACCCTAAACCCTAAAACACTCCCCCAGCACGACTCCCTACACTACCCAAACACCACTGCACTACCCTAAACCCTAAATCTACCCCCAGCATGACCCCCTACACTACACAAACACCACTGCACTACCCTAAACCCTAAAACACTACCCCCAGCACGACCCTCTTCACTACCTAAACACAACTGCACAATTTGTTACAGGCGTTGCAACGCAGGCCTGTGGTGCTTTCTGGAAGTACCTGGTGGGCTAGTTGGGCCCCAGGGACTCTCAGGATTCAAGGTGACCTAATCCCCCAACTTAAAACGCGCCACGGGGCGCGTTTGCACAGTGGTGAAGGGAGGGGGCGGGGCCTCAGGTGACATGTGCGTAAACACGCCCTGTGGTGCGTTTTAAGTTGGGGAGTTAATTCCCTTTGAATCCTGGGGGCCAACTAGCCCACCAGGTACCTTCAGTAAGCACAACAGAGTTGCGTTGCAGAGAGGTGAAAAAGGTGCGTGGCCTCGGAACGCCTCTCTGCAACTCAGCTCTGTGGTCCTAACTGTAGGTACCTGGGGGCTAGTTGGGCCCCAGGGACCCTCAGGATTCAAGGGGACTTAATCCCGCAACTTAAAACGCGCCACGGGGCGCGTTTGCACACGCGTTTTAAGAGGTAGTTTTAATCCCCCTGCCCTATTATGTACTAGGGACTTACAGAGGAGGTCATGCTAATCACAGGGGTACCCCAACGCATAGTGTTCCCTAGTGTATGTAGGTGTTTTCACTGTTTTCTAAGTGTCTTTTAGCATAGCACTGACTCTGGTTAGTCAGAGTCAGTTACCATCAGTACCCGTCTGAAAAAGTTGTGGGCACAGGATGATTTTGCAACAAGGCCTCTTTCTGCTCCTCTGTTGGTTCTTTCTGCACATCTTTTGCTTCTTTCTGTGCGTTTTTTCTTCTTTCTTCACATGTCCTACCTCTGTTGGCATAGTTAGAAACTAGCATTTAAAAACCTTTGAAATTCACTTAAAAATCATAGGTTTCAGGCACGTTATAGTTAGAAATTAGCATTTAAAAAACCTTTGAAATTCACTGAAAAAACCATAGGTTTCAGGCACGTTATAGTTAGAAATTAGCATTTAAAAAACCTTTGAAATTCACTGAAAAAACCATAGGTTTCAGGCATGTTATAGTTAGAAATTAGCATTTAAAAAACCTTTGAAATTCACTGAAAAAACCATAGGTTTCAGACACGTTATAGTTAGAAATTAGCATTTAAAAAACCTTTGAAATTCACTGAAAAAACCATAGGTTTTAGGGACAGTTATAGTTAGTTGGACATTGCACTCGTACAAAACCCGTGAAATTCCCCTGTTATAGTTAGTTCAGCTAACTATAACTCGCGCCCCGCAATGCACTGCTGATGACGTCACATATTACATCACTCATGACATGGTCAGTGACATCACTGATGACATCACTGATGACATCTCAAATGACATCACTGATGACGTCATCCATGTGATAATTTCATGCATCTTCTCACACCCTAATATAACTTTTGATACACCCACTCTAAATTACAGACTGCCATTCTCAAAACCATAGACACTCCAACACCAAAAACTACATACCCACTCACTGATTCTTAGGTCTACACACACATCCACTCACTCACCTGTACAGTCACTCATACTTACAGTCACTCAGTACAGGACTATCATATGCACTCATAAACCTATATAAACACTCACACACCACCACTCATCCATAGAGGTACTCATACACCTAGTCAGTCATGCAAAAATTTAATCACACACCCATTTACTCACCTATACAGTTATACACACACCAGCTCACTTACTCATACAAATACTAGCACATTCTTACGCTCTTATACAATAACTGATACAAGCACACACGCATCCATACAGCCACTCTCACAATAACACACTCTCACTTATAGCCATTTAAATACTCTAACACACATATATACTGCCTTTTACATATGTAGTTACTCGCACATGTACCACTGAGATATACATTCACTCACTAACACACCCATACACACACTCACCCACCCAAGCAGTCCATCACAGATGCACTCTTGAAATCATGCACCCAGTGAATCACCCACTCACACATCTATGTATAGAGTCACACACACCCCACCCACACAAACACTCAGGCAGCCATACAGATACTCAGAGAACCAATCAATAACCCATATAGACACTCATGTAGCTATTCGCAAATCCATGCATCCACTTACACACCAACAAACAGACGGATACAGACATTCACACAGTTTAGTCACTAACCCATGCATTCAGTAAGATACGTTTAATCACTCACTTGTAGAGTCAGTCACTCACGTACTAAATCATCCATTCAGACACTTATACACCCACTCATTCTTCAATACGCCTTTCCCTATATATATTAAACATATTTAAACTTTACAGAAACACAGTCACTGGATGATGTCATCAGTGATGTCATCAGTGATGTCATATGAGATGTCATCAGTGATGTCATCAGTGATGTCACTGACCATGTCATGAGTGATGTAATATGTGACGTCATCAGCAGTGCATTGCGGGGCGCGAGTTATAGTTAGCTGAACTAACTATAACAGGGGAATTTCACGGGTTTTGTACGAGTGCAATGTTCAACTAACTATAACTGTCTCTAAAACCTATGGTTTTTTCAGTGAATATATATATATATTCACTGAAAAAACCATAGGTTTCAGACACGTTATAGTTAGAAATTAGCATTTAAAAAACCTTTGAAATTCACTGAAAAAACCATAGGTTTTAGGGACAGTTATAGTTAGTTGGACATCTCACTCGTACAAAACCCGTGAAATTCCCCCGTTATAGTTAGTTCAGCTAACTATAACTCGCGCCCCCGTAATGCACTGCTGATGACGTCACATATTACATCACTCATGACATGGTCAGTGACATCACTGACATCACTGATGACATCACTGATGACATCATCCATGTGATAATTTCATGCATCTTCTCACACCCTAATATAACTTTTGATACACCCACTCTAAATTACAGACTGCCATTCGCAAAACCATACACACTCCAATACCAATAACTACATACCCACTCACTGATTCTTAGGTCTACACACACACATCTACTCACTCACCCGTACAGTTACTCATACTTACAGTCACTCAGTACAGGACTATCATATGCACTCATACACCTATATAAACACTCACACACCGCCACTCATCCATAGAGGTACTCACACACCTAGTCAGTCATGCAAAAAATTAATTACACACCCATTTACTCACCTATACAGTTATACACACACCAGCTCACTTACTCATACAAATACTAGCACATTCTTACGCTCTTATACAATAACTGATACAAGCACACACGCATCCATACAGCCACTCTCACAATCACACACTCTCACTTATAGCCTTTTAAATACTCTAACACACATATATACTGCCTTTTACATATGTAGTTACTCGCACATGTACCACTGAGATATACATTCACTCACTAACACACCCATACACACACTCACCCACCCAAGCAGTCCATCACAGATGCACTCTTCAAATCATGCACCCAGTGAATCACCCACTCACACATCTATGTACAGAGTCACACACACCCCACCCACACAAACACTCAGGCACCCATACAGATACTCAGAGAACCAATCAATAACCCATATAGACACTCATGTAGCTATTCGCAAATCCATGCATCCACTTACACACCAACAGACAGACGGATACAGACATTCACACAGTTTAGTCACTAACCCATGCATTCAGTAAGATACGTTTAATCACTCACTTGTAGAGTCAGTCACGCACCTACTAAATCATCCATTCAGACACTTATACACCCACTCATTCTTCAATACGCCTTTCCCTATATATATTAAACATATTTAAACTTTACAGAAACACACAGTCACTGGATGATGTCATCAGTGATGTCATCAGTGATGTCATTTGAGATGTCATCATTGATGTCATCAGTGATGTCACTGACCATGTCATGAGTGATGTAATATGTGACGTCATCAGCAGTGCATTACGGGGCGCGAGTTATAGTTAGCTGAACTAACTATAACGGGGAATTTCACGGGTTTTGTACGAGTGCAATGTCCAACTAACTATAACTTTCCCTAAAACCTATGGTTTTTTCAGTGAATATATATATATATATATTATCTACTGGCGGTCGCCAGTAGATAGTTATAGTTAGGACCTATTTTCCATAGGAAATCCGCGACATTCTATTTGAAATAACTCTTGCGTCGGTTGACGAATCTTCGCAAAATTTTCAAACTTTATGGCCCGCTCCGGTCCGCTCCTACCCTGAAAGTCTCAGGGTGATTCGTCAAGCAGGGGCCGAGAAAAAGGGGGTCCCAAAACGTGTTTTCCCCATTCATTTTCCCATAGAAACTTTAGACACGGCTACAGCCCGAACTGCTGAACGGAATTACACCAAATTTGGCAAAGAGGTAGTTCTTGGTTCAGAAAGAACCCTTTTTGTTAAATGGTGTAAATCCGTTCAGTAGTTGCGGAGAAATTAAAAAAATAAGAGTTAAAAATCAATTTCCCATAGGAAACTTTATGCAAGGCTACAGCCCGAACTGCTGAACAGAATTACACCAAATTTGGCAAAGAGGTAGTTCTTGGTTCAAAAAGAACCCTTTTGTTAAATGGTGTAAATCCGTTCAGTAGTTGCTGAGAAAATCAAAAGTAAAAACACATATATATCTGGGCGGAGCCTAACCACACATGTCATCGTGAGATCTGATTGGCTGTCAGCACTTCATCCTGGAATTGCTGGCAGCCATCTTGGGACCAATATAAATGATAGTACCCCATTGAAATGCATTGTAGTGAATAGAAGATTTTGAGGGTTACCAAAAGGAGAACTATAAAGGGTGATAACAGACTTTAGTTACATTAGAATTCATTTGTTGATGGTACCATACTAATTTCAGGAATTGTGGTGTGTTCTAAGGTGATTTTACCCTGTGAAAAACCTTCTGCTGGGATATCATGAATCATGTTTGAGAGAAAACTATTTTCACATGCTTGTCCCATACAGTTTTGGAAGGTGCTCCAGAAGCTAAAATGAGAGCATATTTTCTGTAAATTCACATTATCTTTCTCAGTCATGTGAGAATGAAGTCTGACATTCTCAGTAAAACATGTACATCCAACAAGGGCAGAGACTGTCAGTTGATTCCTTTGTGTTCTACTGCAGCTTCCCAGAGTGTTCTAAAGAACAACTAGAGTGCTAACAGCCTTACTTATGACAAAAGTATGGCACACCTGAAGCCATCTTGATTGGAATAAACTGGTAACACTTAAAACATTTAATTTAAAAAGGAACAAAATGATGGGGTTCATCTTGTCATAGAAATTATGGTTAGTGCTCTGGAAAGAAAAATTAGGACATGTTTCAAGTGTGATCTCAAATATCTTCCTGTTATATTTCAACAGGAGCAGCCTGTCAGTTGATGCCTTTGTGTTCTACTGCAGCTTCCCAGAGTGTTCTAAAGAACAACTAGAGCGCTAACAGTCTTACTTATGACAAAAGTATGGCACACCTGAAGCCATCTTGATTAGAATAAACTGGTAACACTTAAAACATTTAATTTAAAAAGGAACAAAATGATGGGGTTCATTTTGTCATAGAAATTATGGTTAGTGCTGTAGAAAGAAAAATTAGGACATGTTTCAAGTGTGATCTCAAATATCTTCCTGTTATATTTCAACAGGAGCAGCCTGTCAGTTGATGCCTTTGTGTTCTACTGCAGCTTCCCAGAGTGTTCTAAAGAACAACTAGAGTGCTAACAGCCTTACGTATGACAAAAGTATGGCACACCTGAAGCCATCTTGATTGGAATAAACTGGTAACACTTAAAACATTTAATTTAAAAAGGAACAAAATGAGGGGGTTCATTTTGCCATAGAAATTATGGTTAGTGCTGCAAAAAGAAAATTTAGTGCATGTTTTAAGTGAGATCTCAAATCCTCTTCTATTTCATTAGAAAATTCTGACATGCAGACTGAAACAATCACTTTCAATACCAGCAGTAGACTTCCAGTTAACTCCTTGGTGAGCAGTAGCTTTACTACAGTGATCTAATGAACAACTAGAGTAATAACATTCTGAATTTATGGCAAATGTGTGACACATCTGAATGCCTTCTTGATGGAATCAAAGTAAAAAACTGAAAGCATTTCCTACTGAGGAGACTGCAGTAAATGAGGAAATTAGGAAACTTCATAACAAAGAAGTCTTCCAAGATGGCCACCAGTGAAAAAAGAGCCCAAATGTAGCACAAATATTACCCAGATGTAGCCCACATATAGCCCAATGACAAAAGTGTGCAAAACACTTTTTATTTTTTGTTTTTTGCAGTTTTATGTAGTGCAGACTGGTCAGGTATTGGAGCGTTGCATCTTAAAACATGACCGCCATACACTACAAAAACACCACTGCGCTACCCTAAACCCTAAAACACTACCCCAGCACGACCCCCTACACTACACAAGCACCAC
Organism: Calotriton arnoldi; assembly: GCA_963921515.1. Classification (NCBI taxonomy): domain Eukaryota; kingdom Metazoa; phylum Chordata; class Amphibia; order Caudata; family Salamandridae; genus Calotriton; species Calotriton arnoldi. The sequence continues at coordinate 702,653 of CAWUFW010010239.1, read as the reverse complement.
TGCACTGCCCTAAACCCTGAAACACCACCCCCTGCACGACCCCCTACACTGCCCGAACACCACTGCACTGCCCTAAACGCTGAAACACCACCCCCTGCACGATCCCCTACACTGTCCGAACACTACTGCACTGCCCTAAACCCTGAAACACCACCCCCAGCACGACCCCCTACACTGCACGAACACCACTGCACTGCCCTAAACCCCAAAACACTACCCCCAGCAAGACCCCTACACTGCCCGAACACCACTGCCCTAAACCCTGAAACACCACCCCCAGCAAGACCCCTACACTGCCCGTACACCACTGCACTGCCCTAAACCCTGAAACACCATCCCCAGCATGACCCCCTACACTGCCCGAACACCACTGCACTGCCCTAAACCCTGAAACACCACCCCCAGCACGACCCCCTACACTGCCCGAACACCACTGCACTGCCCTAAACCATGAAACACCAGCCCCAGCACGACCCCGTACACTGCCCGAACACCACTGCACTGCCCTAAACCCTGAAACACCAGCCCCAGCACGACCGCCTACACTGCCCGAAAACCACTGCACTGCCCTAAACCCTGAAACACCAGCCCCAGCACGACCCCCTACACTGCCCGAACACCACTGCACTACCCTAAACCCTCAAACACCAGCCCCAGCACGACCCCCTACACTGCCCGAACACCACTGCACTGCCCTAAACCCTGAAACACTAGCCCCTGCAAGACCCCTACACTGCCCGAACACCACTGCACTGCCCTAAACCCTGAAACACCACCCCCAGCAAGACCCCCTACACTGCCCGAACACCACTGCACTAAAGCCTGAAACACCACCCCCAGCAAGACCACCTACACTGGCCGAACACCACTGCACTGCCCTAAACCCTGAAACACCACCGCCTGCACGACCCCCTACACTGCCCAAACACCACTGCACTGCCCTAAACCCTGAAACACCACCCCCTGCACGACCCCCTACACTGCCCGAACACCACTGCACTGCCCTAAACCCTGAAACACCACCCCTCAGCACGACACCCTACACTGCCCGAACACCACTGCACTGCCCTAAACCCTGAAACACCACCCCCAGCACGACCCCCTACACTGCCCGAACACCACTGCACTGCCCTAAACCCTGAAACATCAACCCCAGCAAGACCCCCTACACTGCCTGAACACCACTGCCCTAAACCCTGAAACACCACCCCTACACTGCACGAACACCACTGCACTGCCCTAAACCCTGAAACACCACCTCCAGCAAAACCCCCTACACCGCCTGAACACCATTGCTCTGCCCTAAATCCTGAAACACTAGCCCCAGCATGACCCCCTACACTGCCCAAACACCACTGCACTGCCCTAAACCCTGAAACACCACCCCCAGCACGACCCCCTACACTGCCCGAACACCACTGCACTGCCCTAAACCCTGAAACACCAGCCCCAGCAAGACCCCTACACTGCCCGAACACCACTGCACTGCCCTAGACTCTGAAACACCAGCCCCAGCAAGACCCCCTACACTGCCCGAACACCACTGCACTGCCCTAAACCCTGAAACACCAGCCCCAGCATGACCCCCTACACTGCCCGAACACCACTGCACTGCCCTAGACTCTGAAACACCAACCCCAGCAAGACCCCCTACACTGCCCGAACACCACTGCACTGCCCTAAACCCTGAAACACCAGCCCCAGCATGACCCCCTACACTGCCCGAACACCACTGCACTGCCCTAAACCCTGAAACACCAGCCCCAGCACGACCACCTACACTGCCCGAACACCACTGCACTGCCCTAAACCCTGAAACACCAGCCCCAGCACGACCCCCTACACTGCCCGAACACCACTGCACTGCCCTAAACCCTGAAACACCAGCCCCAGCATGACCCCCTACACTGCCCGAACACCACTGTACTGCCCTAAACCCTGAAACACCACCCCCTGCTTGACCCCCTACACTGCCCGAACACCACTGCACTGCCCAAAACCCTGAAACACCACCCCCTGCAGCACCCCCTACACTGCCCGAACACCACTGCACTGCCCTAAACCCTGAAACACCACCCCCTGCACCGCCCCCTACACTGCCCGAACACCACTGCACTGCCCTAAACCCTGAAACACCACCCCCAGCACGACCCCTTTACTGCTCAAACACCACTGCACTGCCCCAAACCCTGAAACACCACCCCCAGCACGACCCCCTACACTGCCCGAACACCACTGCCATAAACCCTGAAACACCACCCCTGCACGACCCCCTACACTGCCCGAACACCACTGCACTGCCCTAAACCCTGAAACACCACCCCCTACACTGCCCGAACACCACTGCACTGCCCTAAACCCTGAAACACCACCCCCAGCACGACCCCTACACTGCCCCAACACCACTGCCCCTGCCCTAAACCCTAAAACACCACCCCCAGCATTACCCCCTACACTGCCCAAACACCACTGCACTGCCCTAAACCCTAGAACACGACCCCCAGCACGACCCCTACACTACCCGAACACCACTGCACTACCCTAAACCCTCAAACACTCCCCCCAGCACAACCCCCTACACTACCTGAACACCACTGCACTGCCCTAAACCCTAAAACACTCCCCCAGCACGACCCCCTACACTACCCGAACACCACTGCACTGCCCTAAACCCTAAAACACTCCCTCCAGCACGACCCCCTACACTACCCAAACACCACTGCACTGCCCTAAACCCTAAAACAATACCCCCGCATGACCCCTACACTACCCAAACACCAATGCACTACCCTAATCCCTAAAACACTACCCCCCGCATGACCCCCTACACTACCCTAAATCCTAAAACACTACCCCGCACGACTCCCTACACTACCCAAAGACCACTGCACTACCCTAAACCCTAAAACACGACCTCTACACTACACAAACACCACTGCACTACCCTAAACCCTAAAACACTACCCCTACACTACACAAACACCACTGCACTACCCTAAACCCTAAAACACTACCCCCAGCAGTACCCCTACAATACCCAAACACCACTGCACTAACCTAAACCCTAAAACACTATCCCCAGCAGTACCCCCTACACTACCCAAACACCACTGCACTACCCTAAATCACTACCCCCAGCACAATCCCCTACACTACCCAAACACCACTGCACTACCCTAAACCCTAAAACACTACCCCCAGCATGACCCCCTACACTACCCAAACACCACTGCACTACCCTAAACCCTAAAACACTCCCCCCAGCACAACTCCCTACACTACCCAAACACCACTGCACTACCCTAAACCCTAAATCTACCCCCAGCATGACCCCCTACACTACACAAACACAACTGCACTACCCTAAACCCTAAAACACTACCCCCAGCACGACCCTCTTCACTACCTAAACACAACTGCACAATTTGTTACAGGCATTGCAACGCAGGCCTGTGGTGCTTACTGGAAGTACCTAGTGGGCTAGTTGGGCCCCAGGGACCCTCAGGATTCAAGGTGACCTAATCCCCCAACTTAAAACGCACCACGGGGCGCGTTTGAACAGTGGTGAAGGGAGGGGCGGGGCCTCAGGTGACATGTGCGCAAACACGCCCTGTGGTGCGTTTTAAGTTGGGGAATTAATTCCCTTTGAATCCTGAGGGACCCTGGGGGCCAACTAGCCCACCAGGTACCTTCAGTAAGCACAACAGAGTTGCGTTGCAGAGAGGTGAAAAAGGTGCGTGGCCTCGGAACGCCTCTCTGCAACTCAGCTCTGTGGTCCTAACTGTAGGTACCTGGGGGGCTAGTTGGGCCCCAGGGACCCTCAGAATTCAAGGGGACTTAATCCCGCAACTTAAAACGCGCCACGAGGTGCGTTTGCACACATGTCACCTCAGGCCCCTCCCTTCACCACTGTGCAAACGCGCCCTGTAGCGCGTTTTAAGAGGTAGTTTTAATCCCCCTGCCCTATTATGTACTAGGGACTTGCAGAGGAGGTCATGCTAATCACAGGGGTACCCCAACGCATAGTGTTCCCTAGTGTATGTAGGTGTTTTCACTGTATTCTAAGTGTCTTTTAGCATAGCACTGGCTCTGGTTAGTCAGAGTCAGTTACCACCAGTACCCGTCTGAAAAAGTTGTGGGCACAGGATGATTTTGCAACAAGGCCTCTTTCTGCTCCTCTGTTGGTTCTTTCTGCACATCTTTTGCTTCTTTCTGTTCGTTTTTCTTCTTTCTTCACATGTCCTACCTCTGTAGGCATAGTTAGAAACTAGCATTTAAAAAAACCTTTGAAATTCACTTAAAAAATCATAGGTTTCAGGCACGTTATAGTTAGAAATTAGCATTTAAAAAACCTTTGAAATTCACTGAAAAAACCATAGGTTTCAGACACGTTATAGTTAGAAATTAGCATTTAAAAAACCTTTGAAATTCACTGAAAAAACCATAGGTTTTAGGGACAGTTATAGTTAGTTGGACATTTCACTCGTACAAAACCATAGAAATTCCCCCGTTATAGTTAGTTCAGCTAACTATAACTCGCGCCCGCAATGCACTGCTGATGACGTCACATATTACATCACTCATGACATGGTCAGTGACATCACTGATGACATCACTGATGACATCTCAAATGACATCACTGATGACATCGTCCATGTGATAATTTCATGCATCTTCTCACACCCTAATATAACTTTTGATACACCCACTCTAAATTACAGACTGCCATTCTCAAAACCATAGACACTCCAACACCAAAAACTACATACCCACACACTGATTCTTAGGTCTACACACACATCCACTCACTCACCCGTACAGTCACTCATACTTAGTCACTCAGTACAGGACTATCATATGCACTCATACACCTATATAAACACTCACACACCGCCACTCATCCATAGAGGTACTCACACACCTAGTCAGTCATGCAAAAACTTAATCACACACCCATTTACTCACCTATACAGTTATACACACACCAGCTCACTTACTCATACAAATACTAGCACATTCTTACGCTCTTATACAATCACTGATACAAGTACACACTCATCCATACAGCCACTCTCACAATCACACACTCTCACTTATAGCCATTTATATACTCCAACACACATATATACTGCCTTTCACATATGTAGTTACTCACACATGTACCACTGAGATATACATTCAATCACTAACACACCCATACACACACTCACCCACCCATACATTCCATCACAGATGCACTCTTGAAACCATGCACCCAGTGAATCACCAACTCACACATCTATGCACAGAGTCACACACACCCCACCCACACAAACACTCAGGCACCCATACAGATACTCAGACAATCAATCAATAACCCATGTAGACACTCATGTAGCTATTCAGAAAGCCATGCAGCCGCTTACAAACCAACAGACGGATACAGACATTCACACAGTTTAGTCACTAACCCATGCATTCAGTAAGATACATTTAATCACTCACTTGTAGAGTCAGTCACTCACGTACTAAATCATCCATTCAGGCACTTATACACCCACTCATTCTTCAATACGCCTTTCCCTATATATATTAAACATATTTAAACTTTACAGAAAGACACAGTCACTGGATGATGTCATCAGTGATGTCATCAGTGATGTCATTTGAGATGTCATCAGTGATGTCATCAGTGATGTCACTGACCATGTCATGAGTGATGTAATATGTGACGTCATCAGCAGTGCATTGCGGGGCGCGAGTTATAGTTAGCTGAACTAACTATAACGGGGGAATTTCTATGGTTTTGTACGAGTGAAATGTCCAACTAACTATAACTGTCCCTAAAACCTATGGTTTTTTCAGTGAATATATATATATATATTCCACCGCACAGCAATGCTTCCGCAAAGCAATCGCCTCACCCGAGCCTCTTACGACGGCGTTCCACAGCAGGATGGCGAATCCTCAACATCACAAAACGCGCTGGTTGTAGGTTGTAAAACAGCACACCGTGGCCCAATCTTTTGCAAAGCGATTTCTTTATTTAATGGTCTGACACACTCTATGCGTTTCAGGGAGACCCCTTGATCACGAGTGACTGTCATAGTTTTTTAGTGGTTTAAATAAAACATGTGATCTACTGACACAGTAGACAGACTTACAGACACGAGTTATACTTCACTCGATCGTTGTCAAAAAGTGCATAAATACAAATATATAGTTTTCACAATTAATTGTAAACATATGATAATTCTCAGGTTGGAATTACAGTGAATACGAATGTCAGGCAGACTTTAAAGGCATTTGTCTAATAGCTATTCAAAAACCTGCAATTTTATTAGTCCCATATAACAGTCAAAACATGTGCATTAACCTAATGCAGTGTATCTGACTTTAAGTGTTTCGATTCTTTTAAACAGATGGAACCTTTTACCCGACCTGCAAAATCTGCATATTATAACATCAGGCATATGCCAGAACTCGTTCCCAAGTGGGAAATTAGTAATCATTCCCCAGTGGGAAAACGGGTGACCCTATAAGGGCTAAAAAATAATAAATTCTACACAGTACTTAAAGTCAGATACACTGCGTTAGGTTAACGCACATGTTTTGACTGTTATATGGGACTAATAAAGTTGCAGGTTTTTGAATAGCTATTAGACAAATGCCTTTAAAGTCTGCCTGGCATTCGTATTCACTGTAATTCCAACCTGAGAATTATCATATGTTTACAATGAATTGTGAAAACTATATATTTGTATTTATGCACTTTTTGACAACGATCGAGTGAAGTATAACTCGTGTCTGTAAGTCTGTCTACTGTGTCAGTAGATCACATGTTTTATTTAAACCACTAAAAAACTATGACAGTCACTCATGATCAAGGGGTCTCCCCGAAACGCGTAGAGTGTGTCAGACCATTAAATAAAGAAATCGCTTTGCAAAAGATTGGGCCACGGTGTGCTGTTTTACAACCTACAACCAGCGCGTTTTGTGATATATATATATATATATATATCATATATTCACTGAAAAAAACACAGGTTTCAGGGACGTTATAGTTAGGAATTAACATTTAAAAAACCTTAGATATTCACTGAAAAAAACGCAGGTTTCAGGGACGTTATAGTTAGGCTGACATTTCACTCGTACAAAACCAGAGAAATTCAGCCATTATAGTTAGCTGAGCTAACTATAACTCGCGCCCCCGCAATGCACTGCTGATGATGTCACATATTACATCATTCATGACATGGTCAGTGACATCACTGATGACATCACTGATGACTATAATGGCTGAATTTCTCTGGTTTTGTACGAGTGAAATGTCAGCCTAACTATAACGTCCCTGAAACCTGTGGTTTTTTAAATGCTAATACTAACTATAACGTCTCTGAAACCTATGGTTTTTTCAGTGAATTTCTAAGGTTTTTTAAATGCTAATTTGTAACTATGCTTACATAGGTAGGACATGTCCAGAAAGAGGAAGAAAGGCATAGAAAGAAGCAAGAGAAGTGCAGAAAGAAGCAAGAGAGGTGCAGAAAGAGAAAGAAGAGTACAGAAAGAAGCAAGAAAAATGCAGAAAGAGTCAACAGAAGTCCACAAAGAGGAAGAAAGCTGCAAAAACAAGCAAAAAAGTGCAGAAAGAAGCAACAGAGGTGCAGAAAGAGGCCTAATTCAACTGTACCTTTCCACAGACTCATACAAAGTAGCCTAATCACTAATCCTTCTCCCAAGATGTCTTAAACCTCACTTTTCTCTTGAAGGTTCACTATTCATCGACTGCTCAGAATGTTAGGCCTACCTAATGTAAAACAGCAATCCTAACCATATAAATGTTGTAAGTCTGACCAAGTTTGTGAAGGTATGCATGCGTGTTTCTGCTTTTACCTAGTGACATGTTACATAAAAATAAACATACAAATACTTGAATACCTGTGTTTCAAACAGCATACTCTGTAAATTTGTGTACAAAAAGGGGTATTCATTTGTTTCTGCTCATAATACAGGGCACATGGGTATTCAATAGTATATTTGAGGGGCTCTATAACACCTATATACATAAGACATGTCTGCCTGTGCAACTGAATGACAGAGCAGAACTGAGAAGGTTTGACCACCTATAGGAGAAGCTACCCGCTTTTTAACCTATCATCTTCAGATGCATAACACATGTGAGAATAAATATACAAGTAGACATATACCTCAGTCACGAGAGCATGCAGACCTTTAAACTTGACAGCTTGCATTTCCTATTTGAAAGAGGCGAGACAGAAAGAGGCAAGAGAAGTGCAGAAAAAAACAGGAGAGGTGCAGAAAGAGTAACAAATGTGCAGAAAGAGGCAAGAGAAGTGCAGAAAGAGGCAAGAGAACTGCAGAAAGAGGCAAGAGAGGTACAGAAAGAGGGAAGAGAGGTGCAGAAAGAGGCGAGAGAGGTACAGAAAGAGGGAAGAGAGGTGCAGAAAAAGGGAAGAAGGGTGCAGAGAGAGGCAAGAGTGTTCCAGAAAGAAGCAAGAGAGGTGCAGAAAGATGCAAGGGAGGTGCAGAAAGAAGCAAGAGAAGTGCAGAAAGAGGCAAGAGGGGTGCAGAAAGAGGCAAGAGGAGTACAGAAAGAAGCAAGAGAAGTGCAGAAAGAGACAACAGAGGTGCAGAAAGAGGCAAGAGAGGTACAGAAACAGGCCATAGAAGTACAGAAAGAGGCAAGAGAATTGCAGAAAGAGGGAAGAGGGGTACAGAAAGAAGCAAGAGAAGTGCAGAGAAGCAGCAGAGGTGCTGAAAGAGGCAAGAGAAGTGCAAAAAGAAGCAAGAGAAATGTAGATAGAGGCAGGAGAAGTACAGAAAGAAGCAACAGAAAGGCAGAAAGAAGCTAGAGAAGTGCAGAAAGAGGCAAGAGAGATGCAGAAACAGGCACGAAATGTGCAAAAAGAGGGAACGGGGTACAGAAAAAGGCAAGAGAGGTGCAAAAAGAGGGAATAGGGGGACAGAAAGAGGCAAGAGAAGTGCAGAAAAAGCAACAGAAATGTAGAAAGAGGCAAGAGAAGTGCAGAAAGAAGGAACAGAAGTGCAAAAAGAAGGAACAGAAGTGCAAAAAGAAGGAACAGAAATGCAGAAAGAAGCAACAGAGGTGCAGAAAGAGGCAAGAGAACTGCAGAAAGAGGCAGGAGAGGTGCAGAAAGAAGCAATAGAGGTGCAGAAAGAGGCAAGAGAAGTGCAGAAAGAGGCAAGAGAGGTGCAGAAACAGGCAAGAGAGGTGTAGAAACAGGCAAGAGAGGTGCAGAAAAAAGCAAGAGAATTGCAGAAAGAATCAACAGAGTTGCAGAAAGAGGCAAGCGAAGTACAGAAAGAGGCAAGAAGGGTGCAGAAACAGGCATGAGAAGTGCAGAAAGAAGCAACAGAAATGTAGAAAGAGGCAAGCGAAGTGCAGAAAGAAGCAACAGAAATGCAGAAAGAGACAGGAGGGGTGCAGAAAGAACCAACAGAGTTGCAGAAAGAGGGGCATGGCCTCACGTTGGGGACCGTGGGGAGAGCCCCAATGCCCTCGTGGTCCCTGCCACCTCCCCACCTCCTGCGGGAGCCAGCATTGCTTTTGGACAAGGGGAGCTGCAAACATGCAGCTCCCTTTGCCCAAAAGCAAATCTGCTTTGCTTCATGGAAGCGAGAGCAGTTTTTCTGCTCTCGCTTCCATGAAGCGAAGCAGAAGTTTGCTATGGCAGGGCTGCAGCAGTGCTCCTGCCCTGCCATAGCAAACTGCAATGTGCTGGGGGTGGGCACCCCGGGACATTGCTGGTGCTGGCACTGGGGGGTGGTGGTCCCTAGGGCCAAGGAGGGCTCCTGGAGCAACAGGTTTAAAGCCCGGGGACGGTGGTGATCTCGGGGCTGGGGGTCCGCAACGGACCCCCATATTTGAATAAAGTGTGCCCCGGGGAGGTGGTGGTCCCCGCGGCAATGTGGGGCGGCTTGAGACACCCCACACTTAGATTTTAAAGGTAGCACCTGGGAGGTGGCGGTCCATTAAAGCATATAGCCCCGGGGAGGTGGTGGTCCCCAGGGCAGTGTGGGGGGGCAGGAGCCCCCCACACTAAATTTGTTTTTTAGCCCCCCCAGGGCTCGGGGGGCCCGCAAGGCCCCCCACCCAAAAATTTTTAATGATCTGGAAGGGTGGCGGTCCCCGGGGCTGTGGGGGGGAGCGTGCCCCTGCACATTATTAATGAAGCCATGGGGAGGTGGCGTCCCCGGGGCTGCAGTGGCCCCCGCTACATAATTATATAATGCCCCAGGACCTGGCCCACCCTGGGGCTTACAACAAACAAAGCACGGGACCCGACCAACGTTTATTTAAAAAATTCTGCCGGATTCGCAGACCCTACGCCAATCCCGCTGAATTGTTTTTAAAAAAAATGCTTTTTTGGGCCCTGGAGGTCCCTGTGGGACCCCCTGAGCAGGCCTAGGGTGTCAGGGTGTTTCTACCCTGCCCCTTTTTCATAATTTATTTCACCTTTTTTCTTGTGACTCGGTTCAACCGAGTCACAAGATGGCTGCCAACACTTTTTGGTTTGAAGTGTTGGCAGCCAATGAGAATCAAGCTCGTGCTCGGGAGGGTTCGCGGATCCACCGCGGTCACCAGATATCAATATTTTTTTATTTTTGAATTTCCCAGGAACTAGGCCTAGGTGGAAAACTATGCTACGCTCGCGTAGTTTGCGTAGTTTGCGCAACTACGCGCTACGCGAATTGCACGTAGCACAGTGCAAAAACGCGTAGCGGGCATTTTTTGCTTGCTCGCGGTCCTCAACGTCAAGTTGGCGACCGCGAGCGAGCAAAATGACATCCCGGCGAGACTTTTTCCTCGTTCGCGATCAGCAACATCAAGTTGCCGATCGCGAGCGTGGAAAATAAACCTCCCGGCGAGATTCTCAACGCAGGGAGGTCAGGTTTCTCATTGCGAGTGGTCACGTATGCTTGCGACCGCTCGCGATGAGAAACTACCAGTCCGCATTGAGAAAACTGCCGCTCGAGTGCAAATCTACTCGAGCGGCAGAAAACGACCGCTTGCAGTGTGCAAGATGCCGTTTGCAATGATTGCACAGTGCAGACAAGCATCCGGCACTGTGCAATCATTGCAAACAGCATTTCCTACCGCACTACGCAGTTCGCGTAGTGCTACGCGTAGCTCGCGAAGTGCACTTCGCGTAGCAAAGCGTAGCGCTACTACGCGAACTACGCCCAGGGTTACCAGGAACTACTGAACGGATTTACACTATTTTAAGCAAAGAGTGCACTCTGGACCAAGAGCTACCTCTCTGCCAATTTTGGTGTAATTCCATTCAGCAGTTCGGGCTTTAGCCACAACAAAAGTTTCCTATGGAAATTAACATGGAGAAAACGGGTTTTGGGATCCCCTTTTTTCTCAGCCCCCACTTGACAAATCACCCTGAAACTTTAAAGACAGGAGCTGACCTGAGCAGGGCATTCGTTTTGAAAATTTCCCGAAGATTCGTCAAACGGCGCCAAACATATTGGCAAAAGACAAAATGCTTTTTGAATATAAACAAGGTCCTAACTATAACTACCTACTGGCGACCGCCAGTAGGTTATATATATATATATATATATATATATATATATATATATATATATATATATATGGACAGGAGTTTTCCGTGTAAACCCTCGATGATTTACGTCAGAGTCCCAGAGGGTCACAGAAAGGCAGCACTTACATCAGCAAGCCCAGGCAAGTTAACGTTGTTCACTTATCATTTATTTTTCTTTTTTCATTTTCGTTATTTCTCCAGTGTAAGCATGCAAAGTGCAGAGTTCATCAGAAAACAACAAGACGACCTATATATATATATATATATACACAAATATATATTTAGATATATATATGCACACACACACATATATATATATATATATATATATATATATTACCTTTCACTTTATTTCTCCAGGGAATGGCATTCTAATCTCTCCAAATATGTAAGTAAATGTATTTACCATTAGCAACATTAGGTTCCAGAAGGGATTGTCCTAGCTGTGAATCTTGGGATCTGACTAGTAAAGGTCCAGAAGAAAGCCCAACGACCTACCTAGGCGCGAGACGGCTGAAGCATGTAGACCACATTGTGAGATGTGAAGGGTTAATAATCTGTCCTTAGCACATTCAATTGTTTTTTAATCGTACCCCCATCCCTGTTTTATTAAAGTGCCACTTCCTTGGGATAGGGGGTAACTTTAATTCACTCTTACAGATCCCACCACATTTCTATATTCAGACACTCTTCCTACTGGTGAAGGTAAGACCCGATGATGAAACGATCCGCTAGGAGTACATCAGTGGATATCATATACACCAATGGTAGAAACTGGCAGGTGAGGGTCTCCAAGAATGTTTCATAGAGGCTCTGGTTTTTAGAACAGTGTGGTTTCACTCCCCTTTGATATTTTGGTTCACTACTTATACCTGATGCCCACTTTGAATAGGGAGGAGCTTCTAGACACTCCCTCCACAGAGGTGTCTGGAATTCGCTTGCTCCCTACCATAGCCCCAGCTTGTCTGTGGGCACAAAAGACTAGTGAGAAACCCTTTGTGAGTATGCCGAGGCAGAGTATTGGTGATGTGCAAGTGTGGTAGGTGACAGCTCCTCTCCCTCATCCTGACAGAAATGGCCCATCCTGACAACAGCTATTCCCCCCTTTGTCTCACAGTCTGGGAGTAATACACAAAGACAAACTGCCAGCTACACCTAGTTATGTGACCCAGGATACAGGCTGCTGGCACCAAAGGGTTAGGGCAATAAAATATCAACTTTTTAAAAGTGTATCATGTTCCTGATTCTAATGCTGACCACATTGGAACTTGCTGACCTCTTTTCCTCCATTGGGGTAGTATCTCAGCCCCCTGAGCCTTTCTGCAATATTAAGGTATCCCCTCCGTTGGGGTAGTATCTCAGACCTTAAGCCATTCTGCATTATAAAGATATCTCTGACTCCCCAAGCCTTTCCACATTATTAGGGTAGAATCTCAGCTCCCCCCCCCACGACCAGGCGCATTCCCACAGAACCAGTATTGTATTTGTTTAGCATCAAAAGTGAATCGGTTTATTTTCAGAACCAGTACTTTTCCTGTTTAACATCAAGTATTTATGTATGTACTGGTTTGTTTTCTTCTCATTGAGCAGCATGTTGCTACCTGTACTCATGCTAGCTTGTTCACCAGCGGTTTGCCGAAGTCTTGTGGGACTTTGTGTTCCTGCAAGATCTCAACAAATCTCGGCAGCCATTTTTGGGCCCAGCAGGATTTAAACCTCACCCAGAACCAGCACCCTGCTTAGCCTCACGTCATCTCCAGAGGAGGGACCTCACTTACCGAGTCACTAAAGGTCTTCAATTCAGCCTCTGGATTTCATCAATCGTGGACTCCATCCTCGATCTCCAGCACTGCTGACCTGAAAAGAAAGAACAAGAACGCCACACTCATGAAGAGTCTAACCAAGGTATTCTTCACGACTCATTATGTGTGTATAAAGACTGGAAAGAATAATTTAGCAAAATCTGAATTAGAGACTGCTTCAGAGACTGATATATTACCAGCACTTGTTTGACACTCACCTTGGAATCCCTAAACTATGTGAAAAAACACTGTGTAGCTAAGCGATCTCCAGCATATAAACAGCAACCACAGATTCTTAAAAGGTACTAATAGAAAACCAGGTAACAAACATATTGAAAGTGTAAAAGAATTGTTGAATATTGCATGATTCCTCTGTATGATATTAAGTTACTATGTATATCTTGCAGATGAATATCATTGCTCTTGAAAGAAGTTATTCGCAGATGCTCCCTCACCCCAAGGTTTCATAGCAAAACGTACGAAGGCAACCAAAGAAACATGCACACACCCAAGCTGCATCACAGGTAGAATCAAAGACACCACTTACTCAAAGTCTAATTAGGAAGCCTAAAGAAAAGCTCAGTGAAATAATTTATGAGTTGTCTCTTAAACGTATGGTCGACAGCTATTCCCTGGCTATTACGCAACTCCAGTTCAAGAAGCAAGAATCTCTTTCCTGCTGCTGATCATCACTGCTTGCTGTACACCATTCTCAAGGAAGGATGGTTGGGGTACAGGAGGTGGGTTCTTATCGTGTCTGTGTAGCCACATCGTGGGCTTTACGAGGTAAGTGTCTGTGTTGCTATTCTAACCAAGTGGCATTTTTAGAACTGTGACTTAAAATCCAACTTTAGCATTAAAGAGGGTTTTAAATTACAACTTTAAGAGACCAAAATCGACTTTCCTAGCTTTTCTCAATTGAAAGTTATCACTTATTAAATGCAATAAGGTAATTCCGTGTTACCCTATGGAAGAGATAGGCCTTGCACTAGTGAATAATTTAAGAGTTTTTCACTACCAGGAGGACATGTAAAGTTAAAAGTAAATGTCCACCTTTTTAAATACACTGCACCAAGCCCAATGGGCCATTTAGCGCCTAGCCTAGGGGTGTATTAAAAAGGAAGGTTTAGGTCTGGCAAAGGATTATTCTGCAAGGTTAAAATGGCAGTTTAACCTGTACACCCAGGCTGCAATGGCAGACCTAAAACATATTTAAAGGGCTACTTAAGTGGTGGCACAATATGTGCTGCAGGCCCACTAGTAGCATTTAATTTACAGGCCTTGGGTACATGTAGTATCACTTTACTAGGGACTTACGAGTAAATTAAAGGTGCCAATTAGGTGGAAGCCAAGTTTACCATGTTTTAGGGAGAGAGCATAATCACTTTAGCACTGAGTCCTAAGGTCTGCAGAAATGAAGTCAACAAAAACAGGAAGATTGAAGATCCAACAGGTATGGATTCACAGATGCAACGGTGCACCCAAAAGGTCTTTCAGTTAACTGTACTGTTGTACAAGGTTACAGTGCAACACACAGGTGTGAACGCAGTTTCTTTTATGTACACTGCGGTGCCATTCTTCAAGTGGGTATTTACTTCCTGGACAGCTCGATGCACAGTGTACTCCCACATTACATGTGCACTGCTTGGAGGAAAGAGCAGCAGCGGCCATACCAACAGTAGCGTTGCCACCAGCCTGTGCCTCAGATTAACCTTCTTGTGGTAAAGACTAACTAGGGCCTTGGCCGATCAAGTGCTGTTGGGTCAAAAGGCTGATGGTAATGCAGTGGAAGCAGCTAAGTACACCCGTGCTCCCTGAGGTGTAAGGTGGCTGCTTCCCAGCACCCATGGTACTCTGCGTTCTCTGTGTGTATCTCCATCCCTCACCTGAAGTCCGGGGACCCGGCTCGGCCAGGGGGGCATTGGCAGTGGCAATGGGGAGTTTCCTGGGCTGCGAATGCAGCAGGTGCTGACCCCCAGAGAGGTAGCTCCATTACAGCTTTCTGTGCACACCCCATGGCCTCCCCTCCACACCAGACCAAGCTCTGTCAGGGCAGTACAGTACTGCCTTTGGGTTAAGCTTGACAAGAGCAGTCATTGACTTGAGACAACAGGAGTCTTCTGTCCTTCCCTTTCCATACCATTCTTGAGGAGTCTTTAAGGAGCAATCAACACACTATCCAAGGAACCATGGTGGAAAAGAAACAGTTCCTAACTGATTTTTATTTTCTTCCTAAACTTCCTCAACTGCACCAGAACTGAATTTGCTTCTAGAAGCTTTACAGGGGAAATGAAGGACACCTGTTCCTAACGGTCTTACAGTGGTGAGTGCTTTAAAAATTAAATTAACACCCACTCAGCAACCTAACCGGACTGTTTCAATTGGTCGTTCCTGGTTCTAGTTTCAATAGGACTACCCATAAGAGAACCCTCCATATACACTGAGAAAGTTAACATTTTTGACATAAATTTACCACATGACAATGTAGAAATGTATCTTAACATTAACGTAGGAAATGCGTGTCAATATAAAGGTTAGAGAAAATGTGCTTTTATTAAGCATGCAAAAAGAGAAAAATGCTGCTTATTTTTGCAGAAAGCTGCCATTTCTGTCATTGTTTCACTGCTAGGCCTCAATATTTTCAGTTATTTATTCCTTTACCTTCAATAAAATAAATACCTAAATGTAAATGCAAATATAACATTATAATTGAACTGTAGAACCTAACATCTTCACAAAATGTACTGTTTTCTGCAAATTTATTTATTTCCTTCCTTATACCGTATGACTTCATCATATTTTACACAGTTACCTCTGTCACATGTTTATAATGAACAAGTATATTGCTATTAATTTGAGTCTCATTATCTAACTAGGACATGCTAGATATTAATGTTTCATTTCATAGAACAGCCCATTGTTACACAAGAAAACACTGAACAGCTAAAAGAGTAGGCTTACAAAGGTTCTCATGAGAACCTTCCTCGATGTATCTTTTTGAAATACTCTGTAGCAACGTTCAAATAACAACATGTCGACATGGACGTTTATTGTGGGAATTGTGAGAGAAGAAGACGAACCACTGGAAGATCTTTTCCTATTGGCTAGAGATGATCCAACATTCAGAGTTTGCAACGTTTTGTGCTTTTCTATATAGTACGCCCCCTGCCATGCCCTCTAGCACTTGACTATGCTACTCTTGCCAGAAATTGCAGTGAGCTACTGCTAACAGTGATTTTCTGTTATTCTGACGCCTTTTTGGAGATTTTCTTCATTCTGATCATAGTTACTGCTGTGATTATTTCCTTATACCTGTGTTAACGGTTGCTACTGCAGCTGTTAGGGATCTCGGCTGAGTTTACAGAAATACTCTTTATGGGAAATTCTGCCTCTTATAGCTACTAGCCTGTTGCTTCAAATTCACTGTTGCTCTCTTCCAAAGGAACTCTTTATGGGTTCTGGCTAGGATAAATTAAGTCTTTTGAGAACCCTCTATATATAACTTTGGCAGCGATCAGTGCCACTTCAGTTAGACTAAGTTTTCCTCTGTATCATAGAAGTATGGTAAAGCTTACAGTTTGTTTGATCCAAGCCTCAACATCCCTCAACATTCCAAACTAACGCAAAATGTGAGAAGTTAGGAAAGGATCTTATTTCAGCTATCCAGCTGCCAAAAGACCAACCAGCAAATGTGGCACATTTCTCCTCTAGTAAAGCTACAATTTTGGAAGACACCCTGGTTAATCCTTCGCTTTTACCATTTATTGAGAACTTTTAAATTATAAAAAAAATTGAAAATGACCATATGCCACATAACTTTTCAATAGTAAACGTTACTACCCCTATTAATGAAAGCACCCACTACACTAGGCTACATCAAGACTGAGAACATAAAAACATTAAAATGAATTGGCCAACCACACGACTTACTGGCTATATCACATTGTTTGATTAACCAGTTGACCAGTACACAAATGGAATCGGGTCTAAGCTGAATCAAACTGGATCAAACGCCGGTAAGATTACTCCACAGAGATAATATTTGAGGTTAATAAAAACAGTAAACCCAGAAATATTCCGTAACAAAGGGAATTCACCTGTAGTGCTTCATCAATCAATAAAGAAATAAAAGAAGAGAAAAGGTACCTGTGCAGAGCAGTTAGACAACAAATGAAAAATCTATTGGATGTTATCTTATCAATAGGAGTGAAACAAATTCAAACATCATCTAAGAAAGCAATCTGGAAAACAAAAAAGACCATGGCCAATCTGTTGTGTAAACTTATATAAGCATGCAACAAAAATGTCCCCAGGCTGTTTTTGATAACAATTAATGATCTGAATAACAACCAAGGGGCCGATTCCGATCTCGGCCGGTAGGGCACCGAATCGGATTCGGCTTAACCGGATCCGATTCGGAGCCCTATTTCCCGACCGAGTCGTACGTGCGTCCGGGCGAGCGAGTACGATGCGTGCGCTCGCGAAATCTCCGACCGACTCGTTCGCAGGACCCGACCGCTCCGACCGACTCGCACGGGGACGACGCGCACCGCGCAATGGGGACGTTCCCCAGCCGGGTAAGTATGATGCGCACCTCGACCGCTCCGACCGACTCGCGCAGTCTGGCTCCAAGGAGCTGTCGGAGCCGCACTTTGGGGGTCCGTGTCGGACCCCCCTGGAAGCCTAGGTGCGCGAGTCGCACACAGGGGGGACCCATGGGTCCTCCCTACACGTGCATGTACGGTGTGACTTGCATCGACGCGAACACGCTGTAGGGGGCGCCCTTGTTCGCGTCGTGCCCATTGAGTCAATGGGAGCCCGTGTACGCGTCGTACGACTGGCTCCCATTGACTTCAATGGGAGTCCGACCGAATCGAGTCCGATAGCATGCGAACGCATCGTACTCGTCCGGTCGGACTGCTAGGGTCCGATTCGGTCGGATATCTCTCCGGGTCCGGCTCGGTCGGGGAGATTTCCGGCCTGAATCGGAATCGGCCCCTTAGTGTCTATGTAAAATCAACTTATTTCTGAAAAAGATTGGATTGCATTCTTTGAAGCCATGTATGGCAACACATACTTACATTGCCCATCTGAGGCCATTCCACCAGAAACACCATTGACAGACTGAACTGAAAACACTCAAAGCCCTGTATTAAAAGAGTACCCACTGGATGGAGGTGGTGTTGAGGCCACCTACGATGGCCGCCTAGCGGTGAAGCTCCGCGGCACTCCGGCTACTTGACGGCATTTTTGGCGCCCTTTTGATATGCAGATGAAGGAATTCTGCACTACAGGACGGTGTAAGGTAGCGTGATGTTAATGTGCTCTTTTTCTTAATTTTGTGCCTTGTTTGATGTTTTTGCGGCACTGTGAAAGCTCCCTCAGTTGCGGCCACCATTTAGATTTTTTTTTTTCGGTGCGGAGGGAACGTCGAATGCATGTCGAGCCCCTTCTAAGGCTGCCAGGATATACATTGGACTTTTACCTAGGATGGAGTGCAAATGTTAGGAGGATACTATCTTCACTGGCAATGTAAGCTGGGGCTTGAGGAAGGTTTTTCTTTTCTCTTTTGCTGGAGGTTATCTACTTGGCTCCTCTGGCAGTCTCTGCATCGTTATTATGCACAGCTCTTGTGGCAACGTAAGTCCTTAAATAATATGTCCACATAGAGATGCTTGTTGAGCTTATTCTATATTTTCCTTTTCTATGGGAAGATTAAAGAAGCCGCAGTTTGTTTTTACACCCAAAGTGCATTCCTCCTCACAATCATGGGCCAGATCTCCTCCTGCTCTGCTATCCACAGATAATTTAGGCTAAAAAAGCATGGCTACTTCCACTGCCATTCGTACGGCCCCATTGCCATCCACAAGTAAATCTCAGTCACCCTCTTCTGCTTCTATGAGATTGAAGCAAGACCCTACTTCACCTTAAAAAGCTGTGTCTCCTGTCTCCTTAGAAATGGTGCTGGAGGAAATGTGGGCGTTACGCCCTTTTGTAGAAGAGACCAATAATCGGATACAGCACTTAGATGATAAATGGTCAGCAATGGAAAATTGTGTTTTAGTGGTGGAGCAACAGCTTGTAGACCTGCATGATGACACTAAGAAAATTTCTTGTCTGGAAAAGGAGGTCCTTAGACTTAAACAGCACACATAAGATTTGTAAAATAGGAACCAGCACAATAATCTATGACTTTATGGTGTTCCTGAATCTTTGGAGGGAAGTGATCCTGTTTCTTTTTTAACCTCCTTCCTTCCAAAATTGCTTGACATGCCCTCTTCAACCTCGTTGAATATTCAGAGAGCACATAGACTTGGTCCTCGTTCTACATCATCTACAACCCCTGTCAAACCAAGAGGGATTATCATTCTCTTCTTGAAATTTACCGACCCATTGACAGTGCTTTCTACAGCTAAGGTGAAACGGCAAGTTATGTGGATGGGTCAACAAATTTTCTTCTCTCAAGATGTCTCCAATGCTACTGCAGCCAGAAGGAATGAATTCCTTAATCTTCGAGCTCCTCTCTGTTCTTTGGATGCCAGATATGGTCTTTTTCACCCATGCCTCTTTAAAGTGACCTTCCGGAATAATACTACTACTTTTGAGGACCTAGCTGAGCTTAAAAAGTTTATTCAGGCACATGCTTTGGTTAACATGGATACAGCTGGTCCATCTACTGGTTACATTTTTTCATTTTTTTCCTTTTTGCTGGAATTGTTTGTATAATTCATAATGATTGTCCTGTATTGTTTAGTATAGCCTTTCAGTCCTCAGTGGTTATTATTAATATGATACTTATTTGTTGTCTCTCCTTACAGACCCGTCTTATGTGTTTCCATTGTGTGGCTTTTCCTTCTGACTGTTTATGGCCCGGATGTGCGGTGGATGCCTTCACTTTTGGGTGTGTCATCGTTCATGTATGGTCTCCATCCCGTATTTTTTTTCCCTTCTATTGTGAAATATTCAGGTATGTTTTTGCAGTCGTCCTTTTTTGGATATGTACTGTCTCTTCTTTTTGTCACTCATCTTTCTTTTCCCCTTTCCCTCTTTGTTTTCCTGGTTTCCTTTATTCTCCGCTGGTTGTTCTTCTCTATTCTTTCTCTATATATCTCTACTTCTCTCTTGTTGGTCTTCATATGGCCTTTTCTTATTTATCTCAACGTTATCAAGACATGTAACTCTGATTTCTCCAATATAATTTCGGGAAATATCTTGGAATATTAAAGGATCTATTAGTCAGGTGAAATGACAGAGAATTTTATCCCAACTTGGTAAATATCGTCCCGATCTCGTTCTTCTTCAGGAAAACCATCTATCTGAATTGGAAGCTTTTAAGTTCAAGAGAACCTGGGTGGGGAATGTGTTTGTATCTCCTTCACTGAACACAAAGAACGGGGTTGTTATACTGTCTAACAAATCGCTTAATGTGTCTTTATCCTTGCAAGAAATTGATGATGTGGGCAGATGGATTTTAGTTAACCTTCTTATTGATAATGTACTACTTACAGTGTTAAATGCATATGCTCCTACACTCCTGACCATAATTTGTGTCTCCTCATAGCCAGGAAATGTATACAATATCAAAATTCACATTTTATTTTGGGGTGAGATTGTAATCAAATTATGGATCCTTTTTTAGATAGGTGTTCTTCTGTCCACTTTTTGTCCCAGAGAATGCATAAACAATTCCTTTCTACAGTTAATAATAGTGCCCTGGTGGACTCATAGCGACTTTCCAACCCTACACCACAGGATTATACTTACTATTCAGCCTCTCATGGTACTCTTTCACGATTAGACCACATTTTTCTTTCCAAATCTCTCTCCCAACACCTTTTACAATCTCAGGTTTCTCCTAATATAATTTCTGATCATGCTATGGTTATCACTGACTTGGATGTGGTTCTTCCCTGTTCCTATTCTCATAGATGGAGGTTTAATAATTATCTTTTGCAAGATGTTCAATTTTCTAGCTCTTTAATCTCCTTTGCTTCAGAATTTTTTTCTTTTAATGATAATCCTACTATTTCTCCTTCTTTACTTTGGGATACTTTTAAAGCGTCGGCAAGAGATTTTATTTTAAATCATGTCTCCCAGTTGAAAAAGAGGCATGCCAAGGAGCACACTGCTTTGCTTTCTTCCATCAAATCTTTAGAACATCATATTTTTCTTCTAAATTGCCTTCTGACCTTCACAATATAGTGAAAGAAAAACTAAGATTTAACTCTACCTCTACTAATGAAGCTACGTCTATTCTTCTTCGGAAAAGTGTGAGGTATTACGGGGAGGAATAAAACAGGCAAGCTATTGGCAAATTATCTCAAACTTTGAAAAGAGAGGTGAGTTATTGAATCTGTCCTGAATGCGCAAGGTAGTCCCCTTGCTAATCACAAGGATATTTGAAAGGAATTTGTTAATTTCTATAAATCTTTGTATATGCCTGAGTTGTCGGCTCCCTCTTCTATTATTTCAGATTACCTGAGCCAAATTTCCCATCATATTCCCCCTGATTTGGACTTTTTTCCTTAGAACAGGATCTTTCATTCGATGAAGTTTCTCACGTTTTGCATGGATTAAAATTGGGTAGAACACCGGGACCTGATGATTTTACTGTGGAATGTTATCTCCACTTTTCTTCATTTCTTCTTCCCTATTTATTTCGCTTTTTAATAATTTTATTCACTCATCTACAGCTGGTACCTTCCAGGTGGCTATAATATGTCTTATTCATAAAGATGGCAAAGACCTCCATGATTGAAAATACAGGCCTATTTCTTTGTTAAATGTGGACTATAAGATTTTTGCTAAGCTCCTTGCTCTTTGTGTAGAGTCCCTACTCCCGTATCTTATAGGGAAAGAACAATCAGGATTCATTAAGGGTAGGCTTATATCGGATAATTCTCGATTATTATTTAATGTTCTTAGTAGAGCCCCTCAATTAAAATCCTCTCTTGCGGCTATCACAATAGATGCAGAAAAAGCATTTGATAGGATTAATTGGGATTTTATGCTTCAGTCATCAAATTGGCATGGTTTTGGTCCTAAGTTTATAACTTTGATTTCTCTCTTGTATCAGGCTCCTCGAGCGGCGGTATTGGTAAATGGTAAAGTTTCTTCCTACTTAGCTCTATATAGAGGTGTGAGGCAGGGATATCCGTTGTCTCCTTTATTGTTTGTTTTAGCGCTTGAGCCCTTTCTTCCCACATTCGTCTTAATGCTTCTATTTTGGGTTTTATTTCGGGAGAGCATCATTTAAAATTCGCTGCATATGCTGATATTCTTTTGTTTATTTCTTCTCCGGAGAGCTCTTTACCTGCTCTTTTACAAGAACTTTCTTTATTTTCAGAGGTCTCTGGCTATAAAATTAATAAAAGTAAAATAGAAATCCTTCCTCTTACTAAATACACCTTTAGTCAGCCTTACCTCATTACAGGTTTTCAGTGGTCTTCTGCTAAAATTAAATATTTAGGTATCTGGGTTACGAACTCCATTTCAGAAACTATACGTATTAATTTTAAGGAATTATCAACGAAAGTTAATAATATTTTGTCACTTGGAATCCTCTTTTTTTAATCATTTTGGGGTTGTGTAGATGCTATTAAAATGATGATCTCTCCTCTCTTTTTTATTTCTTTCCATGTTGCCAATCCATATCCCAAAATTCCTTTTTAAAGAGAGAAACAAAGAAAGAGAAAGAGAGAAACAAAGAAAGAAAAAGAAAGAAAGAAAGAAAATACAAAAAAGAAAAAAGGAAAGAGGGCAAAAAAGAATGATGGGAATGAAAAAAGAAAAGAAAGGAAGAATGAAGGTAAGAAGGAAAGCAAAAAATGAAGTAAAGGAAAAATGAAAGGAGGCAAAAAGAAACAAAGAAGGAAAAAATAAAGAAAATACAGCATACAAAAAAGCAAAGGAAAGGAGTTAAAACAAGTAAGAAAGAAGGAAAGAAAGAAAGAAAGAAAAATAGCTAAAACTAAGTAAGACGGAAAGAGGGCAAACAGAAAGAAAGAAGGGAAACAGTAAAAAAGGCAAGAAATGAAAATGCAAAAAAAAAAAAAAAAAGGAAAGAAGGCAAGAAAGAAAAGAAAGAAAAAGGGAAAGAACGCAAAAAAGAAAAGAATGAAAGAAAGAATGAAAAAGGCAAAAAAGAATGAAAGAAAAGAATGAAAATAGGCAAAAGAGAAGGAAGAATGGAAAAAAGAAGAAATGAAGAAAGGAATGAAGGAAACAAAAAAGGAAAGAAGGCAAAAAAGAAAGAAAAGGAAAGAAAAAATATGCAAAAAGGAAAGAAAGCAAAAATATGAAAGAAAGCAAAAAAGAAAGGAAGACAGGAAAAAGAAGACAAGAAAACGGAAGAAGGCAAAAAAAGAGGAAAGAAAAAGTAAAGGCAAAAAAGAAAGAAGACATGAAAGATGGAAAGAAAGAGTAAAGGCAAAAAAGAAAGAAGGAATGAAAGGCGGAATGAAAGAAGGAAAAAAAGCAGGAAAAGGAAAAAAGAAGACAACAAAAACAGAAATGAAATAAGGAAAGAAAAAAGGAAAGGAGGAAAGAAAGAAGGAAGAAAAGAGGGTTCACAGCATAAAATATTGGATGCTAAAACCTACATTAAACCCCACCTATGTTTAAATAAAACTGTTACAAGTATGCTGCAAATTAAGCATGATAAAGTTTGGCTTTCTTCCTGGGTAAAGTGTATTAAAGAAAGACCCATTGGTGAAACTGAGTCTAGGAACACGATATGGTAAGCTGTGAAATAACAGCCGTCCATTTCAAAAGTAATTTACAACAGCATTGGAAGGAAACGGACTGATAAAGTGCCCTGTGTTCACTTCAAATGCTTTCTACTATCACATCAGGCAACACTAGCATTAAAGGGAACTAATCTACCTTCTTTGTCGACGTGCTCATTGTGAAAGAGCTAAACGCAGTCACTCAAAGTGACGTTAATCAAAGGCTTAAGTAGGCTGACCTACTGCCCCATGCTGTAGAGGTCGAAAGCAAAATGGGAATGACACAACAACAGACAAATGGGTGAAGGGAGGTGGCTGAAAGCCCCTTTAAATCAATATAATTTTAATGCCAGACCTTAAAAAGGCAGACAAGATAGTGCTCCAGGTTCCAACGTCCTTCCGGCAGCTCTTTTGAAACAGGACTATGCTTATTGGGCTACAGTGCTCACTCCCTTCTCCAACCTTTGCATATTTTCACAAACCATTTCAAAGTCATGGCAGGGCACTACCATCTAACCAGTCTATAAAAAGGGCACCTACTGGAACCCTGCTAATTAGCGTTTAATAGAAGTTATTGACATTTATGCAAAATACTTTGCAAACTGCATCACACTCGACCTTGAACTTTGGACCAGAGAACAAGATATTTTTCTTTCACGCAAACAGGTTTTGTATGTATACCTGCTCTATACATTTTAAAGCTGCATTCAACAAAGTGTGGAGGAAATTTCTATGACCAAAATTGTGCAAGTGGAATATTTCAGACCCTTTGTTAATTGAGTTACTATACCAGTGGTGTGACATAGGCTCCCGCAGCCCCCGTGGTGCGGGCGAGCCCCCTCAGCACAGTATCCTGGCCTGAAGGCTCCTGACTGAGTGCAGAGGGGGTCCCTCGATGTAGTTTGCAGGGGGTTCCCCTCAAGTTTTGTTACGCTGGTGTACTATTCAAGTTACTATAGACCAACATGTGGGTCAAGACCAAGGTAGCTAATAGGGGAGCGATGTAAATTCCAACATCAAACAGCCTAAAGAAAGGCTGTGTCCTAGCCCCTATACTGTTAACTGTTTAGCATTTTCAGGGCAGTCTCTATGAACCACTCAAAGAGGTGCCTACAGCCACACTGAAACTGGAGCACCAACATCTACCAGCTCTGTAATACACGGATGATAACGTTCTCATCAGTAGGCAGACTCCAAAGACTCCTAGATTTATTGTCGACTGTAGAAATAAACATAGACACACTGAAAACAATCATCATTGCTAGAAGAATAAACAAAGGAATAATCGCAACAGTACAAGTTTGCAAATACTTGGGCATTATATTTGACCACCGAGGAACGATCAATGACTACAAACCAGGTTTAGAACAAAAGGCCAACTCTATGAGCCATGTCTTCAAGTATTTACAAACTAAAACCTAGGGTGCATCACTAGAGCCTTTGCCCAAGATAATATGATTTTACTGGACCTATCTGCTGCCTTTGATACTGTGGATCATACTACTCTCATTGGCTGGCTAAAGGAAATAGGGGTGAAAGGGGTCGCGATCCATCTTCTCTCCTCTTTTCTCAGTGACAGATCACAAACAGTAGCATTAGGGAAATTTAATTCCTCACCTTTTTCACTGCCATGTGGAGTCCCTCCCGGGTCATCTTTAAGCCCCACTCTTTTTAATGTTTATGTAGCGAATTTGGCCCCGCTCATTAGAAGCTTCAACTTGGAGGTAGCATCCTATGCTGATGATACTCAGTTGATAATTGCGTCAGCCAATAATGATTCTACGATGCCAAAACTGCATCAAGGTGCTCAGTGGCTGGATGAGTGGAAACTGCCTGAAGATTAACTGAGGTAAAACCGAGATCATTGTGTTTGGTAACCCTTCTCCAGCTTGGTCCACAAATTGGTGGCCTGAAAACTTGCCCCAGCCTCCTCTTCTCATCACCAAAGCTAAGAACTTAGGGGTCATTATTGATAACAACCTTAATATGAGTGCGCAAATATCAGCTATCACGTCCTCAGCGTATTATATCCTAAAAATTATAGGGAAAATTCTTCCTTTTATCTTGGATAGCCACAGGAAATCCTTAATCACTCTTCTAGTCCTTCCTAGGTTGGACTACTGCAATAGTCTCTATCTAACCATTCTAGAAAAACACATGAGTCGACTTCAACTAGTCCAGAATGCCGCGGCTAGACTGATTCTCAGGCTTCCCAAATTCCAATCCATCACTTAGGGACTTCGCAAGCTTCATTGGCTTCCCATGCGTAGTCGTGCAAAATTTAAAGCCCTCTGCTTAGCCCACAAAGGAATGCATGACTCAGGGCCGGACTTTCTTAGCTCAGCTTTTAAGAGATATAAGCCCAATAGAGAACTCAGATCGGCCAAAGCTAACCTCTTAGCTGTCCATAAATTTAAAAAGATGTAATGGGGTGGCAGAGGTATAGTCCTTAACACAATCAAACTTTGGAACAGCCTCCCGCCTCATCTCAGAGCAATCCCTTCACTAACATCTTTCAGGAAGGAGATAAAGACCTGGCTATTTAACCTCTAATCATCACCTACTGTCCGTCAGATAGCGCCAAGACACCTTGTGGTAATCACGCACTTTACAAATCTCTTAACATAACATAACAAAATCAAACTAGAACCCACCTTATCTTATGGCTTAACGTAGTGATGGAGCAGGGTTTTCAGATAAATGAAACCTGCTCGAATTGAAACCCCTAGTAACATTTTCAATTTTTTCTAACAGTGTGCAGTGAAAACACGTAGTTTTAAAAACTAACATGAGGGAAAATAATACTGCGCAAGCGCATACTAAAGCACTGAACTAGGCCGCAAATGCTTGACTAATGAAAATAAAGAGACTAATGCTACTTTTGTGCACGTTAACGTTTGCTAGGAAAAATAATAATATGGGTTGCGCATGGTTAGATGCAGCATTGGGAGGGTGCGTAAAGAAAAGCATTACAAAATGAGTAAAAATGCTTGTTTTATTCTCCGTAGAAGCATGGGTTAAGGAGAATGATTTTTACAAAATAAGCTGAAAAAGCAAAGAGAACGTGGAGGGAAGGCAAAGGCGAGCAACCTTCGAATTTACATGTGCCTGCCAAAAGCTAAGCGTGGAGACGAAAAACAATCAGCAAGTGAGGAACGTTTCCTCTGGAAGCGCACGAGTGGCACAAGAAGCAACAGATTTCGAAACATTAACAGAGAGAAGGAAGCTGAAGCCTGATATTTGTATATTTGTATTTCCTGGGAAGAGTCTGTCATGAAGTTGAAAAAACAAAACAATAGAACATTGAGAGAGATGGACATGTCGAGTGTGGTATGACAGTACACCCCCTTCCTTAACCAATCAAATGTAGAATAGCTCCTTATTTTGAAACAAGTGTGGGTTCGACATTTGGGTTTTAGGGTATGATTGAGGTGCCCAGTGGGAGGGGTGTGCTGGAGGTGCTGAAGCGGCTGGAGGCGTTTAGGCTGATCCTTGGGAGATCGTCGCCTTCGTCGGTTTGCTGTAAAGGCCTACCTGTTTTCCTTCCTGTTCCTGATTCTTGACTTAATCTTTGCCCTTTGAAATCTTCTTGAGGGGCCTTGCTGCTCTCGTGGCCAGAGAGTAGATTTCCTGTTCCTACTGGGTTAGTATAGATAGAAACCTGAATTTGCATAATCATTTGCAAATGTATTTTGTTTCTGAACCTTTTCTCTCTTCGCCTTTCGACTCCTTCAATGCACTGTCAATATGATGTGAATTTTGTCATTTCCTTTGCTAATAATTTACTCAATGATATTTCATGATTTGTACTGTATATTGGTACTTGATGAGCATTTATTTCACATTATTTAGATAAACATTATAAATATACACATTGAGTCCGTTTTTATTTAGAGTGAGTTTATAGATTATTGCCTATAACTAACCAACTATAAAATAATGTCATTGTCACATTATTTTTTATGAGAAATGCAGGTTCTGTTGGAAATTGGTAAGTTACGTACGAACTTTGCATTACACTGAACCCAGCGTGAAGGGACTATGTTGGGTAATGTAATTGGGCCTTGTTTATAGCAAATTTATTGATCCCTGATCGC
This sequence comes from Calotriton arnoldi, assembly GCA_963921515.1. NCBI lineage: Eukaryota > Metazoa > Chordata > Amphibia > Caudata > Salamandridae > Calotriton > Calotriton arnoldi. The sequence goes on along the minus strand of CAWUFW010010239.1, from coordinate 674,451 downwards.
TGCATCAGTTTTGGTAGCAGAGGATGGTTACTATTGATTAGTTTGGTAATAATTATTGATTGATTCTTGGTTATTAATATGAAAAGTTAGTTTTTTGTTTTATGTAGTCTGGAAATACGGGTACGGAGTTGCCTATGATCCCGGGATCATGATAATGATGTTAGTTTAGCCTCAATAGCAGAGGAATAGTGTGGAAAAGTATCACACTGCAGAAGTACTTTGTTGTTGTAATATCAAACAGTGAGATGCTGTTAATGTTATTTAGGGATTTAGGGCCAGATGTACGACCCGCCAATTTGCGACTCGCAAATTGCGTCGCATTTGCGACTCGCAATTTGCGACTCGCAAATTGGTATCCACAACAGTGTGAGACACTGTTTGCGATTCCCAATAGGGTCGCAAATTGCGAGGCTCATGAATATTCATGAGCCACTCGCAATTTGCGACCCCGTTTGGAATGGCGAGCACTCCCAGGGATGGTGGCCTGCTGGGCTCAGCAGACCTCCATGTCTGGGACTGCTTTTAAATAAAGCAGTTTTTTTTTAATGCAGCCCGTTTTTCTTAAAGGAAAACGGGATGCATTTAAAAAAAAAGAAATGAAACGTTTTCATTTCATTTTTTAAGGGCAGGTAGTGCTCGAAGCATGGTACTTTTAACGTGAGGATATTGGAGAACTTGAGGAGACAAATGAATTTATTGAAACCAAATCCTAGATCTATGCAGTATGAGGCGCTTGAAGAATGGGAACATGAGGCGCATAAAAGGGAGAGAGACAGGAATACATTGAGAAGGTATACAGAAGCTAGGTGGAATGATCAGATGAAAAGATGGAGGAGAGAGGTGATCGCGGATAGATTATATCCAGTAATAGTTGCTGAGGATCAGGCTGGAGGAAAATGTAAAGAGAAAAAGAATAGTGTAGAGATTTCAGAATTAAATATGGATCCAAATGAAATCGATGATGAATTATTAGATGAGATGCTATTAAAGAGACCTCCACCATATCAGGAGAGCCCGGATGGGATTTCTCCGAGTACACCGTTAATTGAAATAGAAGCTCCACAAGTACCACAAGTTTCACAAGTTACACATGTTCCGGCAGCTTCACAGTCTTCATTGGGTACTCGAGAGTTGCAGGAAAGAGAGATTGACATGTTAAATAGAACAAGAGAGGAGTTAACTCAGAAAATTAGTCAGATGAGTTTAAATGCAGAAGCATTGTCAGTACCAGTAACAATTGGTCCTATAGTTTCATTGTATAGTGAGGGTCAAAATATTTCGAGAGTGCATACATTGACAATTCCTTTGAATAATGTCAGGAATGTTAGTGGATCAGAACAAGATGAGATGAGTACCTCATTAATTGATCTTCCAGTAAATGAAAAAGTGACTGAATCATCAAAAAGAAGTGTACAGATAGATCCTCGAAAACTAGTGCAGAATGTGAGAGAAATGACTCCAGTATCAGGGGGTTCAGTGGGACCTTCGCTAGAGGAGCTAGACGATTGGATGAGAGGAATAGAAATGAATAAGTCTAAATTGAATATAGATATAGGTAGATTGAGAGTAGATCTGGAAGAAATAATTAATGGCACCATAAGTCCAGAGAGATTGAGTAAATATCAGGATGAAGAGTTGCTATTTTTGTGTAAAAATATTACATGGAAAGCAAAGAATTTACATGAGAAATTGGTAGAGGTTGCACAGGAATATGGAGTGGATATTGGGAAATCTAAAGCTTTGCAGAAAACATATAGATTGGATTTTACTGAAAAGGATTTAGAGAGTTTGAATACATCTGGTAAACGATTGCAAATAAAAGAGTTGATTAATACCTTGAAGAGATGGGGTGATGTGGAACGATGGAAAGGTAGATGGGCGAAAAAGAAGGAAGAAATGATTGCTAGTAAAAATGTGAATGCATCTTCTTTACTTCCGTTTAAAGAAACAGAGCAAGTTGAAATGATATATCCGATGAGAGAAGTTCCAGGTGGTGGATATGTTCACATTCCTTGGTCAAGACAGGATATATTGTCTTTTACTAATGATTTCCCCAGATTAAGAGAAAAGCCTGTTGAGTGGTACAAACAGATAGAGAGGTTTCTAAAAGTTTCAAAGGTCTTGTTGAAAGACTTGGATGGTTTGTTTGAGATTGTAGTTCCAGCTGATTTATGGACTGAGTGTAAAATTGCAGTTGATTGGCCAAAACAGGAATATCCTAGAGATTTCAAAACAGGAGCCTTCAGAAGAAGTGATGAAAAAATATAATCAGGTAATTACTTACTTGAAGGGTAAAAGTTCTCCAAAAGAAACAGATTGGGTTAAAATTGATAGGACAACACAGGAGTCAAAAGAATCAGTACATGCATATTATGAAAGGCTTTTACAGGTGTTAAAACAGTATAGTGGTTTTGAAAGTATAACTGACAAAGATATGGGACATTTTGTGTACAGGTTTGTATTTGGATTGAAACCTGAGATTAGTAATATGATTCAGCAACATTTTATTTGTTGGCAGAGTAAGACAGTGGATGAAATTTTGAGATATGCTAAGTATTGTAGTGATGATATTGAATCAAGGCATAAGAAATTAAAAGAGAAGATGATGTGGGCACAGGTGAAAGTGGCGCAACAAAAAGATGGGAATTATGTCAATGGTTCTCAAACAGATTTTCAAATGAAAGGACAGAATCAAAATTTTCAGAATGGTCAGGTACCTAAAATGAATGGTGTATTAAATGGAGGAAGAGGTAGAGGTAAAAATAATAGAGAAGGGGTCTCGCTTTTTGCAGCACTGTACCAGCGGCGTCCTTGCCCAGCTGTTTCCCGGTCTTGGCTCTGGGAGGACCACAACATCCAGCCTGCTCTTTCCCTGCTTGCGGCGCACGGCCGCCTACGTCACCGTTTAGCACCAGGAGGCGCCACAAAAGCTCCCGCTGGCTCCCGCAGCGCCAAGGGCGGGCCCGTCTGCGCCCCTCAGAGCCCGGGGGAGGCTGGGCTGGGCTACCTCTCTGTCATCTGGGTTGACATTGCTGGGTCATGACTCTGCAAGGTACTGGCTTTGTTTTATTTTTATCTTTATTTGGGCAGAGCCTACTGGCCTTTAGCTACACAAGGACATTCTCTGTGATTATGGGTAAGCACAAGGATTCTCGTGCACGTCCGGGGGGTGGAATAGCGGGAACGTTGGATGCTTTCTTAACCAGGGCTGAGTCGGTTTTGACCCACGAAATTCAGCGAACTGAAAGGCGACTCTCACTGAATACCCTTGTTTCCCAAAAGCGTTCTTCGATAGGCCATCTACGTATGACTAATTCCCCAGCACCCTCCTCTTTTTCTGGTCTCTCGCATGGTCTTTCGCATGCTGACTCCAACAACCTGATTGGGGCTGGGCTGTCAGTAGGCCAGGCATCTGCGCCTGTTGTCGCTGATTTTGTTGGCTCTGTCGCCCCAGAGGAGCCTACTGGTCATGAGTCTGTACCCATGCACGGAGATGCAATGCTGGTAACGTCTCTTTCTTCTACGCCATCGGGTGTGAGCTCAACTTCTTTTCTTGATCCCCTGAGCTACCAGCATTGTGCGATTCTGGCATTAAAGTGGTTTCTACAAGGTCCAAAACCACCCTGAGGGGAAGTCAAACAAGGCAAACACCAATTGTTAATAATACTCCCACGGTGAAGAGGAGGAGGGGTGGAACCGTTCAAAAGTCCAAGTCTAAATCCTCGCAGAAAGTCACCAAGACAAAACATTCAGAAGCCGTGGTTACTAACATTGAATCAGTGCCAAGCTCGCAACCCGTCGGCACTAGTAGTAACGTTTACCCATTATTTGATCCGGGCAGCAATGATGGCAGCAACGCAGATCAGTAGAAAAGACTTGAGACTATGGTTACTGTTCTTCTAAACCCTCTAATGAGTAAATTATCATTAATAGAAGAAAAATGGTTACACATTGATGGGCTATTTGGATCACTGCCTAAACCAGGGGTATGCTCTTGTAAACACTTAGGTTCTGATGTTGAAGCAGTTCTCCAGACACCTGGTGCACCTGTAGTTAAAGGTCCCTCGATAACGGTTCATATTAATTAAGGTCCCGGCTCTACTTTAGACAATTCAACCGCTAGAGCATCTAAGGTACCTAATAAAGCTATGGCACCCAATAAAGTTATGGTGGGAAATTCTAATCCAAACCCCCAGCTATGCCCCCTAGACATTGTTAATGGTCAGGTTTCTAATATAGGTCCATCGCTCCAAGTGACTGAGAGGGAGGTTGGTGGGGCACAGTTAGGTGTAGATTCTCGTCGATCCCCTACTGCGTACCAGACACTGCACCTCCCCAAAGCTTCTTCTCCACTGGTGTTGATCTTGGGAAATGTTCCCCCCCTGAGAAAGGATCAACATGAAACTACAGCCCAGCTTCTGAGCAAATCATTGCATTGGTTGACATACCATCTAACCAATAGAGGGAAAAGAGGGCCTCCTTTTGCAAACCAAATAATAATGGCCAGAAGAGTAGGGTGGTTAGGATCAACTCACAAAACCTGGGAGGGTGATTGTGTGATTTTAAATTTTAATAATCACTACACGCCAAGTACTCTTGTGGAACAATTAAGGTGGAATCCATTTAGTCATACCCAAATTAGAGTATTAGCCTATGAGCACTTTTTTAGTCAACATTCTATGCTGGACATTAGAACCAACAAACTTGGGAGGAGGGAGAATCCATCACATAGCGCACATTATTCCTCAGGAAGTAGGGGACTAACTCTTGAGAACAGATTCGCCCCCCTATGTGGACTAGATCAATGTGATTGACTAATGCCCATTGAGCATCAAACTCCATTGGCCACTAATGGGCTAGGTACGAATCAAACACCAAAGGTCCACCTAGATAGAGCGGATAACTTATCACCTGAACAAACAAGGGGCCCAGATGTGTTAAACCCAGGCACTTCTGCAATGTTATCTATAATTTCCTGGAATATAGCGGGACTTCAAGCTAAAATGGAATCCAGGGATTGGTTTGAATTGATTGACCAGTATGATGTATGTATATTTCAAGAGACGTGGTCAATCAATCCATTATTCTGATTAGGGTATCTTAATTTCTTTAAGCCAGCAATCCAAGGGCAGAGGGGCAGACCATCAGGGGGGCTAGTAATCTGGGTAAGGCAGAACCTAAATCTCAGCTCACAGGTAATCCCCATAGAAAGCCTAGACATCATGGCCATTCGTTTACAATCCAACCATAACGCCTCGACAATAGTTGCCAATATTTATGCTCGGGGTTTATCAGGTGGAAGACAGTCTGGTACAGTTGGCACCCTAGAGGATTTTTTGGGTAGATTGAAGTGTGATTCTGGCTTAATAATCGCAGGGGACTTTAATACTACTTTCAAGCCCCTTGATAGCGATGATTTCAAACTGACTGAGGAGGAAGATGTGTTATGGAATTTTCCCCCTCTAGAGCTGCCCCCCATCAAGCGTTGGACCGAGGCAGCTCTACAGCTAAAAGCACTGAGTATGGAAAAGGGGCTTAGGGCAGTAAATGGCCACACACTTTCAGATAAGCAGGGGGTCAACACTTACAACAATGGTATAAGCTCTAGTCGAATAGACTATATATTCATTAATTTAGAATACTGGTCTTCGGTTAGCGACATGGAGGTTAAGGAGAGGGCCGAAAGTGATCATAATCCCCTGTCATTAAAGATGGTTATTGCAGGTCCAACCCAGTTACCAGCTCCTTCTGTGATATGTTCCACAAACGAAGTCCTGCTCAGTAATAACACTAGGAGGGTTAAATGGGATAGGATAATGAATAGAGACCACTCATTGATAGAAATTAGGGCTGCAATTCACAACACCCTGAACGTTTTACAAACTTTAGTATCACAGTCTGAGCTGAACGGAAAAATTACAATGGTACATGAGGACCTGTTTGGTAAACTACGAACCTTCTTCTTAAAAGCAGTTAATCCCTTAAACCAGCAGCGGGGCAAAGAGGCTAATTGGTATAACAAGGACTGTAGGATAGCCTATAAAGCCCTGGCATTTGCTATAAAGCAGAATGTTCGTGACAATGTTAAGCAGGCCCGTCAGAATTATAAATCCACACTATATAAAGCAAAAAGGAACTGGGATGAGCAGAGATGGCTGGACCTTTATCAGGCCAGCCAGGGGAGGAACCAACAGTCCTTTTGGAAACAGGTCAAATGGGGGAGGGGGGCAAGCTTCAGCGCCCCACAATCACGTATCTCAGGAAATGTGGGTCTCTCACTTTGCAAATCAATTTGCGATGGAGGAAGAGGGCTCCAGTGAGGAACCCTATATAATTCCGCGAAGTTATGTTGTGCTGAGTTTTGACATAGGGGAAGTCGAAATCGCGCTGGGCACAGTTGTTAGTGGTCGGGCGCCCGGTCCCGACGGTATCCCGGCAGATTTGTTTCTCAGCGATAGGGCTATATGGCAGGATTATATACTCTTGCTAGTAAATGCTATCACAAGTGGAGCACCCATCCCTACCACCTGGAAGGGTGCTGAGATTTTGCCAATTTATAAGAAAGGAGATCGCTCACTCCCAGGTAACTATAGACCAATCAGTCTTATAGATGCCATCCAGAAAACAATAGCAAGAATGGCACTAAATAGGATTCAAGACTGGATTGTTGAAATGGACATATTGACTCCACTTCAGGCAGGGTTTCGCACAAACGTGAGCACGATAGATCAGGTCTTTCGGTTTATCATGATATACTGGCGGGTTGTTGTGCTGGCGGGAGGAGTTATCTATGCCGCCTTTGTAGATCTGAAATCCGCCTTCGACCTAGTGTCTCGTACAAAACTCAGGAAGGTGCTTGCGGACTTGGGTATGCCCGCTGAGTTACTATCTTTAGTAGAGCGTTTTCATGCAGAGAATTATGCCCAAGTCCGCTGGAGTACTCCGGGCAATTTAACCAGTAAATTCCCGGTAGAGAAAGGGGTACGACAAGGGTGTGTTTTGGCCCCAACTCTGTTTTTGTTGTTTATTAACGGGGTTGTTGATTATTTTTCCTCATTTCCAACAGAAGCACCATCAGTTGCGGGAGCAAAAATACCTATACTCATGTTTGCAGACGACACTCTCTTAATTTCAAAAACGTTGAGTGGTCTGCAGAGGGCACTAAAGAGATTTGAAGGATTTTGTAATGATCGCGGCCTGGTGATAAACGCTGACAAAACAAAGTTCATGATACTTCACAAACACCGGCCCATTAAGGGAAGGGTGGTTCTTAATGATGTAATGCTCGACCAAACTGATGTTTTCAATTATTTGGGGATAACGCTCGGGAATAAGCTTAGTTGGAAGCCACAGATTGATACTTTGGTACTTAAACATTGTCATTTGGCTGGAGCATTGCTGAAAGAACATAAGTCTTCATTGACTTAACCCATGCTCCTATTACTTAAGATTTACAATTCCAAGGTAATTGCCTCAGTAACCTATGGTGCGGAACTCTGGGGATTCAATAATTTAACGTCACTAACCCTAGCTCAAAATAAATTCTTGAGAAACATCATTGGTGTTCCACAGAGTACCCCATTGAAGCCAGTCTATTATGACTTAGGGTGTAACAGACTGGAAGATGTTGCCAGGTTTTGCCCCATAGCGTATTGGCGTAGACTGTGGACCACTCCTGAGCTGCAGCATTATGCAACTGCCTTGAAAGATGTATGGGTATCCGATACATCTTGCAAAATAAAATGGTTACAAAACATCAAAGTAACTTTGACAAATATGGGTGTGCGCCATTTCTGGGAGGACCCAGAGGGCCAGCAGTTTCCATCTAAAAAATAAATGAGGGAGCTTTATTGGTCCATGGTGGGGAGGAGGAACTCACTGTCCCGGAATCATCATCATTGATGGGGAAATTTTTAGAGCACAAGCCATGCCCCCACTATGAGAGTAATTGGGACGTTATCTCCAAACTCAGGGATAGACACCTTTATTTTCAACTTCGGGTGGGTACGCTACCCACAAATGTATTTACACGCAAATGGTGTAACTCTAACGACAATAAATGTAAGTCGTGTATGGAGCATGAGGAGACCTATTCCCATATCCTATTTGTTTGTCAGGCTTATCAGATGCTGCAACGAAAATGGTTGAAGCCCCTATGTAGGAACATGGGTGTTAGAAGTAGTGCCGTCGCACTGAGAATATTGTTGACCGACACAACCACACCGACTGTCATAGCTGTTGCCCGATTCTTGAGTTGGGTGTGGCTTATTCGGGGAAAAAATGATAATACCGCTGATCACAGTGAATCCCCGGGCAAGTAAAGGACGAATCAAAGTGTGGAATTGTATTGTACAATAGTATGAAATATATAGCAGATTTATATTTTAAAAATCTTTTAGTCTCATAATGCGATTCTAGTTTAAACTTATTTTTATGACACGGTAAACTGTTATGAAATTTGTTCTGTCTAAATCTGTGAATAGTAATAATTTCTTTTCCTTTCTTCGGCAAATTTCATCATTTTATAACTTTTCATCTTTTAATGTCTTATTTTTAACTGATTGCTGTGTGTGTATATTGCTTCTGTCTTTTATGATCTCAATTGATCAAAATAAAGACTATAAATAAAAAAAAAAAAGAAAAAGAGATTTCCTTGTCATGCGTGCGGAAAGTTAGGACATTGGAAGAACGAGTGTAAGTCCTTGTTAGGAAATAATGGAATGATTCAAAATTTCAATCTGCAGATGCAGAATGAAGTGGTTGTGAATCAACAACAGCTGCAACAGCAACAGGTAGTTACACCACAGGTTCAACAAATACAAGTACCTCAAGCTCCTATGCCAAATAATGTGAATGCTCAGGTACAGAGATACAGTGCGAATGCTGGATTTCACACGAGTGAACAAGTTGGTAAGAATCAAAATGTACAACAATATTGGTTGCAGTGTCCTGAGAGTGATTCAGATTCATCTCAATGACGGTGCCTGAGGGGGGAGGAAGAGTGCGTGCTTGGCGCATCTTTAGTGGTAGATCAATCAGGTCCTTTTGTTGAAGGGAAAGTGGAAGGTAATGATATTACATTCCCTGTGGACACTGGTGCTACCCATTCTACTGTAAGAGCAGCAGAAATTCCAAACCTACCCCTCTCTGGAGAAACTATCCAAGTTGTAGGAGTCTCAAATAAATATATTAGGACTCCAGTAACAAAACCAATAGAAGTTCATATAGGAAAATTTAGAGATATGCATCGTTTTGTGGTATGTGACACAAGTCCAGTGAATCTTTTAGGTAGGGACTTACTTTGCAAAATGAATTGCACCATCTATTGTACACCGGATGGTATTGCTTTTCAGACACCAGATGAAGATGTTGCTTTTAAAATGATGTTAGCAAAGCAAGGGACAGAAGTGAATGATTTATATTCATTACTCACACTAGAGGATTTGCCTGGTGAGTTGAGAGACACAGTAAGAACTGATGTGTGGGATTTTACAGGAAAAGACATCGGATTGATGAAGGGTGTTGATCCTATACAAATTATGGTCAAACAAGGTGCAGAGTTTCCAAAAACGCCACCGTATAAGATGAGTCCTGAGACCAGAGCAGGAGTTATTCCTGTAATAGAATAAATGATTGAACAGGGCATTCTGAAAGAAATATTAGGAAGTCCTTGCAATTCACCTATTATGGGAATTAAGAAACCAAGTGGAAAGTACAGAATAGTGCAAGATTTACGTAAGATTAATAGAATTGTGGTACCTTGCTGTCCAATAGTGCCAAACCCAGCAGTGATTCTTTACCAAATTCCTTGTGATGCGGAATGGTATACAGTGATTGATTTGTGTCAAGCATTTTTCTCGATACCTTTACATCCGGATAGCCAATATTTATTTGCTTTCCGGTTCGGAGTCCGTGTTTTGGCATGGTGCCGAGTTCCTCAAGGGTATACAGAGAGCCCTTCAATTTTTAATCAGATTTTGAAAAAATGTCTAGAGTTATTAGTTATGCCAGAGAATTCAGTATTAGTACAGTACATAGATGACCTATTGGTGGCATCAAAAACACGAGAGGCATGTGTGACAGATACAATTGCTCTACTAACCATTTGGCAGAAGGTGGGCATAAAGTGTCACCAGCAAAATTACAATTTTGTCAAAAAGAAGTTCAATATCTGGGACACAAAATTGAGAAAAGAGTCAGGAAAGTATTACAGGATCGAATCAATGTGATCTTGCAAATGGAACCTCCAAAAACACAGAAAGAAGTTTGAATGATTTTGGGCATGGTGGGATATTGCAGGCAATGGATCAGTGGATTTTCACTGATTGCCAAGCCTCTACAGAGGTTGACTCACAAAGATGTGACTGATCCGATTGAATTGGATGAGGAGAGCATGAAAGCTTTTATTGAGCTGTGAGATAGTCTTTGTCGAGCACCTGCATTGGGAATGCCAGACTATACGAAAGATTTTGAATTATTCTGTTGTGAGAGAGATGGGTGTGCACTTTCAGTTCTGACACAAACACACGGAATGGCACGTCGACCAGTGGCATATTTTTCTGCTACTTTGGACTCAGTGGCTGGGGCGTTACCAGGTTGTTTGAAAGCAGTGGCTGCTATTTGTGTGAGTCTGGAGCAGAGTGAAGCAATTGTTATGGGACATCCAGTGAAAGTGTATGTGCCACATTCTGTTGAAAGTTTGCTGACTCGTTTCAGGACTCAGCACATGACATATAGTCGTTTGACTAAATACGAGAGAGTGATTCTAGGTACTGAAAATGTGACAGTAACAAGATGTACAACATTGAATATGCAACGTTGTTGCTGAGTTCAAGTTGTGAAGAAGTGAAAGACGAGGCAGATCATGATTGTTTGGATGTGACGGAGTTGTGTACAAAACCAAGACCTGACATAAAAGATACACCACTGGAGGAATCCGATTGTGTGATGTTTGTAGATGGATCTTGTCTGAGAGACGAGAAAGGTGTATTGAGTGCTTCGTATGCTATATGTACAGTGGCCATGGTTCTTGAAGCATCCTGTCTATCAGGGATAAATTCAGCACAAATTTCTGAGTTGGCCGCATTGACCAGGGCATGTATAATTGGCAAAAATTTGAGAGTAACCATATTCACTGACAGTCAATATGGTTTCGGGGTGGTGCATGACTTTGGTCAATTATGGATGCAACATGGATTTCTAACTTCTTCAGGATCCCCAATCCGAAACAGTAAAAATGTGAAGGATTTACTGAATGCACTACAATTGCCCAAAAAGATTGCAGTGGTTAAATGTTCAGCACATAAGTCAGGAAATGACTATGTGACCAGTGGAAACAGATACGCAGACCAAGTGGCTCGTTTCTGTGCACAAAATTCAATTTCAATAAACAGAGGAAAAGAGAAAAATAATATAAATTGTCACTCTGTTCCTATTGGGCACAGGGTCAAGACTGATTTGCATATGGCTGGGTCCAAACTGGAATGGCATGGTGAGCCAAAAAACGATGAATTTAGGCCCAGAGCTCTGTACTGGTGTGAATGTATGACATTGTTCTGCATTCTGTCCATTAATTGTTCTTTTTGCATTTGTCACCCCGAGTGGGACGGGTATGCCCAGACGTGGGTCCCGTGCTCTCCATGCCACTGGAGTCAAGCTATCCTGGCTGATGTGGGCTGAAAGCCCGAAACCGGTCCTAGGATGCTTGTTTCCAGTCCAGGGAGGACCTGGCCTGGCAGTTCGGGCTGGACTGTTCCCATTGGGCGCAGGGTCAAGACTGATTTGCATATGGCTGGGTCCAAACTGGAATGGCATGGCCAGCAAAAAAACGATGGATTTAGGCCCAGATCTCTGTACTGGGGTGAATGTATGACATTGTTCTGCATTCTGTCCATCAATCGTTCTTTTTGCACTTGATGTTCTCTGAAATAGAAACCTGGGATGAAATTAAACAGTTACAGGAAGAAGCTAGTAAAGAGGAGAAAGAAATTTGGATCAAATCAGGCTGTAAAAAGAGATCTGATGATGAAGTATGGGTGTATGTAGATGAAAGACCAGTAATGCCAGACTGTCTACTTTCACAGATAGCAAGGATGTACCATGGAATAGCACATGTCGGGAGAGATGCTATGATTAGACTTTTCAAACAGTCATGGTACAATCCAAAGTTCAGGGTCATTGCAGAGAGTCTATGCCAAAGATGCACAGTGTGTCAGCAGCAAAATCTAGGTAGAAAGACTGTTGTTAGTTGGGGTCGAATTGGAAAAGCTGCTGTACCTTTTACTAGGTTGCAGGCAGACTTCATTGAGCTCCCTCCTTGTAATGGACTAAAATATGTGTTGGTTGTTGTTTGTCTGTTTTCTCGTTGGGTGGAAGCATATCCAACAAGAAGAAATGATAGTCCAACAGTTGCTAAATTGCTTTTTGAGAGAGATAATTCCTAGGCTTGGATTTCCTGTCTCTTCAGAAACAGATAGAGGAACTCATTTTAACAATGAAATAATTCGGATGATTTGTGCAGCATTACAAATTGAACAAAAGCTGCATTGTGCCTATCGACCAGAAGCATTGGGAGTGGTCGAGCAAATTAATGGCACTAGCAAATTCAGACTATCAAAGGTCTGTGCATCCACAGCACTGAAATGGCCAGATGCTTTACCCTTGGTATTGATGAGTCTGAGAAGTATTCCTGATAAAAAGACTGGATTATCTCCACACGAAACTATTATGGGGAGAGCAATGAGACAGCCGATTGTACCAGCAAATCAACTGATGAATATTACTGATGATCTGGTGCTTGATTATTGCAAAGGATTGGCTGATGTAGTGCGTTCTGTGTCTCATAGGGTTGGAGAAATTGCAACTACAACTCAGCAAGAACAAGCACATGATCTAAGTCCAGGAGAATGGGTCCTGGTGAAGAAACACATGAGAAAATCGTGTTTGGAGCCTAGATGGCACAGCCCTTACCAAGTGATACTGGTGACAACGACAGCAGTAAAGTGTGGTGGCTTACCGAACTGGATACATGCAAATCATACAAGAAGAGTCCCAAGTCCACTTGAAAGACAAGAAGAAGCAGAAAGTGTAGAAAGTGAAGTCATAGAGTCTGAAGTTACAGATTATGAAGTCGAACAGGGAACAAGTCGAATAGAGTGGGCACCAGCTACTTGGTCTCAAAAGACTGCTGTTGAGAAAGAAAAAGGGTAAGTGATTAATGAGAATCAACAGAGAAAAGACTGAATAAAAGATCTTGCGATCTTGAAAATGATGCTGAAAAAACAGTTCAAGTAAAGAAAGCAAGGAAAAGTGATGTGTGGCCAGAAAGAGTGAAAAGACTGAAAAACACTCTAAAACAAAGATCACCTGACACGATAATTGAAGTTTCAGATCAGACTGAGCAAAGTGAGTCTGAAGAAGAATCAATTCGGAAAACGAAAAGAGTGAGGGTTCCAAATAAGAAATATATAGCACCAGAATGTACATATGTAGTGTTGGAAGAAATTGAAAAAACAGATCAGAGAAGACGTTGGTACAGAGCAAAGTGAAGGAGACGGTTTTGAACCACCTTAAAGAACTGTATAAAATAAAGTGAAAAATCAGAAAAAGAAAAATCATTGAAATAATTTCAGAAAATAGAAGCAGAAGTTCTGAAGAAGATTAAAAAAAAAAAAGAAAAAGAGGGGGTAAAGAAGAAAGCCATTAAGGGGCCGATTCCGATCTCAGCCGGTAGGGCTCCGAATCGGATTCGGCTTTACCGATCCGATTCGGAGCCCTATTTCCCGACCGAATCGTACGTGCGTCCGGGCAAGCGAGTACGATGCGTGCGCACGCGAAATCTCCGACCGACTCGTTCGCAGGACCCGACCGCTCCGACCGACTCGCACGGGGACGACTCGCACCGCGCAATGGAGACGTTCCCCGGCCGGGTAAGTACGATGCGCATCGCGACCGCTCCTACCGACTCGCGCAGTCCGGCTCCAAGGAGCTGTCAGAGCCGCACTTTGGGGGTCCGTGTCGGACCCCCCTGGAAGCGTAGGCACGCGAGTCGCACACAGGGGGGAGCCATGGGTCCCCCCTACACGTGCATGTATGGTGCGACCCGCATCGACGCGAACACGCTGTAGGGGGCGCCCTTGTTCGCGTCGTGCCCATTGAGTCAATGGGAGCCCGTGTACGCGTCGTACAACTGGCTCCCATTGACTTCAATGGGAGTCTGACCGAATCGAGTCCGATAGCATACGTGCGCATCGTACTCGTTCGGTCGGACTGCTAGGGTCCGATTCGGTCGGAAATCTCTCCGAGTCCGGCTCGGTCGGAGAGATTTCTGGCCCGAATCGGAATCGGCCCCTAAGTGTGAGGATACACTACTTTGGATAGATATTTTTATAGTTTAGATTTTTTAGATATTTTGATCCTAAGTTAGATTTCTTAGTTTTTTTAATTTTTAAGAATTAATACAAATTTTTCATTAGAAAATGGCAAATACAGCAGAGACTGGACATCAAAATTTTTGTTTTAAACGTAGATGTATTAATGCTTGCTTATTTAGTATTTTTCTACTAATGTTGGTATGGTTAACATTAATTGCTATTGTGCCTGTCTTAATGGTAACTAATCACAAGAATAACACTAATACTAATGGTGTGATGAGTGAAAAAGTAGGTACTAAAGGTTTAGAGGAAGATTCACATACTAAAATAGAAAAGATGAAATATGACAGCATCTATTATCATGATAAATCAATTAATTATTTTTCATTAAATGTCTTTACCAAGTTATTGTATGAGTATGTTGATGTAATGGATGCGAGAGATTGTTATGTGTGCATGCAATTACCGTCGTCTGTCTCAGAGGGGGTGACCTATCATCGCCTACCTTTAACATATGGTGTGTCTTGTAGTGTCTTAACTAGTCTGTTCTACGAGAAAGGTAGTTTGCAGTATTTCTATTCTAACATAGATTTAGTATTCTCAGAAATTCCTATTAGAAAGAATATGAATAAAATAAATAGTGCTAGAAATGCGGAATACATGGGAGAATATTTTCATTCTACACAAATAGATACAGTATATGCACATAAACATAATTTAACCTGTAGATTACAATTTGAAGAAATAGAATTCATTAACATGGTTGAGGATAGAAGACAAGATTTCCAGAGAAAAGTCTCATGTACCTCCATGGGCTTTCAGAGAAGGAGATTACAAGAAGGGCTAGACTTACGCTGCCATGACCCTAGACTGGTATCATAGAGGAAAGCTTTGCTTGCTTAGACAAAAGACTGAATATAATAATTATTTCATTGGTTCTAGTGAATGTGATCATACCTTTCTAGTAACGGGAGGATGGGGATTAAAAGGAGGAACAGATCCTGTCTTTCCGGGAATTTATTATGAGTGTGGTAAGAATGCCTACTATAGGTTGCCTGCACATTGGTATGGGTGTTGTTATTTAGCAATAGTATTTCCGAAGATTTATCATATGGATAAGAATCATAGAATCAATGAAGTAAAGAATGGGCTAATACATAATAAGAGAGCGAGCTTTTCAGAAATAATAGGGGATGTTTTTGGAGCACTGATACCTTCAGTTGGAGTTATTTTGAATTCACACAAAATTAAAAAATTGTCCACAGTGGTTGATCGTTTATCAACAGACACTGCGGGCGGGTTTTTAATGGTTGATACTGAGATGGTTGCAATTAGATCTATGGTTTTGCAAAATCAACTTGCCCTTGATGTATTATTGGCAAAAGAGGGCGGAGTCTTCAATATGTTGAAAATACAACAATGTTGCAATTATATCCCTGATAAGAGTAAGAGTCTTGAGGGGTATATTAAGAATATTACAAATCTTCATCAAGATTTGTCTGAATTGAAGGTTGATGGTGCTTGGGAGAAACTTGGTTAGAGTTTTTCCTCTGTGGGAAATTGGTTTTCTACATTTGGGAATAGTTTATTAGGGAGAATATTAACACCTATCATTGCAGTGGTTACAGTGTTACTAATGATTTTCTTGATTTATAAGTGTTACAAATGCAAGAAAGAGACGTATGATAACAAACGAAGAGCAAGAAAGAGAAAGAGAGAAGAGATAGAACTAGAAGATAGAAGAGGAAAATTATTATGAAATGATGAGGGATTTAGATGGAATAATGATAAAACAAGAGAGAACAACTGCTGTCTAAGTGACAAATTGTATTGGTGGGTATTTGGTGATGGCTCAAAGACACCATCAAAGGGGGATTGATGGAGCAGGGTTTTCCGTAAAATGAAATCTGCTCGGATTGAAACCCCTGGTAACATTTTCTAATTTTCTAACTGTGTGCAGTGAAAAACACGTGGTTTTAAAAACTAACATGAGGGAAAATAATACTGCGCAAGTGCGTACTAAAGCACTGAACTAGGCCGTAAAAGCTTGACTAATGAATATAAAGAGACTAATGCTGCTTTTGTGCACGTTATTAACGTTTGCTAGGAAAAATAATAATATGGGTTGCGCATGGTTAGATGCAGCATCGGGAGGATGCGTAAAGAAAAGCATTACAAAATGAGTAAATAATGCTTGTTTTATTCTCCGTAGAAGCATGGGTTAAGGAGAATGATTTTTACAAAATAAGCTGAAAAAGCAAAGAGAACGTGGAGGGAAGGCAAAGGCGAGCAACCTTCGAATTTACATGTGCCTGCCAAAAGCTAAGCGTGGAGACGAAAAACAATCAGCAAGTGAGGAACGTTTCCTCTGGAAGCGCACGAGTGGCACAAGAAGCAACAGATTTCGAAACATTAACAGAGAGAAGGAAGCTGAAGCCTGATATTTGTATACCTGTATTTCTTGGGAAGATTCTGTCATGAAGTTGAAAAAACAAAACAATAGAACATTGAGAGAGATGGACATGTCGAGTGTGGTGTGACAGTACACCCCCTTCCTCACCAATCAAATGTAGAATAGCTCCTTATTTTGAAACAAGTGTGGGTTGGGCATTTGGGTTTTAGGGTATAATTGAGGTGCCCGGTGGGAGGGGTGTGCTGGAGGTGCTGAAGCAGCAGGAGGCGTTTAGGCTGATCCTTGGGAGATCGTCGCTGTCGTCGGTTTGCTGTAAAGGCCTACCTGTTTTCCTTCCTGTTGCTGATTCCTGACTTACTCTTTGCCCTTTGAAATCTTCTTGAGGGGCCTTGCTGCTCTTGTGGCCAGAGAGTAGATTTTCTGTTCCTACTGGGTTAGTATAGATAGAAACCTGAATTTGCATAATCATTTGCAAATGTATTTTGTTTCTGAACCTTTTCTCTCTTCGCCTTTCCGCTCCTTCAATGCACTGTCAATATGATGTGAATTTTGTAATTTCCTTTGTTAATAATTTACTCAGTGATATTTCATGATTTGTACTGTGTATTGGTACTTGATGAGCATTTATTCCACATTATTTAGATAAACATTATATATAATCACATTGAGTCCGTTTTTATTTAGAGTGAGTTTATAGATTATTGCCTATAACTAACCAACTATAAAAAGATGTCATCGCCACATTATTTTTTTATGAGAAATGCAGGTTCTGTTGGAGATTGGTAAGTTAGGTACGAACTTTGCATTACACTGAACCCAGCGTGAAGGGACTATGTTGGGTAATGTAATTGGGCCTTGTTTATAGCAAATTTATTGATCCCTGATCGCTGGATTAGTAGTGCCAGTTCCATTAGCTTCAGCGATAAACACATTCATTTGCAAAACCTACAAATGTGTATTCTCTCTCCAGACAAACGCCTCACAAGGCCAAGTTGTGCTGGCGGTCGACCTGTGCAACCAACAGTTGGAAGGAAAGGATGTCCTCCAATGCATTTAGTCCAGCTGTGAAAGCAGGCTGAGGTCCTAACTTTGACAAGAAATGAAGGCTATGAACTATGAATGAAAACCTGTGCCTTGAACTCTCAGGGCCTACAATAAAAACTCTTGGGTTAGAAGAAGCGTGGGCTGATAGCATACATCATACTCTCTTTAAAAAGATACAAATAAAAAGGCGCAAACGCTAGCTTGGACGACAGACATACGCTTGGACTGTTAGTACATCCTAGTTGACGGGAAACAGAATACCTTTGGCAAACGCTTTCAATGCACAAGAACCTAAAATTAATCCTGTACCTCTATGGAATATTTCTCTATAAAGAACAAGTCCCTCCTGCCCTGCATCATAATACACTCTGATGAAAGCTGTAGGATATGCGGGTACCACGTAGAGTCATCTTTGTATATCCTCTGCGCATGCCCGTAACTGAAACTGCTACCAAGATTTTTTGCTAAAGAAGTCTTTCAAAGCTTTAATTATTCGTGCATGGCACCAAGCACTACTTGTTTGCCTCAGTTGAGAGAATCTCCGGTTGAAATGTAGATGTGTAAATTTACTACGGCTGCGGAGAATCCTCCTAATCATTTAATGTGACTTGGATCCTAAAAAGTCTATTTTAGTAAGCAATATACACGGCTAACTGGCATTGCGTGTTCGCCCAACTTTCAACTTTTGTAATGATTTGAGGTAAACGAGCAATGAATCTTTCCTTCTTCAGATGGTTTGCAAATGTTGCTCTTTTTAACACGTCCGAACACAGAGCACACCAGAGAGACAATACAAATGGTTTTCTGATGTAGCCCCTTAAAACAGCCTGCATTACAGGATACACCATTCAAATTCTGCACGTCTTACGGTCGTAGTCTTAGTTTTAATTGATGTATTAAAGTTATACAACTTTACTTTTAGTTAACTGCAAATATTGCCAGCAGAGGTTGCTCATGTCTGCTCAAACATAGCAATGAACCCTGATGCAACCTCAGGCTCCACTCCAACTGGGCTGGAGCGCCATGTATAAAGTAACATGCACTCTGCCTTGCAAGGAAATACATTTATGATTTGTAAAACTTTCTGTTTCACAGGTCCACAGTAATGCTATATTTTCTTATTTATGTTCCTAATTGTATTTGTTGCATTGATAACTTTTAAAATACCCAAGAGACCTGCCAGCTTTTAGCATCTCCCAGCATTATCTGCACATTTACATACGCCCCTTCATTTGGGTGGATGATTAATTAAAAGTTGCAGGCTTTTTCACCAAATTAGATGCTGGCTTGCTTTTTTAAAGCCATAATGACCCTCTTGTTTGCTTTTCGGCTTCTATTAACTCTTCCGAGGCGTGTCATCTTTCTTCTTGTGGGAAGAGAGGAGCATTTCATTGGTGGCTGCTGGGTAACTGTAGTTGGCCTGTTCTGAACCTTTGCCTTTGCAAACCCTGAGACTGTAAAATGGGTTTTGCAGCCTGGGCCATTCAGTCCGAAAGTACAATAACGCCTCAGCCATCTGCTGGGTGACTGAATGTTGCTATTCAGTGAGAGCTAATCCTACGGTGTTTTCTTGCCTTCGCTGCAGATCTGTGAAATGAAACACAGTAACTGCAACCAAGTTCAAGTTAAGATCACCATGTTCCTCCAGCAATACCAATAATGCTGTTTGTTAATGCTATATTTTAATGTGCTAATAATTCGCTTTAAAAGTCCCTTGTGCCATTTGATACCACATGCAACTCACACCTACCAACTTATTAAAAGAAAAAATATGCACTTACATCTATTTGCTATTAGTTTTATCATTATTTTTCTCATTATGTCAGCCTTTAAATGTAGTCAGCGTTGTATGAGCGTAAGAAAGGATTCAGTAATATGTGTAAAGCAACATCACAGCACCTTAAAAAACATATTAGAGCCTTGGTTCATATGGACTCTAGGTGTGTGTGCCTTGGAGGCCATATAAGGAAATAATCAAGATCATAAATAACATTAAATGTAGGTTTATTTAGGGGAAAAAACCTGCAGCTGTCCCCGTGTAGCCTACATAGCTTGATAGACTGTAGTGATGGGGTTATACCAAACGATTGGGGTAGCCCTAGGTCCTGGGTGGATGTCTGCAATGCGTACAGTTCCTCAATGTTAAAATTAAAAAGGGGAGAGACAGGTGAAAAACGGTGCAATGTTTTGTCAAAAGAAACTTATGCAAGCCAGTCTAAACCCTCTGGTAGCGGATTTGTCTCCAAGGAAAACTCGAAATTTAAGCGATCTAAAAACCCCTACTTCTGGTCCTAAGACACATTAAATGAATAAAGATACATGCAAAAGGTGAGCTGACATAAACCTGACAGGAAACTATTAAGAAGGCAGAATAACGTCTTCTTTTGAAAGTAAACACAAATCGAAATGCCCAGTTTTAACATAAAACTAAAGGAAAAATGGTTTACACGCAAATACCCTCTCCCTCCCTCCTGGCCCCCCAATCCCCTCTCCTCCCCCACCCCGCAACAGTCACTTTCACTGCAGCTATGGAACTGTGCCAGAACCAGTCAGTGGGAGGTTTCTAAAGTGTGCAGCAAGACACCTGCTACTGGCCATTTGCTACACATAACGAAAATTCTACCATTACATGCTTTACATTAACCTGTTCAGCAAAAAATTAATTCTTCAGATTTATAACTACACGTAGAACTTTTGTTCTGTTATGTGTAATTGTAAAGCGCCCCATCACCCGTGAGGTTATTCTGATGCTGAGCAGTTTTTTGCCTAGGCCTGCCTATGGTAGGTTGGTTAATTGAAAGTCAGGTCTTCAGCTTTTTGCGGAGTTCAAGAAGAGAGGAGGAGGTACTGATGTGAAGTGGGAGGCCATTCCACGCTTTAGGAGCGATGTAAGAGAATGTCCGCCCTCTTGATCTGGTTGTGTGTATGCGTGGGATGTTTCTGCTGAGCAGAGGTGTCTGGATGGTTTGAATGAGTGTGTGAGGAGTTTGAAATGAGCACGTTTATGTACTGAGAGCAATAAAACTCCCTGCGGTGTGGTGTGATGAGTTGTGTGTGGGAGTTTCAGGATGAATCAGGCTGCTGAGTTCTGGATGGCATGTAGTTTTCTAGTGAGTTGCTTTGTGATACTGGCATACAAGGTGTTCCTGTAACCCAACTTGCTGGTGACTAGAGAATGAGTGACAGTTTTTCTAGTGTTGCTTTGGAGCAATTTGAAGATTTACCTCAGCATCTTCTGGGAGTGGAAGCAGGATGCAGTGATGGCCTTGACTTGTGCGGTCATGTCCAGTTTGCTGTCAATGATTATTCCATGGTTCAAGTTCGGCTGGCCACCAGTTGGGAGTCCTATGGTGGTGTGTTCTTGCCGAAGATCACTAGTTCTGTCATGTTGGCTTTCAGCTTATGACAGCTGGCTTTCATCAATCAATCAATCAGGGGTTGGTAAAGCGCAACTACTCACCCGCGAGGGTCTCAAGGTGCTGGGGGGCAGAGGGAGGCTCCATTGAGTGCTGGGATTGAGTCAGTGACTTCGGTCATGCATGCAGGGAACTTGTTTCTTGTGTTGGGGGCCTTGACCGAGAGGGATAGTATGAGTTGCATGTCATCGGGGTAGGAGAGGATGTTGATGTTCTGTCTGCAGGGGGATCGGATATGCGTTGAAGAGGGTGGAATTGATTGATGGATATTGAGGCATTCTGTAGATGAGTTTGCGGTCTTCGGAGGAGTAAGGCTACAGGCTGATAGCTTGTGTGCTATCCATTAAGAAGGAGCAGATTGAGCAGAGAGCGGGTCCTTGGATGCCAATCTCATGCAGTCCCCTGATGAAGATGGGTTGTGAAACCGTGTCAAATGCTGCGGAAAGGTCCAGGAGAATGGAGGACTGTCTTGTCTCCTCTGTCAAGGATCACACTGATGTTGTTCATGCCAGCAATGAGTGCTGTTTCTGTACTGTGGTTAGGCCTGAATCCGGACTGCTTGACATTAAGGAGCTGGTGGTTGCTGAGGTGGTAAGCAAGATGTCAGTTTATTAGTTTCTCCAAGACCTTTGCAGGGTATGGTAGGAGGGAAATGGGTCTGTAGTTGCAAAACGTGGCTGGGTCAGCGGACAGTTTTTCAAGCAGGGGCATGGCTGAGGCATGTTTTCAGGTGTCCAGGAAGGTGGCTATTCGATATAGGTGTGGTTGATGGGTATTAGTGCCACACTGGTCAAGAGGACTCCTTTGGTGAAGGTGTGGTGGGGGCAAGGATCAGATGAGGCCCCTGACTGATTGGCCTTCATGGTAGCAGTGATTTCAACAGAGTTGACTGAGGGCTATTAGATTAGAATTCGTTCTTTGGCCTTGATGGGGAGTTGAATTGCAGTGGTGAAGGGGTCAAGGATGAAGGTTGAAATTGCTGTATAAGGGGGTGATTTTGTTACCGAAGAATTTCAAGAGCTTGCTGCAAAGGTCTTGTGAGGAGACAATGTTGCTGGATGCGGCAGGAGCCACAGTCAAATCTTTGATGATGGTGAAGATTTCCTTGCTGCAGTTAGTGCAGCATCGATGCGATCTGTAACATCTGTGTGCTTGGTGGTCCGTATCTGCTAGTGGTAGCAACTTGAGGCTCATTTGATAATGTAATTATCAGTGGTGTCTTGACTTGTTCTCCATTTGTATTCCAGTTGCTTGCAGTGGCATTTTGTCAGCCCGAGTTCCTCTGTGTATTAGCTAGCCTGTGGTTGAGCTCTTACCTTTAGGTTGTACTTGAGGGGAGGAACATGCAGAGATCCAGTTGTTGAGGTTCTTAATGACTTTTGGGAAGTTGCGGGTGTGCTCGGGCCCACTCATCTTCTGTGACGTTTTTACAGCTGTGGTAGGTCGTTCGGGTGGTGGTAGGTCTGTGGTGGTGCGGGATGGGTATGCTGAAACTGATGAATGCATGCATGGTCTGTCCAGGTCATTGTTGCTGGCTTGTGGGCTATAATGTTGCTGATTGAGGAGAAAATCGGGTCCAATAGGTGTCCAACGGTGTGGGCGGATTCAGTAACATGCTGGGTGAAGCCAACGTTTTCTAGAAGGGCCGTAGACTTTGGGTTGGTGCCTTATTCTAGGTGAAAGGTAAGATCTCCAAGGAGGATAAAGGTGCTGGTGTTGCTGATGAGGGGAGCAACAAAGTTCATGATGTCACTGCCAAAATTGGTGCAGGGTCCTGGTGGTCTGTATACGAGGGTTCCACCCAGGGAGAAGTTGGCTGTGTTGTGTATCTTGAACGTGAGGTGTTCCATGTAGCTGGTGCGAGTGTCTGTGTAGGTGGTGGAGCTGAAGGTTACTTTGAATATGATAGTGACTCCACCTCCGGGCTTCTGCGGATGGGCTTGTCTGGCAATCTTGTAGCCAGTGGTGATGGCTGTAGTGATGCAGAGACTGGGTTTTGCAATGCTTCCATGAGGAAGAGCGGTCCCAGAACATGGTTGTGCAGTAAGGCCCATATGTCTGTGGTGTGTTTGGTGAGCGAGTGGGTTTCGAGGAAAATGCATGCAAGTGTGGCATGTTGTGTGAGTGATGCTTTGTCTATGTGAATGGATGGTTGGTTTGTGTCAGTGTGAGCAAGTGGCATGTTGTTGGTGCAGGAGTAGTGGGTGTAGGGTGTGGAATAGTACATGAGAACTTGCATTAGGCCTATGTGAGCGCTCCTGAGTAGGCGCCCCCCGCGCCTAGGGGAGGGGCGCCCTTAGTCGCGCCACAGAGCCGAGCCTCCTCCTCCGGGGGGCTGGTTGAAGGAGGGGAATCATTGGGGACGTCTCCGATACGTAAATGAAACTGAAACTTAACATTGTTATTTAAGGCGGCGGCCCAGGGATCTCGTCCTCTTTGTCTCCTTGGATCCCTGGGAAGCCGCAGGAGCATCTTAAACGAGGCGGAGTGTAGCACAGGGGTTCAAGGAGGCCGTGGCGTAGTGGTGAAAGGTTCTTAGCTCAGTTAAGTAATCTCTTGATTCCCTTTATGGGCAATGTTGCAGTTTTCCATTGTCCATTTAATTTAATTTGAAGGACATACCTTATTATGATTGGCTCACAAAAGTGGTAATATGTTTGTAACAAAGCCACTTTAATAGTCGCGGCAGGTAGCGGTGTAGGTTTGGGCGAGCCCGTAGGTGATTGGGGCGTGTGTATTAAGAAAGCACAGCCGGGGCCGCGGCGGGAGGCGGAATAGTTCTGGAGGCTGCGGCGATGGCGGAGGGCGTACCCATCTGTGCATGTCTTTTTGAGAATGCAGTAGATGATAACGTTGGGCTGCGAGCGGTTTCATAACAGGCATGCACATTTTGCTTGTGTAATATGTCCCGCATGTTTATTGATTACTCCGATTTGGTTAACATGCCGGGGTTGTGTAATATCAGGGAGGAAGGGCTACTTTTGGTTTTATTTGGGTTTGTTCACTGTCGACCAGCGGGGTTGCTAGTCAGCGGATTGCTTTGTGGATAAGGTGCTTGATTTTGTTGGAATTTTGACGGTGTGGCGCGCAGCAGGGAGACCATTCCCCTGTGTGGGGTGTGTAGGCGGTTTGCAGCGCGGGTGTAGTTTTCCGAAATATTCAGTACTACACAGCTAAAAATATACCAAATGCACAACGAAGCAATATAACTGGCTAGCGGTGTTAGACTTGAGATCGGTCAGCTCAGGTGGTCAATGGACAAACTTTTATTTCAAACGGCAAATTCTTCTGGCACATGCATCCAGTCACGCAGTATGCTACAAAGTTTCCCGTTGGGATGGGACACGTAGTTTTCATAATAAATATGGAGTACAATTGTTTTTCGTTTTTTTTTTCTTTTGTATTGTTGTATGCCACGCTTTCAGAGGAATAAAAACCATAGTTACAGTTACATGTAATTCACAAGTGACAGGAATGGGTGTAATTTTCCGTCTCTGTTGGGTTCTGAAATTATTGCCGCCAGGGGATGGCGCTGCAAGGTGCAGGGCGCGTCAGTGAGCGAGGACGGAAAGGAATGCTTCAAAAACAAAGGAAAGGGAAGGAGTTTTGCTGGAACTTTATCAGTTTGATGCGCGGCGAGGAAGCCTCTCCCAGGTGCGGGGGAGGGGTGGGGGCGGCAAGCAGCGCGGGTATGGTTTTCAGTCGCTTATCATTTAAGGGGTGCAGAGGCAGAAATTAGGTAATTCGTCTTGCTTGCATTCAACATGAGGCTAGAGAGCCAAGGGGTTCGGAAGGGTGGTTCAACTCGGCTCTAACTAGAGTAAGTGTTGCGTTTACTCCAAGATGCCTTATTTTTTGGGTGGGGAGCGTCCGGTAAATGTGTGCAAACACTAGTGCTACCTACTTCAACACGAGGGTAAGCGTTGCTTATGGGATGTAGCTGCTAGGAAGTGATATGCGAGGCTGTGGATGCAACACACGAGGGCGTGAGCCAGGCATGAGCAACTTTAAGCGATAGTCGGAGTGAAGGGGGCGCTTTCAGTTTACACCAATAAGGTCAATTGGATGGTAACTTAAAGCCGATGTGGTCAAAATTTTTATAATTTAATATTGATGCTACATTGTTGTATTCTAATTCACGTTCCTTCTTTATTGTTTTAGGTTGTGTTGCGTACATATCAGTCCCGGTCTGGCCGCAATAATACATGGGAAGTATTTGGCTTTTATTGAATTCCTTTATTGGGCACATTGTACTGTCCGGGTTAACTGTATGGGATTTTTTATATAATTTTATGTTGCGTATCAACTTTTGCATTATGTTTAGCAACCTCGGCACAACAGCCGGCCATTTCTGTGACCTCATGTGCCATCACACGCGGCATTAAGCATGGAGGGGTGGTGTAACGGCCCGCGATGCCCACTTCAGCGCGGAGGGATCTAGGTTGAAGTCTTGGTGGAGTGTTTATGGGTTAATCAATTAACCTCCTTGTCACACTTACAAATTCTTGATTTATTGACATAACCAAAACTCAGCATTTTGGCTGAGGTGTGGCTGATCTTCATAAAAAATGACGCAATAGTGGTTACTGCGAGGAAAGAGTAGCGGCCGATTGCACATTTCTTGGCACTAATAATTGAGCCGCAGGGACGGCGAGCTGGCAAGTCTGCATCTTTTAGGCAGAAGTATTTTACCTTAGTTTTGCGGATTAGATCTGTGCGGTAAACAGTAGGCAGTGACATATATCCAGTAGGTGGCATCCCTGTACGTCTTCAGACAAGAAGCTGTAGTTCGGCTACAAATGGGGGCATGTAGCCGCTGGCATGCTTGGGAGCGGTCTTCAGCAGAAATATTAAAGTCCGGGATAAAGACAAGAGACGCAAACAATCTAGGCAGATCCACATCAGTGAGTGGGGCTGGAGCACGTACAGTTAGGTGAGGTCTTGTCCCAATTAAGGTCAATACACGCTCGTCAGGAAGGTTGGAACAGGTGTGTTTATAACATTCCAGAGGGCACCATTTGGCATACAAGCTCTGGGGTTACTCGCCTGGTACAGGCGTGCAATTCTTATTAGGCTATAGGGAAACCCGGTTATAGTACAGTGGTTGCATTTAAGCCAGTAGAATCCAGTCTGTCCTGCAGCGCCCCACCGGGGTTCACAGGCCTTGTTATGCCTGGAGGGTGACCATCGGGGAGCTAAGGGCAAAGCATTTTACTTTTGTGTGGGGGAAGGCTGTTACTGAAGCGCTAAAGGCATGCGGTGAACCAACCTCTGGGAGTTACATTCTGATTAGTAGCTGTTACTGCGGATACACGCGGGTCAGGAAGGTTGGAACAGGGGTGTTTATAACATTCCAGAGGGCACCATTTGGCATACAAGCTCTGGTGTTACTCGCCTGGTACAGGCGTGCAATTCTTATTAGGCTATAGGGAAACCTGGTTATAGTATGGTGGTTGCATTTAAGCCAGTAGAATCCAGTCTGTCCTGCAGCACCCCACAGGGGTTCACAGGCCTTGTTATGCCTGTGAACCATTAGGGAGCTAAGGGCGAAGCATTTTACTTTTGTGTGGGGGAAGGCTGCTACTGAAGCACCAAAGGTATGCGGTGAACCAACCTCTGGGAGTTACATTCTGATTAGTAGCTGTTACTGCCTGTATCAGTCTTTTCCAAAGGATGGTCACCAAAAGAGCAGTATCACTCAAAAAAAAAAAAAAACCTTCCGTATTCCACAGCCTGCAACCCCTTTTTTCGCACCCACAGAATCACCCAGGGGTGCCGCTACATAAAGTATGGACGCTGTGTTCAGATAGACTGAGCAGAGCGGCCAGTGGCGGGGACCCGCTCAAGGGTTACGAAATCCTAGGTACGCAAGAAGGATGGCTTGAAGGCTCAAAAGGGTTCAAGCTACCCCTAGACATCAGTGGCCTAGCTAGGGTAAATTTACATTAGCCTCCTATTTGTAAGGAAGCTCATATCTTTGAACACCCATATGGAGGTGGGGTCCAGGGGATAAAAATAGCCCCTTGGGGAAAGGGTGCATTTGTTATACAAGGACCAGAAGATCTGCTTTAAGCAGCGGCACAATCGTAAAGGGTGTTAAGGAGACCCTTCAGTGGTAACTCAAAGGGACAACGAGTTCGCCAGTGAACTCTGCGCTCTGTGGTGCATTTTCTTGCAGTAGTAATAGTGGGCTTTCCTCAAATGTGGTTGATATACTAAAC
Source organism: Calotriton arnoldi (assembly GCA_963921515.1). Classification (NCBI taxonomy): domain Eukaryota; kingdom Metazoa; phylum Chordata; class Amphibia; order Caudata; family Salamandridae; genus Calotriton; species Calotriton arnoldi. Next base: position 646,985 of record CAWUFW010010239.1, on the reverse strand, counting down.
TTTCCCCTTGGATTTGCCCAGTAACAGGTACCCCGGCAGGTGCGAAGTGTTAGGCGGTGTCATAGTGGATGTGCTGTTAAATGGAATGGGGGGCTTTGCCCTTGGTTAAGGGCATTGGCTATGGATAAGGTAAAAGGGGCCTGCTGGCACTTTTGCATTCTGGCATTTTCCGCTGTAAGGAAAGGGGGAGGTAACGTGGTGTTGCTGGCACAATTTCAGAGCAGTGCTTTTTCGTGAGGCCACTTATAGAGGTGGTGATAAGGTACCATAGTGCTAGGCTTCTACCCGGGTGCGGGGTGATTACGCATCATGCAGTATATTATCATAAGTGAATCTACCCTTTATACCCTCGTGGGTACATCTTGCCATGGGTCTTAGCTATGTTGGGGCAAGCACCAACCCCCACATAGGGAGCCACAGCAGTCAGTAGGGGGGAGCTGTATATCAAAGGAAATTGTGGCTCCCAAAAGGTTTCAGTAAGGTGCACATGGCGGTCACCAGCCTGTGATAAGCTTATAGGGCTCCCGGCGGGTGAGAGGGGGGGCTGACCTGCTGGTGGTTCCGGACTTTCTGGCCTCACCTGGAATGCTCGATGGACGTTCTTTGGGTGTGAGGGGGGCTCTGGCACCCTGGCTGAGACGGTGCATTTTTGGGGGCCCTGGGATGGGTCGTTTCCTCCAGGATGGAGGGTACTTGAAATGCAGAGGGTGGTCATACGGTTGCCGACTTGTCTCTGGTTCAGGTCATGTTAGCATAGATTCTAGATTTGGATGGAGAGCATTAGAGTGGGACTCCAGGTCAACATACCATTTCCTGAGCTTTGCTGGCAAAGCGTTTTTTAAGGAAGCATTCTTGCCCCAGGTAATTGGTCACTTCACGTTAAGATGATTTTGGATGATGCTGCTGCATGCTACGGCTTAATAACCAACCGTTGGAAGGGAAATTGAGGGATAAAGTGTTCTCAAGACCTCCGTGGAAAGGCAGGCACTTCCAGAGGGGATAATTCGGGGGGCTTTGGTGAAGTCATAAACGAACATGTAAAAACTGAACCATTTGAGCAAAACAATCGTTGCCGGTGGCACAATTCAGCACAACTGGCTACAGCCAGAAAAAGGGAGTTGTTCCATTTGGATGGGGTGCATCTGGTCCCACAAACGGCAGCAGATCGTTATCCAGACTATACTGGACTATTGTGGAGCACAGTCGGCATCGGGAGGGAGCTTCTCACCCTGTGGTGGAGCGCTGACAGATAACAGCAAAGGGGCATCCACAGCAATGGAGGATCAGCGACTGGATGGACCCCAGGAGGGGGTAGGATGGAAGTGTGCAGAGGGTAGGCGGGGAGGGTACTGACCTGCTGGGGGTCCTGGACTCTACTGCTCTAACCCGCAACATATAGACTGAGTAGAATCTTGGGGAGGTTGCCTGTGTTCAGGTACCCCGGTGGGCCGGTGCGCTATGCGGTGCCCTGGATTTCAAGTAATGAACCGTTTGCTGTAGCGCGTTGGGGCCTGCTGGCACAATGTGCGCAGCTAAGTGAGTCGGACAAATTCAAGCTATGCGGTGCCGTGGATTTCAAGTAATGAACTGTTTGCTGTAGCGCATCGGGGCCTGCTGGCACAATGTGCGCAGCTGAGTGGGTCGGCCTAGTCGGCCAAATTCAAGTGTAAGGCCAAGCTGAGGTTCAAGTGTAATGTCGTGCCTAATTTCCTTACGGCCTTTGACATGTGGATGTCGCTAAAAGTCTGAAGCTGTGAATAATGATATATCCAAGTAGAATACTTTTACTCTCGTAATGGTTTGTGGTGAGTCACCTGATTTGATGTGAATAAAAAGTCTACGCCTTGGACAACATAACCTGATTCCGAAAGTTCTTGGGCCCAGCGGGGGCAGAAAGGGGTCAGAAGTGGGGGAGGAGTGAGTGTTACGTTGTGCGCGTACTATGTGTTGTGGTGTGGCAGCAGTGTGGAGAGCGGCAGCCTTGGTTAAGAGCACAGAAGAGCATGGCAGGCTGGTGTTGAGTAGGAGGGAGAACCAGAATTCTTAGTGCTGGGCACACTCCAGGCGCGGGAAGCTTGACTTTGATGTGCATCTGGTACGGCAGAGACATGTTCGGACTGCAGCCAACTTTAAGTAGGTTCTGGGAGGGGGGAGGAGTGCAAGGTGCCGTGGGTGGGAAACCAGTAATGTCACTTCCTGTGTAGATGGATGATGAGAAATTCAGTGATGCCACTTCCTGTGCAGATGGATGATGGGAAATTCAGTTATGTCACTTCCTCTTCAGATGGGCGATGGAATATAAAATCCTCTTGCTTGGATTCTTCTTTTAAAGATGGTTTAGGCATGAAAACAGCCATGTCACTTCATGTGCAGATGGGTGATGGGAAAATGATTAACTACATGCACTTCATATACAAACATATTAAAAACCACCATGATAGAAACAGATTGCATTAACAATTGATAGTAAGTGCCTGAAACAAACCCAGGATATCAAAGTGTGGACAGATTTAGGTTTGTGTTCCCTACGCAATGAAAAAAGTTAGCAAGATAGGTTTTTATCATGTTCAATTTTTCTGCATGCCTCTGGGCAATCACCGCTAGGTAACCTGTGTGGTAGCCTCAACAATCCATCTCTGGGTGGAAAGAAGAATCAGGTCAATAACTAGGTATGCCTGTCTAGAATGACTGACTGGATCTGCATCAACCTAATTGGGTCTGCATCGGCAGCTGAGAGCTTGAAATCAGTAGTATGAGCGTAGTTCTTCTTGACAGATAAAACAAGGAGTATGGAGAGGAGCTTCCTTCAGGGTAACCCTTGGGGCGCTAGTTATGACACAAAATACATGTTGGGGCACTACTTAATGGGGGTGGCGGGCGGGTGGCGGAGTGGAGAGGCAATTTTTTTTTTAAACACTTACCTACAGGCCGGCTGGCTGCTGCCTCTTGGCCCACTTCGGCTCCTCGATCGACAGCAGGAACCAGGAAGCACACAGCCTGCCAGAATCCCCCAGCAAATCACAGGCTGCCTTACAGCAGTGTTGTGATTGGTCTGAGTGCCGTGGTTCGGCGCTCAGAGAGGGACTGGGAGGCTGTGCATGTTCTCCACTTAGGCTGTGCAACACAGTCGGTAGAGAGCATGCAAAGTGCGCATGACTGTTTGCCCGGCCCAAGACGGCCAGCTAAACAGTCTTGCGCACTTAGAGCTTCTCACCACTCCTCCCTCTGGCCCCTGCTCGGGCCAGCACATAAGCAGGACCAGAAACCTAAGATGATAATAATTCGTTATTGTCATTTTAGTTTTCCTTTCTAAACTGCTCGCAGAGCAGTGGGGTGATGCTCCTTGAGGAGCCACCGCTGGGTAGGGGAAATAACATTTTGTTTGGTAGAAAACTGATCTTGGAGGGCCACTTTCTGGATTGCTGTCTGGAGCCTTGCGGACCCAAAGGATGTAAGGTCTGGTACAAGGCCAGGTATGAGCCATCAGTAGGTAGTTTCTCCAAGGCTGTAGTGCTGTCCAGTCTATCATCAAGAGGTGAGAGACACAGGAGACCGATAGAACTCAGAGGACTCAGATTCAATGATTACTTTCATGTGCAATAAGGAGAAGATGCGCTGAAGCACTGTCAAGCCGCACCTAAAAATCCGTGTAGTTAATGACTGCTCTCCTTCCATCAACACCATGAAATATCTAGTTGTCTAGGACACTTTAATAGCTTTACAATGTACTGTGCATGCCCCTGAAAGTTCAAGCTCAGACAGCTGGAAAAATAAACAAAATGATCACAGATGTGCGGAGGGCAAGCACTTTTTTTGTGGATGCGCACAACTTCTGCCCAATCAAAACATGTACTCCTGGTTCCCAACATGTGAGAAGAGCCAAAGCCCCTCTCCTGGTGATTCTCACAGATTGCGAGACCATAATGATGGTTGGTGTGCCAAGGAGGCAGTTCTAACAAAGGGCCCATTATTTTGCCTATTATTTTGGAAGGTACAACATCACCAGGTAAACACCTTCTTCTTTTGCGCCCCACATGTTAACTAGGGATAATGCAATGTATTTTGCACTGCTCTGAGTTGTAGTACCCAGCATTTGTAGTATTTTGTTACCCACACAAATTTTGATATTTTGTTACCCACAAAAATTGTGCTATGTTTTACCCAGTGGATTTTATCTGGACAAAATGTGCAGTGTTACGACACAGGTTGGAATTTCATTTGGACACACACTCCTGTTTGTGCTTGGATTGGAATTATCACCCCTCATGCAATGAGGCCCAAAGTCTGTCGGGGAATGCTTCAGAGAAAATGTACCCTCGTTGTCAGTTGGAATCCATCAAATGGCAAAAACAGAACAGGGATCATATACACATTAGTTAACTACTGTTGTAAGAGCTGCGCATGGCGGGTGGTATTATTTTATAGTCAAGATATCTAATTTTCACTTTAATTGTAACAATAATCTATTTTGTCTAAACATTCTACCCTAAGGCCATCTATGTACCAATCGCCCAGCACTCTTTGCAGTACGAGCAACACGATTTATAGAAAAACTAGAGATTCTAAAAGTAAAGACTAGAACGATCAAGATGAGTTAAAGTGAAGAGTATTATATTGAATTTAATAACTAAGCTATATGAATTATAGACTGCGCCATGATCATCACACTGGTTATGCTTCTGATTAGTAGGTAGTAAATTATATTTATGCCCCCTTTATTTATTAAACTTATATTTTCATACTTGACAAAAAAAAGAATAAAGCAGGATTTTCTAAATTCGAAAAGTTTATAATGATCAACTTAAAGTATAACATGTTCATGGGCTAATGTAGATAAGATAATATGTTAAGTATTGGGAATGTCAACAGACGTAAAGCTGGAATCACTTTTCCTACTTCTGACCGTATAAATGAGGCGTTAAGAGGGCCCTTACGTTAGAAATCATTATGTAGTTTGCAAGACATATCCAACATCACTGCAGGCGCCACTCGTATAGGTGTTACATGACTTTGCTTGGATTAGACTCATAATATATTGCATTCCATGTGAAGATTTAGAGGGGCTTTGACATTTTAGCAGGATGTCAGCGAAAGAGAATACACATTATGTCATAGTCTCTGAAGAGTACTTGGGATGGTGTTTGCTTAAAGACTCTGGAGGCAGAATACTTCATTGTTGGAGCATGGTGTCAAACTCCCTCGTCCTCTTGTTCTGTCTGCCACAGATGAACTGTTACTGACTGGATACACGAGTGTTAATGCAGATTTTTCTTAGGAACATGGCTGGATAATGCTGTGAGACACAAACAGAACTTTAGACAGTAAATGGTTGCCATAGTAGAAATTACATATATGTCAATCAAGCAGCATATGCACAGCAAACCCAAGCATATTATAAGAAAGGATAACACAAACATACGTCCAGTAATACACATCAGAATAAATTACTCAACACCATGTTCATATACTTTTATCTGCACATGCGTATCAGTGCAGAAACATGACTCCCTTCATCAGATAAAGAGCTACAATCAGCTAAAATCAATACATATACACAAACAGCAATAAAGTACCATCCAAATTCAATATTTCAAATGAGGCCCTCACACTACATTCGTATCGCCAACTGACATGCACACAGGCTAACAAGAACAACATATCACACACCAGTTGAAAGTCAAAGCACACACGTGGGACAGTAGTTAAGAACATGATAATACGCAATGGATACAAGATGCCTATTGCTCTAATACGTAAAAGACAAAAGTAAGACTCATGTAGTAAACCATGCATCACTACTGTGCACCTTACACAACTCACCATAATGACATGAGGACACACTGTGCACCAATCCCTACTCAAGATGTGAGTGTGCACATATGCCCACAAACAAAAATACACACACAGAGCTGGCGAACAAGAGTGGGGGAGGGGTGTATGGCATAATGGAACCTACATCACAGTTCTACATTGAGGAGAAGGTTACGCAAGTAGCCTGCAACTCATCAAATGCATGTTCTTTCATTACTTAGATTAGAACAATTGTCTCTGCCCACTCCCACGTCAACATTTGAACTACCAGGTGACACTACTGTAAACAACACCCCTACACTGAAAAAAAGACAATGGAACACAGCACAGTGCCGAAAGAGCAAATACATGCTATGGCAATGGACATATCTCAGCAATTGTTCCTGAAAAAATATATTCCCCTTTGTAGGAGAATTCCTTGTGATCAGTAAAAGAAAAATTATTAATTATCTACTTTCCTTCACTGTATTCAGTGTAAGCACCAGCACATCCTCTTCACTCCAGTTTTGAAGTAATCCATTTAAAAATCAAAAATGATTTTGGGCTTCTGCTCCAGGTTATATCCGCCAGTACCTCTTCCAAATTGCACACCCTTACTCGGGAGTTCCCTTAAGCCCAGCACTATTCAACATCTATGTGCGTTCACTTGCTGACTTGGTGGAAAATTGTGGCCTTACCCTGTTTTTTATACTGATGACACACAAATCATCTTCTCGTTGTCATATAGCCAAGATCACAATTCTGAGGCCTTGAATTCCTGTCTGGGCCAGGTCATCAGATGAATAACATCTCGCATAAACTTAATGGAGATAAATCGGAGGTACTGATGCTGGGTAGGAACCTGGCATTGTGGGGCTCACAGCACTGGCCAGGCACTCTGGGTGCTCCACTGGATCCAGCTCCCAAGGTCAAGAATTTGGTCTTCATGCTGGGTGACGCGTTTTCCTTTAAGCCCCAGGTGGCGAAGGTGGCTGCCACCTTGTTGGACTTGGCCCTTTTTGCAGGGTTATCCCCAAACTTTTTGCTTCTTCCTCCTATTTTTTCCTGACCTGTGTTTGTTGGTTTTAGGACTCTGGGCACTTTACCACTGCTAATCAGTGCTAAAGTGCATATGCTCCCTGTGTAAATTGTTATTATGATTGGTTCTCCCTGATTGGCATATTTTGATTTACTGGTCAGTCCCTAGTAAAGTGCACTTGGTGTGCCGGGGCTGATAAATCAAATACTACTAGTGGGCCTGCAGTACTGACTGTGCCACCCACACGAGTAGTCCTGAAACGGTAACTCAGACTTGCCACCGCAGTGTCTGTGCGCAGTTGTTAACTGCCATGTCGAATTGGCAAGTGCACCCACTTGCCAAGCCCTAACCTTTCGTTTTCTTACATGTCGGTCACTCCTAAGGTAGACCCAAGGTACCCCTGTGGGCAGGGTGCGGTGTATGTGAAAGGTAGGACATGCCCTGATGTGTGTGGCATGTCCTTCACTATTGTAAGGCTATCTGTCCCCATAGGAAAGCATGGGAGTTAATTTATAACATCTTATAAATATAACTTACCATTGGGACCAGATAGGAAAATAAAATTTAGTATGCCTGAACTCAGAATCTAAAGATGCATCTTTTAGGAAAGGTGAATTTTATATTCTGAGTTTGAAAATACCACGTTTAGAAGGTGGCTATTTTCTTGTTTAACCATCCTGGGTGCCTCTGCCTGTTTGTGGATTGACTGTCTGGCTTTGGAGTGACAGGGGCTGGGGAGGTGCAGTGGCTCCAGGAGTCTGGATGAGTCAGCACTAGGTTAGATAGGCCTGATCTGCATTTGGAGTGCTGGGAGGAGTAGCACCTGTACCTGAATAGGGCTGTGCCTGCCTTCCACAACGCTGACTCCGCCCCCCTGTGATGTGTCTGGAGCCAAGGCTCACACTGACAATGGATGTTGTTGTGCACTTGCAGAGTGCCCCCCAGAACTGGTTTGAACTGGGCTTAGAGCCCCTTGCACAAAGAGAACAAAGACATTTTGGGGTATAAGTATCAGACCTAAAACCCCTGTACTTTAGACTACTTCTGGAATCAAGAGGAACCTTTGCCAAGGAGAAGAGCTGGAGAAACTGAGGAGAAGTACTGCCCTTGATGTGTGTCTGGGGTTGGCCTGCAGTTGCTGTTTCTGCCAAGGAAAGGAGAAGGACTTTGCAGTGTGCTGTGTCCCCTGCTTGAGGAAAGTCTCCAAGGGCATGAGTAGAGCTTGCCTCCTGTTTTGAAGTCTCGGGAACACAAAGACTACACCCCCAGCTCCCCTGAACTTCCTTGCTGGGAGTTCTGACTTGCCAGGAGTGCCTGTGACTGTGTGGGGCCTCTGGAGGTTGTTTCTGCTGCTGGGAGCTGGAAAGCAACGCAACAAACAAGGAAGTCAACGCATCGCTCTTCTGGCGACAGTTTTCCGACGCAACGCCGTGGTGCGAAAAGAATCTCCCGCACCCGCGCGCCGCTGCTGAAACCGATGAAGCGCCTGTCGCCGCTGCAAGAATCGACGCATCGAGGGATCGCGGCTGAAAATGTCGACGCAGCACCGCTCGCCACGGCCGCATCGTTCGCCGACGCATTCCGGATTTCCACGCTTTGTCCCTGTGCCGTAAGTTTTCCCCGACGCATCACCCGCGGATCGGAGTCGTCTCAGAACCGATGCATCGCTTCCCCCTACAGACCGGACCCGACGCATCGCTCCCCTGTGTACAGCGGAACTGTCGCATCGCATCCACGAAGGTCTCAGGAACGATGCATCTCTTTGTTTTTCGACACTTCTCATTGCTGCGGCTGTTTGGCTTGGTGAACTTTGTCACAACAACAGGTACTTTGCAAGAAATCACGCATCCATAGTTTTCTATGGACTCAGTTGCTAAAACCTTTTGAAAGACATTTTTCGTAATACTTGTATGTTGGATTTTTGTCGTTTTGGTCTTGTTAAGTGTAGACAAAAATACTTTATTTTTCTAAACCGGTGTGGTGTCCATTTTTGGTGTTATCACTGTGTTACTGTGAGTGTTGGTACAAATTCTTTACACATTGCCTTTAGGATAAGCCTGTCTGCTCATGCCAAGCTACCAAGGGGGTGAGCAGGGGTTATCTAGAGTGTGTATCCCCCTTACCCTGACTAGAAGCAAGGGTCCCTATTTGGACAAAGGTACCTACCTCTGCCAACTAGAGACCCCCATTTCTAACACACCTACTTTGGCATATTTAAATGGTTGTGGAAAATCATTAGTTACTCCCACTTCCAGCTGAAACAACGGGTATTCAGGCATTCAATGTCGAGAATGGACTACGGCAACATTCTTTATCTAGGGCAGTGATACTCAAAGTACGGCCCAGGGGCTGTATGTGGCCCTGCCGACCTTTACATTTGGCTCCCTGGTCAACAGCAGAACTGGGCTGCAGTTTACCTGACTCAGCACTATGATTAAAAAGACGTTAAATAAACAGTCAAGCCTTTATTTAAACGTTAATTGAAGTTAAAGAAAGGAACTAACTAGGTTGTCCTGCACTGCTTACCTTTAGGAGCACCTTCATTTTTAAAGACAGGTTGCAGAAAAAGGGTAAAAATATGATAAGATCTCTTCAAAAATCAAAAAGTGCATTTCACTAACATGTAGAACATTTTCACCTTAGTACATTAAGTGATAGTTTTCAAACATAAATTCAGAAACATTCATTCTTCCCCCACCCTGAAAACAATGCAATGGTGAATTAAGAGGCAAGTCAGTTGTTATATGCACTCTTTGGGTGCCCATTATACATGAACAACATTACAGTGTATTAAATCGAACACAGGAGGTTTTGTACAGACCAGATCCTGAAGTTATGCATTTTGAGATTCTCTTATATGCGATAACAAAGAAAAAGGAGGGAAAGTGAAATAAAACAATTGCCTAGGATCACACGATTTGGTAGCGTGGGAAGCTGGGATTAGTCACAGGTTTTCTGGTTTCACATTGTGAAATTCAGACACTAGATGTAAATGCTTTGCTTACCCTACACCCACCATACTGCCACAACCCCCTTTGCCCCCCCCAAACAATCCTCCTTTATAACTGCCACAATATTAGCATCAATGCCGCCCGCGGTCACATCCCAAACCAAACTTTGTGGCCGTTGGAAAAATATTTGTGAGTACTCATGATCTAGGGGCAGATAAAAGATCCATCAGACAGTTGCAGGTGGTTCAGAACTCGGCTGCTAGCATGCTATTCAGACTCCCTAGAGCCGCACCAGCTTCACCCCTTCTCCGAGAACTTAATTGGCTCCCAGTGGTGAAGCAAATTTGCTTTAAAGCCATGTGCTATGTGCACAGAGCCAGATCAGGGGCATGCCCATGCTAACTTAATGAGCTGGTGAAATCATATCACCCGACCTCGCCCCCTGTGCTCTAGCAAACTGTCCCAGTGCTCCATCACCCAGAATCAAACGGTCACGCATAGGAGGTTGCTCCTTTGCATATCAGGGCCCCAGTCTGTGAAATGCCTTACCCGAAACTTTAAGAAGTTGTACCTCGCTGTCTTCCTTTCACAGACAGCTGAAGACCTAGCTGTTCTGAGGCAGTGGGGCCTGCATGCATCCTGCCTCTGCCGAAGAGCCGGGAAACCCCATGTGAGTAGCTGCGTGATATATAAACTTGCTATAGTAATAATAATGATACAGTTTTTGGCACACCGTTGCTTCAAGAACTTAATGACATCTTGTTCTATAATGATACAGTCCTTTGGCACACCGCTGCTTCAAGAACTTAATGACATCTGGTTCTTGTTCTTTCGGCTTGTCTGGTTACACTGCATGCAGCCCGTATTCCGCTGGCAGTTGTGCACTTTCGAGTGTGCCATGGATATATGCTTGGCGATACAACCGGTCCAATCTACGGATATTACGCTACTGGTGGGTCCTCTAAAAACTTACCTGTACAAATGTCCTGCATGATTGCCAGTTCTTCAGAACACATATTATGAGCATTCATGGAATGCTTCAGCTCCTGGTGACATAGATCCCGACTCGTCCTCTGTGGATGTACTACTGGCCATTACTCTTTCAGCAGCTGCTGAGGGGGTTGGACTTGAACATCTTTATTCTATGGAACTGGTGAGAGGGGTGCCAATGGAACGGTCACGTGCGGATGCTGGGAACAGCAACGTTTTATCTACTCCTCAGAACATTTAAACAATCTGGCAGTTTCGAGCAGTGGAGACTTTTTTTTATTTAATTCGGCTATGTTTTTACTTGCAAAATGGCTTTTAGAAATGAAGTATTTTAATTATTGTTTTTCGATTTCCTTTTTTAACTCGCAATTTGGCTTTTTATATGCTTTTATTATTGAAGAAGCACAATGCTTTAAGGTTTTATATTAACTATATCTTTTTAGCATACATTTTAGGAAGCTTTTTAGTTGCCTCACATCCAAGGAGTGGGTGTCACATGGTCACATTTAGGCCCAGCAGGAACACCACCATGACTTGACATCTCTTCTTGAATGTTGACACTTGACACACTTTTTGCTTGCGTGCTTGTACGGATAATGTTCAAAGAAATAACTTTGCTTACATTTGCACATCTTCATAGGCACATTATCAGAACCTTGAACATACTGTACGAAACCTGAATTTCATTGCTCAAAATGATATTATTTTTTTCTCAGGCTAGAATCAATAATGGCTGCCTGACTGGGACTTCAGCATGGCAACACAACATGGGTGATGCTTATTATATAAACTACATTAGTCCTTTGTTTAGTTAGAGGAGCATTTCACTGCCACTGTGAGGTCACCCCCGTGCCGGAATTCCAGCCCAGCTGATTCCTGTTTACCTTCTAAGAGGGATGAAGCACAGCTCTTTACCAAGACAAGCTCCCTGATGACACTTACCCACAGGTAACGGGGAAGTTAGATCACCCTACAGGGATTCTGGCAGATTCACCCACCCTAGAGAACCTAGGATAGTTAGCACTAGCTAGGAGTACAAAATATGACAGTACTCATATGCAAGGATATATTCTCTATTACAGCAAAATGGTTAAATTGTTTATCTTCTTCAACATTCTCGTAATGCTGATCACACTGTTCTGTTTCCTTCTATTGATTATTGTAGCACATGTTTTTTATGTAAGAATCACAATGCTTCAATAAATATTGAAACGACTTGCTGTGTATTTCTTGTGTATCTCTTTGGTTATACATGAGTAACCAAACTGTTATGTGCCCAGGTTAGGCCCATGTAGTGAAGCTGCTCATTTCTTACATTGTCCTATTTTTCACAGTAACATTTCTGCCATGACTTTTTGCACATATTTGCTTGCACAACAATGTTGGATTAGTTTCTCTGAAACTACTTTGTTTACACATCTAGTTTTGTACAACATTATCAGGATGCCTCGAACATCTTGTACAAGGCCCTTCTACGCACTATGTACAAATGCCGTTCTATCTTCATCCACAGGGCGACAGGGTTATCTATATATCCATAACATCACTAATCTATACGCACATTGCAAGGCTGCTTTCTTTTATAAATAAAGAGCATCTCAAAAGATTAGCAGAGGAGGCACTTCAGCTGACACCGAGGGTCCCTGCATGCTGAGACTTCACCACGCAGCGGTCTGACATTTTTGTGAGCAGGTGTCCAGTTCATGACCAAGACGGGCTCCTACATTCTCTCCCACCTAATGGGGTTGGATCGTCCCTTGGGGGAGTCTTAGCTATACACCTACACATACTCTAGGTGCACTCAGAGTAGGGTTTGCATAGTAAGAGTACCCCTAATTACTGCCTTGTTTATATGCCTGCATATATATGCAGTTTTAGCACCCCGGTAGAACTGTATCTACTATTTACTCTTTTGGTGCTTGTAATCACTTACATCTGCTTCTGTCTACTGATTATCGCAGCACATGTATTCTATACAAGAATAACGCTGGTTCAATAAATATATTGAAACCGTCCCACTGTATATTCTGTATATTTCTGTGAGCACTAGTAAGCAAGAGTGACTGAGCGAAAGGTTCTGATCTGTTTCCATGATCTCTGAGGGGTCAGGGTTGTCATGTTTACTGGTTGCCAGAAACCATTCGCTCCCTAGTAAGGTTAGGGGGGCTTACAATGGTGCTGTGAGCTAGCTGGTCTCTAGACCAACATATCCTGCTGGGGTGCCCGGAATCAGTCTAGGCACCTCGCCCAAAGTTTATGTTGTTCAACAAACGTGCAGGTCCTACTGATTAGTGGGAACTACATGACAAAACAAAAGGGTTCTAGATCTGTTTCGATGATTTCCTTGGGGAGTCAGGGTTGTCAAATTCTGAGGATGCACAATCCATTTGTTACCTTGTCTTGTTTGGGGTACAGATGGTGCACCTTGAGCTAGCAGGATTAAGGTCACCTTATCCTGATGGTGTGCATAGAATCATTCTTGCACAATTGTGATGTTTATGTAGTCAACAAACGTAGTTTTTACTGAGAAAGTATAAGCTGTATGACAGAAGTGGACCTCGTTCTTGTCAAAGAAAATAAGAACAATGAAGTTCCAGTTTTGTTTTCTCTTATTATTTCCGCTTTTGGGAGCTATGCATAAACCATGATTTTGAGAATCAACAACAGAGGCAGGTTTGCATGTTTTACCTTCTATTTATGAATTATATTTCCCTTTCCTTTGTGTTTCTCGTTCCTGCTAGATTATGGGTTTTGTAGTTTTGCTTTCAAATTGTTAGCTACTAAATATAAAACAGCAAGAAAAGACTACATAATATTTGTCTGTGTGTCTTTAATAAAATTTAGACTATTTCACTAATCAGTTAGGAGAGTCTGCATTTTTTGCTTAAATACTACCATTAGTGCTGCTGAATACCAAGATTGACGTATAACAGGGCTGACTAGTTTTGATACCACAATAAGCCCCTTTCTTCCACCACCCCACACTTTCTGCCCCTTCATCTCCTTTTCAGAACTGCTTTCTCACTTTTCCTTTTTTCTCTTCCTTGTTATTTCTTTCTTTTCTGCCTTTTTTTCAGACCTGCTTTCTCACTTTTCACTGTTCTCTTTTTTCTCTCTCCCGTGTTATTTATTTTTCTGCCTCTCGTTCTCTTACTCTCGTCAATCTGATGATAAAAAAGAAATTAGGACCAGGTCCTCAGAAATGTCTACCATCTGCAACCACCAGCACAAATTAAGCATTCAAAGCAATATATGCACACAGAAGCAGATCATTAGCATAATAATTCCCTACTACTTAGTTTGTACCATTTCAAGGTAGCATCAATGTGCCCTTGCCGACATCCTGCAAGTCACGCGGTTACCTCAGTATCTAGTGCTGGCTCTATAGCTAAGGGAGAAAATTGTTCAAGTTAAAATGTAATTTGCTGTAAATGCAGTATGGCAGGAGAGAAGAAATGAAGAGCTTTCCTCTCTGTCTTTTGTCTTGGATGCTGACAAGTTAATCACTGAAGGCTGGTGTAGCCTTAAAATACGTTGGAAATACATAGAGAGGAAAACAAAAACAAGGGGCTCATTACGATGGTGGACAGACTTAAGTCCGTCCGCCATCGTCCCGGGAATCGGGACCACCAGGCCCTATGGCGCCGGTCCCGCACAGCAAATTACAATGCGACCGCCACTGTGGTGGCCGCAAAAGGCATTTTTAACATTGCAGTGGGTGCTGCTGGCTGCAGCACCCGCCACAATGTTAAAAATGCAGGTTGTGCATTTCCCTGCACTACGTGGCAGGCACCACGCGGTGCCTGCCACATGGTGCAGGGAAATGTAGGGGGGCACCATAGGAGCCCCCCAAGTGCACAAAGACATTGCCCCTGCACAAGGGGGTCCGCAACGGGCCTCCAAAGTACATCCCTGCCAGCCCTTGAATGGCGGTTGAACCGCCATTCAAAGGCTGGCGGGGATGCTGCATCCTAATGTATCGTAACGATTGCTTGTGTCGGACCCGTGGCGGACAGCACTCCGCCCGCCATCGTTATCTGGCGGGCGGAGAATGGCCGCACGATGGTGGAGAACCCGCAACCGGCAGGTTCAACGCCATCGTAATGACCCCCCAAGTTATTAACCAACAGAAAAGGGGGATAAAGGTAAAAAAACAACAAACATTTGCTAAGCAAAAGGAGAGAGAGATAAAGAAAATAGCAAAAAATTCAGGAAAGCTTGAGGCTTTCACAAGGTATAACTTGTCTCTAAAAGTGCATTACAAAGTTGTTGCATGTAAAGAATATCAGCCTGCTCATTTGAGGCCAACCTGTAGAGTCACAACTGATTGATAACTTGCAGTATGCTTAGAACACCCATTGAAGTGTAATCTATCCAATGAACTTACTGCACAAGTGTGGATCCTCTATTGTAATCAATTGATTGCTTCTAGCTAACTGTATATTTTCCTACACCCAAGCATAGTTCTCACAAGTGTTAGTTGGTGCTGAAACTAGATGTCTTTTTTCACAAGTACTGAGAAACTATGTTGCACCAGTTTGTTTTGTACACTCTGTTTGCTAAAGCATACCTTGTGTAGTGTTCCCTGTGAGTGAAAGGTAATGAAATTACACTTACATACCAATGTCTTGCTTTTCTTGTGAAATCCACACTCACATTGAACTTCAAGACCTTTACATACTTTTACTAGATTTTACAAGAAATATGCAAAAGCCACAAGAAAAATGCTTTATAACCTCACAGTTTCTTAATGGAGCGCAATCCATTAAAGATGATTTGTGATAGTGATTCCATGTGAATTCAGTGGCATAGTCGGGTGCCAGGGGCTCTAATGCAAGAAAGAAAAGTGGCCCCAGTTGCCTGTTAAATAGTGAAAGACAGCCAGCACTGAGGTGCAGTGGGCCTCTCAGCTTTGGGCTCTGTTGCTTTTGCTACACCTGATGTGCTAAGGACAACTTACCACTGATAGAATGCATTTTTTTTATTTCACAATGATTATAAATACGCTTCTCTGTAGAAAGTGTTTCAGGGAACAGATTGGTTTGATCCAAAGAATCACTAAGTGCATCCTAAAGGCAGTATGCCTCACAGACTCCGGGCCTCGCTAAGTCCCCGGATTTTAAACTGATATCTCTTCCCCTACAGTTACCTAGAGCTTGAGTACCACTTGCTCTAGGGGGCAAAGTTAAAGAGATTTCAATTACAGATGATTACAGATGATTCCCTGAGGGTTTCCTTAAAAATGAGGAATTACAGGCAGAATAATTAATCCAGGGTTCTACTTCCCTGTAATTAGTAATTTTCAATGCAGGGATTTTAGTTGCTTTCAGCAGTATTTTCGCATTTAAAAAAAATAAAAAACTAATGGGGCCAGTAACCCCCGTTCACAGACCCCTCTGGGATTAAGAGGGACCTCCAAATGAGAGCCTCACTGGGAAGACATAGGATCCCAGATGATTTGTTGGGGTGGAGGAAACCTTCAGAGAAAGACCTAAACTCAGCTGAGTCCAATCTTCTTCGAGCTCTGTATTTAAGAGCTCTGTAATATTTACGTTCCAGCACTGACGTTTTTCTGCCAATGAACGCTGAGTCACTTTTGGAGCTGCAGAGAATTTATTTGGAATACCTTATTTCACACTGTATCAATAATCAAAATGGAATGCAAAAGAAGGAATAGTTTGTGTATTGTGCCTATACTGACGGCTGTTCCAGGGTGAGAGCCAAAAATCGCTTCAAAGAAGTGAAGACATATCAATTCAAATTCTGATCACGAAATATAGTAAATGTTTGTGATGTTTAGCTTGGAATGCGTAACTGCCCTCGTATTTCTTGAGGTTACAGATAATATTTATTTTTCCATCTTTGCTGCATTAATTGGATGAGATTTTAGGATCTGCTTAGTGCTGCGTCCCAGTTAAATCCATGTTCTAAAGTAGAAAATTGACACTGGAGACAGAGGAAAGATTTATTGAATATTCCTGAAAAGAAAAGGTAATATAGGTGCCAGAACATACTTCCAAACTAAAATATTATTTGGAACTGATACTCCATTAATACTTGTTTTTACAGATCTTTATTTGGAAAATATAATAATAATCTGTCTTGTACTATCATTCATTTATTTTCCTATGCTATCAAAAAGAATTAGGCTTTGAAAAAAATCCCTTTAAGTTTTTTGTAACAGAATAGCATGTATTAATGTCAGTGTGAATACAAACAAATGCAGTGCAGCTTACATATATATGTCAATCACTAAAAATATGCGCCGGTCTAGGAAACCTTCTCCCAAAAAACAGCATGAATATTCTTTATAGCAATGCATAATTGGTGGTTCCCATGCAAGACCCAAAAACTGATGTGATAAATGGTTGCCAGACCGCACAGTTCTTCACCGTGATTATTAAGTAACACTGTACTTTTTTAGGTACTTAAGTTCAGCGTGCTTCACCGTGTAGCTTATTTACTGGGCTTTTTTAGTTCATTAACAAAATGTGCTTCAATATGTATTTTGTTAACTGTATACTTTCAAAGTTCCTTTGGTATCGTGCGCCATACGAGACATCTTAAGCACAATATCCTTGACCTGTTCTAATAACACATTTGGATTTGCAGCCATAAAAATATGCTCAAGGCAGAAAATGGCAGGATTTACACCTGCTTAGGTTTGCACAAAATCAGGCCGATTGTGCTTCTTTATTTCACTTATCATAATATGTTTCTCGTTCGTCTTCAGTACAGGCCATATCAGCATTAATATATCATGTATAGGCTGTGCTCAGGTTACTCAGATGAGTTTCTTCGGCCTAATATGCTTCTCCATGTTGCCCATACACCATAGAGAAGTTTAGGTTTATAAGTACAATGTGCATCACTATTTGTATATTGCACAATATAATTGTTCAGGCCCTTTAACACAGTATTTTTGTGTTTTTTAAATTGCAGAAGCACTACAGAGCTTCTGTTTCTGCCAGTTTCTCTGCGCCATATGGCTCCTATACTCTTTGCTAGGAAGTTGCGGCCAGCTCAGTTCTGTCGCTACCCACTGCCACACCATCAACAGCACCGCTAACATTTTATTCCCTTTCCCTAATCGACTTCCCTTACCAGCCTAATTGCTATGTACAATGTATGTCCCCCAACAAGATGACTCAGACCTACAGTAATACCAAGCCCTACGCTGCTTCCTGTCAATTCTTTCATCTTTGTAACATCACACATTTATGCAGAGATCTACTGCTATTTCATATTTGACACGAGTAGCTGTTTAATACTTTTATTTATTTCCATTGTGGTGTTGTAATCCTGCAACTACCAGAATTCAATGAAAGAATACAAGCCTTGACAGCTATTTGCCTGCTAAGAAGCACCCCAGTTGTTCCTATTTATTTTGGCGTGTGTTGTACATTTATATCTAAATCTGGCCATGGCAATGCCAGACCAGCCTGTCATCCAACATTGCTGAATGGGCCAGCCCGGCCTGTCACCCAACATTGCTGAATGGGCCAGACCAGCCTGTAATCCAACATTGCTGAATGGTTCAGTGGCAGCAACACTTGAATTAGAGCACTGAATAGGAGTGCTAGTGGCTCTCCATGCCAGGGAAGGGGGGGAGGGTTAAGGCCTTGGGTAGCACTTGGTTGCCACTAGTCCACTACTCTTCTGGTATAGGTACGGTGCTATGGTTATAAAATGTAGATGTAATTCACTATATTCAGTCTAAACATGAACAAAGGCACCTTAATTAGTCCTTGTCTGTATAGTGTGCTCAGGTACTGAGCACTGGCAAGCACATGCTCAAATTAAGCACTGCCTACATTGCAGTATTCCGCTCCTGTTCCACTTGCTTCTCCACCCTCTTACCTTCCTTACTATTCATTGTCCACTAGGTCAATGATAAGGAAAGACATTGAGACACTGCATAGTGTTAGAAATAGAATTTCCTGACAAACACGTACTATATTCGTACACTGACAATGTTCTGCAGCAGTGACACACAAAAACACATTGTAACAGTGTCAAAAACAACACAAAATAACATTTTCAGTTCATGAACCACTGCTTGCCTTGTTATTCTAAATTGTGAGGATTCACAAACATGCTCAACAGGTTCAACTAACAGAACCTCAAACCATTTGTCAAGAGCTACCATGACTTTGTCATCTAAATCATGACTCAGGACATTGCATGTCACAGCACTCACACATAATGTGTGGTAAATGTCACTCGCCATCTGTACATCTTCTGACATGTCTACACTCCAGCATGTCTTTAGATTGTGGAAAGCAACAAAATATACTACAGGCAGCACAAGTTGCATTAACTTTAACTGCAACATGCAATACACTGAACCTGTAAATGGAAACCACATTTTCCATGGTTGAAGCAGGACAAGTATGTGTGGCAGTCACCTTGTATGATAAGTCCCGTAAAAGACTTAAAAACCATGCCATTTTGTGATGCCTCACTTTTGAATGAGAGATTTGGCAAACATTGTTGAACCAGTATTCTAGATTGACCCAAGTACCAGACTCAGAGAGGAGGAACACCCTACAAAGGACTGCAATTCTAGAGAGAACTACACAACACAAGAGACAGCGGAAGGCAGAGCAAAATCTTAAAAGGCAGCAACGTAGTGCATCATAAGCAGGAAGTGAAATATTGTGCCTGATTTATGATTCTTTTTTAAAAACTTGGGTTTGAACAATTTTATGCATC